>JAMFRD010000008.1:39843-184456 GCA_025502685.1 Pascua sp. PH4015B | reverse complement strand
AGGCCCCGTTGCTGTGCTCGTTTGGATGACAATGACAATGGCACGGATGTCAGTGGTTACTGGTAGTCACTGGCCGTCAAGCAAAGCGCAGGACGTGGCCAGACATACCATGCCCTCGGTGACACTTTGCATCCTCGATGTACCGGCGGTATCAAGAGGCACTACTGGTTCCCAGTGCGAGGGGAGTAACTGCGGGGCGAGCGTGTCCCGCCCACTTGCTGAGGTACGGCGATACCCATGCCTGACGGCGTTCACGGCTGCGCGTCTTTCCACAACGCTCCATCCTCGTGCCAACGCTACCAGGCATAGAGCACGCAGACAACGCCCCCGCGCCACTGGGCCACCGAGGCGATGCCTTGCGAGACGTGTAGGGCAAAACGTAACATACCCACAAGCGTGCAGCGTGCAGCCTCGTGCCCTTGTCAGTTGCAGACACAACCAAGTCACATTCTCGAATCTCTGATGCACCCCGTATCCATGCGTCCTCGCCATACGGGTACGCCTGTGCCCGGGTGGACACCCACCACGCCACACGCCACGGGCCATCTCCACCATCCTCTCGCCAACGGTCCCGGCTTATCGGCGACGCCTGCACGCGTGCAGCCTCCGCGTCGTCTCCGCTTTGCGTAATTCCACCGCGTTTGGGGTTACGCCATGCGCCACCGCTTGCGTGCGCGCCTCTGCCAATCGGTCTTCGGACACCAATGGCGCCCTTGTCCCGGGGGCCGCCATCCGGTGCGGCGTACACTCCACAGCCGACACGAGCGGCGTGGATTGCCAGCAGTGGCGTCGATAGAGTTTGGGGGGCGTGCAGCATGGGCAGTGCATGGCGAGTGGTCCAGTGGTGCGAGTTTCCTAGAATGGCTAGAATGGCGAGTTTTGGCATTCTATCCACGTCGTCTTGATGGCTTCAACCTTGTCCATAATGGAGTTTTCCACTACTGGAGGCGGTTGTATTGTGAAACGGCAGCGAGCGACGCCACCGCCACCGCCACGGACGCCACCGCTAAGATGGTCCAGACTGTGTGTGGTTTGGAAGTGCGCACATCATTGTCGGTTGCGAGATACAGCAGCGAGAGGAGTCACAAGTGGACGAGGAGGACGTGCTGGGTGAGTACTCACGTTGGTAGTCTCGCCCACATGTCACAATGTACCCTGTCAAACAGAATGGCTGTGGTAGGACCTCGAAATGGAGGAGCAGGGGACGGCTCACCCGTGCGGCTCTCCAACGGCAACCATACTTCGTCCAGTCTCGTTCTCATGCAACATGCACGAATGGTTAGGACTAGATCAAGGTCATGCCGCGTCAGTACCGCAGTAGGTGTTGAGCCATGGCCTACGACATGCGTCGGTCAGAGGGCTATCACCATGTCACTCGAGCCCACTGACAGCATGGCATGCCACTGGCCTTGTCACATGTCGTGCCGTCGAAGCCGAGCGATCACTCGGTGTTCATGTCGCAGTAATGACGGCTCAACTCTTACCGGCCCAACTCTTAACTCTGGTCTTGTCACGAATCCTCCGCCGGTGATACGGTAACGGTGTGCAGGACACAGAATGGCGTGCAGAATGGAGAATGCAAGAATGGCACGATTTCGGTGCGTCCAGAAAAAGAACAGTGTTGGGACCTTTGGCACCCATTGACCATTCACCCATGCCCATTTTGTTATCGCCCTACCTGTGGTACACCCCAAACCCCAGCTCACGTGCAACCATCGCCCGTTTAAACCCCATGCATGGAGGCCACTCTGCATCTTAGAAGCACAGAAGGCCCCCCCAGAACTTGCTCCCCAGCGGGTTCAAGCGGAGATCCGAGGCACGCAAGGCACGTCCCCCGCAAACCCGCACCCCGCATCCGCACCCCGTGCGCCGCGGCACCGGGAGGCGGGCGCGTTGCAGCCGCCACCACCGTGGTGGAGCGAGAAAATTAATTTGGGCGTGCTGGCGAACTGGCAAGCACACGTTGTGGCCTCCCCAGTTGTGACTTTACGGTGCGAGCGCAGTGTGCCTGCTGTGCGACGCAGCGGCGCGACGACACCGGTTGCCCTCGTCCCACCGTCGGGGAGAGGTGTGACGAGTAACCGCGCTTAGAGCTTGTTGGAGCTTGGGCGACAAGGAACGAGCCGGAAGACTGGGCCGCCCGCGCTAATATTAGACGCGGTCCCGTCCGGCAGTGTTGCGGATGCAAAGATCTTGGGTCGGGGGGACAAGGGGTACCAAGCACGAAACTGGGGGAGGAAGTAGGTGTTGGGCACTGTGCTGAACCATGTGACAGCCACAAAGTGGGGTTGTGGAATGGTGGACAGTCAAACCCAATGTCGCCTTCCGCGACGCCACCAGGATGGGCGTGTGCGTGGGTTGGGCCAGGCTCCATCCACTGACCACTGGTGGACACGACGCGGCCTCCGGTGGCGCCCAGAGCAACGCAACCAGCGCCGGCGGCACATGTGAGTGCCAGGAACCAACACATGAGAGTGTCACCCACTCCATTCCGGGGTGATCGAGCGCGACGACGCGCAGAAAAACGCCCGAGAACAACCAGGACACGCACGACTACCGTCTGCTCAGGACTCGGGTCGTCCATTTCATTATCGCCAGAGCCTATCCAGAAAACTGACAGAGCTAACCTTGTCTTCGTACTCCTGCTTTCTCGTTCCTTGTCCTGGCCCACGGGCGTGACAGGTCGGTGCCGCGTCACCAAACTCTGTTTCCGAGCTGGACAAAAGTTTGGAAACTCGTGGCGTTGTCCAAAAAAACACGCCTCGAGAGCATGAATGATATGCTGATACTGTCGTGTTTGACAGACTCTTCTTACGAGCAAACAACGCCGTGTCATGCTTTGACTGTCCATGGCGGGGTGGCGTCAAGTCCCCAAGTGGGGCGGCGGCTAGATGTTTGGAGGCCCCACTGTATCCAGTCTCCCCTCAAGCGGAGGTCGCCCGTTCGATGTATACTCCGCGCAGCCTGCTAGACTCCCAAACCACCACTCCCATGCCGCCACAAGCCGGTACTGGTTGCTTATCTTGCGTCTCCTGGTGGTTACAACTGGAAACTGCCTTGACCGAGGAGCGTGCGAGGCAATTGTCGGCAGCAGGTGTGACGTCCACGCGCGTGGATCTCACAGGATCAGATTCGGAGCTCGTCCCGTCTGCTTGCTGGAGCAGATGCCGTTGCTCACCATCACCGTACTCCTGGCACGCTCACGGCATCGCTGTCTCTTGTGAATGGACTACTGTTGCATCCAAAGCAGCTGTCAATCGGCAACGGGTGACTGCCTCTCGTGGAAGAGCGGAGGCAAATCGCCGGCCTGCACGGGCCGGTTGTCGCCGAAATGAGGTTTCCGACCAATCTCAACACCATCCACAACAACCACCTACCACTGGTGATGACAAGACAACAAGACGACTAACGAGACACCCCAATGGACTCGCGAGCGACCACGCAAGGCCTCCCAAGCCAGAGCCGGTCGCCTGAGACCCGCAAGCGCGCCTCAGAGGGGACGCCGCGTGCGAAAAACCTCCAGGCATGCGACCGGTGCCGACGAAAGGTGTGTCGTCGGGAACAGTACTCTTGTTGATGCCATTCCTAACCTCGCAGAAAATCAAGTATGCATGCTGATGAGAGCCATTACAATCCTACGTTTCTGACGACCTGACAGATGCCAGCCGCTCGACGGCCGCCGTGACGTCTGCCGGTCGTGCCATGGAGCCCAGCAAGGGTGTACGTTTGACATGCCGCTCACTGCGTCCCGGACCAAGCGCGTGCGCCGGGGGCTTGGCCTAGAGCACATGCCCGTACGAGCGTCGTCTGGGGCGCGGACAGAGGACGAGAGTGACGGTACGAGTGAGGGCGGGAGCGACAACGACACCGACGTGCCTTCACCAGCACGGCGTCGGCGGCCAGCACGGCCGCCGTCTGTCCACCGCGAGGGTCAGTATCGAGGCTCTCTCTGGGCCCAGCTCCCAGTCCAGATCTAACAATGACCAGGCCCCACCGCCATATCGTTCATCCTCCACGCCATGCCCACGCTCCCCCTCCGGGCGCTGACAGAGTACGACCGCACAGCCGGCTACACCATGCGCCTAGGAGAGGGCGAGTCCCAAGACGGCTGGGTCGACGTGAGCACGGCCGCGGCCCTTCCGATCGCGCCGTCGGTGCTCGAGGCGCTCCGCTCCGACTCGTGGGACGAGGTTTCCTCACGCCTGGCCGAAAAGTTTCTCGTCCACGTCGCGCCCCTCATCCCCATCGTCACGCGCGCCGATGTGGGGACCGCGGGTCCGCCGCTCGTGCACGCCATGGCCGCCGTCGCGGCGGTGAGGAGCAACGTCTCGCCTGACGTGTTTGTCGCGCTGCGCCATATGGTCCAACGCGAGTTGGCGGAATATGGTGAGGGGTGGTTTTCGGCAATGTATTGGCGCAGCTCACACTCCCGGAACAGATGTCATGAGCATCCCGACGCGTGAGAATGTCCAGGTCCTCCTCACCGTCTCGCTCGTGGATGAACTCGCGCACCGCCCGGGCCGCGCCGCGCCAGTAAACATCACACGCACGAGACTTGCCGCCGCCGTGCAACTCGCGCGCGATCTGGGCATGGACCGTGACGACAGTCCCGACGCGAGGATATGGCGCTGTGCGCGCGTCCTCGATGTGTGGCACGCAGCGCGGTGTGGCCGTTCCCCACTCGTCAGGGAGCAGCCCTTGCCGCCGGTGGCCGTTGGCGATGACTTTTTCTCACAGCTCGAAGCGCTGTCCATGCTCCTCGGCCGCATGCTCAAGGTCATGTACGGTCCTGACGGCATCACCATGTCGAGCAACCACGACCTACTCGACGTCCGCGACCGGATGACGCAATGGAAGGACAACCTGCCCGCGGCGCTCAAGGCGAGCGGGCAGTGGTCTGGCCTCGAAGCTGGTACGTCTTTCCCACGTGCAGCTACCGTGCTGACGCGCAGGCCTCCTGCACATGCTTTACACTGGCGTGCGGTTCCTGTTGTACCGCCCAGTCATGCGGTGGTCGTTTGTTGTCCCACGCCGCTTCGAGCTCGACTGCGACATTCCGGCGTGGATGGACCTGTTGTCGCTCTCCCGTGGTGCCATCGAATGGGCGGCCAACCAAGACGAGGCCGCTGATCTTCTCTTCTTTGGACCCTATGCGCTCACGCTCGTGTGTCTCGTTCAGTACCACACCTGGGCACGGCGGGGGGAATGGGACGGCGCCATGCTGCTCGACAAGGCAAGGCGCGAAGCCGTGGGCTGTTGGCTCGCGCGTAACCCCGGCGACCATCTGTGTCTTTTCAAGCGCGTGAGTGGGCCGTAACTGACAGAATTATTCCCCATCACCAACTCACATCGCTAGCAACTCGGTGTCGTCGAGCTCCTCCACGGCGTGACCCAGGCCCAGCGCGAGGGGACCGGGTTCGACGGCCCCCGCGGCCTGAACCCAACACCAGGCTCGCTCAACAGGCTCCCAGAGACTTCCATCGCCGGCATCGCCTTCCTCCGCGACCCAAATTTGCCACACGGTGGCATACTCGTCGCCACACAGAAGGCTGCGCGCGAGATAAACGATCTGCCACCAGGGACCGTGATTCTCGGTGGACACCCGGACGGCGACGAACATGGAACCAATCCAACCACACACTTTAATCCACATACCGCGCGATACCTCACCGGTCTGTTCTCGGACGCTGGCCCTGTGGCCGACCGCGATTCTGACGCGGCGGGGTATGCCAGGGGCAGAGAAGCAGTTGCGAGTATCGTATCGCCCCAGATTGAGGGGCAGCAGCCGCAGGTGGATGCTAGCTAGGCTCCGTCTCGTGCTGCTTGATGCCTTGCTCGTGTCTTCATAGCGTGCAGTGTTCGGAAACCCCTAGTCGAGGGGTAGGGCTATTCCTTCACATGGCGTTGTTTGTTGTACTGTATGCATATCCAACCAGCACCAACGGCCTCTGTGATGGGCTGTAGGCCGAGGCAACTCCGGCCGAGCTGGCATCGGTGGCGGTGGCACGGAGCTGAGTGGGGCCGAATGTCGCACCAGGGAGAGGCGTACACTTTAGCACCGAGAGGTTACGATTGGACTGTGAGAGACGACGGAACTCGATGGAATGGTTGTGGCAGTGGCTTCGTCGGATGCGGCAGTGACTTCGCTGATCCATGCAGTTGCGTTTCGGACAACGGCCCAGCTCCGGGTGCCACATCATGGACGCAGAGGTTGCGTACCATGGTCATGCTGCAAGCAACAATGCATACCGCTAGAGGTAACGACCATGCTGCAAGCAGTAATGCGCACCGCTCGAGTCCGCTCGAGTCTGCATCCTCGGAGCTGACGACTTAGCCCAGCTCAGCTCCGGGCCCGATGCGTAATTACATTGGCTGTTGGGGCGCCACGCAGTCCTGGGGGCGAGGCGCCAGCCGGAGCTGGGGGGCTTGCGGAGGGCCGAATGTTCGATTCCAGATCCGGGCTCCGAAAGCCCCAGCCCTATCACATCTTATCAATGGATGGCGTCCAGAGTTTGTCACGGGGCCAGACGCCAATGCGAGTCATGCCATTTTTCAGATGCGAATAGATATCGGACCTCGACGTCCGCTGCGCCTGCGACTTAAAGCCTGCATTCCTGGTCTTTGACACCATCGATTTCCGGCTTGCAGAGTATTTCCCAGGCACACAGTGGCACACCCAGCCATCAGCACCTCCCCCGTCATTCTTGTGCTCCGCTCAGTACGTACCCCCATCTTTGTGTCGCCTTGCAGCGCCACTTTACAACTTCGGCCACAGGCAGCACAGATGTGACTAACTCTACGCCAGGCTTAGAGTGTCACCATCCGGCATCTTACAGCATCCCCGTGTCCTGCAAGTAATCTCTTGGCCCACTGGACGATTTATAACCTCACCATCTTCCAAGGTCAACTCGGCGCTAGTCCAGACCAAAGTCACCGACAGCGCACCAGCCTCAACCTGCCCACCAAGAAGAGCATCCATCCATCCAACCACCATGGCCGAACTCGACGTGGTCGACCGCCGCTCCGCCGAGCGCCGGCTGCTCTGGAAGATTGACCTCATCCTCATGCCCCTCCTTACCATCACCCTCGGGTTGCAATACTACGACAAGGCCGCACTAGGATCCGCCGCAGCATTCGGCATCCTCAAGGACCTGGTAAGTGACCTGGTCACTTGGGCTTGGCCCATTTGACTTGGCCATCGACTGTAACTAGCGCACAGCCTAACTGCTCAGCACCTCACGACGACCCACAACGGCGTCCCCTCTACCGCGCGCTACTCGACAGCCAACGCGTGCTTCTACTACGGCTACATTGTCGCCGTCCTCCCTGCGGCCGTTGTCCTTGCTCGCCTCAATCTGCGCTATGTCTCTGGCATCGCCGTGCTGGTGTGGGGTGTCATTGCCATCCTCACAGTCGTTTGCTACGATCGTGCGTCACCCAGGCCCCTGGGCACCTCTCACCCTTGACTTTACACTCACGCCACAGACAAGGGACTGTACGCGCAGCGGTTCTTCCTGGGATTCATCGAGTCGATCGTCTCGCCGTGCTGCGTGGCAATCACAGCTCTGTGGTACAAGCCGCAGGAACAGGCGACCCGCCTGGGCATCTGGTACTCGGCGACGGGCATCTTTTCCATGTTTAGCGGAGCGATCAACTACGGCCTCGGGAGCGGCGGCTCGGAGCATGCGTGGAAGTACATGTGAGTAGGTAATGGTGCTGCTGCAGTGCCACCTCTCCGACTCGGTGGCGGTCATGGCTGTCGGTTGCTCCAAAGCCTACCTCACCCGCCTCCAGGTACCAACTAACGCTCCCAGCTACTACTTCTGCGGCGCGATTACCATGTTCTGGGGTATTGTGATTCTCCTTGTCCTGCCCGTATCCCCACTTCAGCCCGGACGGTTCTTCACCGAGTCAGAAAAGGACCTTCTCATCCGCCGCTTTGAGGAAAACCCGTACGGCCGCGACCGCCAGCCCTTCAAGGTCTACCAGCTGGTCGAAGCACTCCTCGATGTCCGTACCTGGATCTACCTGCTGATGGCGACCATGACATACCTGTGCAACGGTGCAATTACCGCGTTTGGCACCATCATTATCAAGTCGATCGGCTACACTGGCCTCCAGAGTGTGGCACTCACCATTCCCGGCGGCGCTGTCACTTGCGTCACAATCTACTTTTTCTGCTACTTTGCCGACCGGTACAAGAACATCCGCACGTGGCTGTTCCCCCTCAGCTGTATCCCCGTTGTCGTTGGCGCTATCGTCATGTGAGTGGAACAAACGTGCACTTTCGGAAGAGAAGCCTACAGTACTAACACGCCCAGCTGGACCGCACCGTGGTACCCAACCGCGGGCCCGCTTATCGGCTACTACCTCGTGGCGAGCTTTGGCGCCCCCTACGTCCTCCTCCTGGCTCTCGCCTCGGCCAACACGGCGGGCACCACCAAGAAGGCCGTCACCTCTGGTGTCATTTTCATCGGCTACAATGTCGGCAACATTGCCGCATCGTACACTGTCAAGGCATCGGAGGCGCCCACAAAGTACCACAGTACCTGGATCACAGTCATTGTCGCCATGGGCGTCGCTTCCATCGCAAGTGTTGTCCTCCGCTTTGTTCTCATTCACATGAATAAGCGCAACAACAGTGGACCAAAGGTGGAGACCGTGGCGCCGTCTACGCCAGGGGACGAAAAGACCGACGACACTCCGATCCCGGCAGCCGACGACGAGCACACCCTTGTCATCCAGAGCCTGGACGACTACGTTGACAGGACCGACAAGGAGACTCCTGGTTTCCGCTACACGCTGTAAGGGGCAGTCTGGACAGCTGTATCTCTATATTTTATCTTGGAATGTCATATAATGTTGGGTCTCCAGTGGCTCGTTCTATTACTATCACGTCTCTTGCTTTCTCGCTTCCGTAAGCATCATCGCTGTTGAAGTATTGGCCACCTGGCCATTGTCCACCAAAATGAACTGTTGGTGCCCGGGGGGCCGGGCTGGTGCGATTAATATTACGCAGACAACTGCAGGCTGTGTCTTATCCTTGTCAGACCGACTCTACTGGTTCCGGAGCTGCCTGATGCCTCCCGTATTGCCTCGAGTGTATGCATTGGAGAGGCTGTTGGATAACAGAAGGGATGGACATGCGAAGCTGACGACGCTGAGTGCCACTTGCCCGCCACAGTGGCTTGAGAGTGGCTACCAGCGGCATTTTCCACGTGGATTTGATCCCGTCATCACTGACGCGGCGTTGTTGCAACAAGCATCCATCCACTGACGACAGCAGTCGCATGCCACAGAACAGAACAGCGACATCCTCCTCACCGTCCACAACATTCTTCAACACATCCCCCTTACCATCATCTAGCCACAATGCCCGTGGCCACTGTTACCACGAGCGCAGGTACGTTGCCCCTGCCTTGACGCCAACTTCTAGTGCTGATCCGCAGCGGGCTCCCTCGCGCTGCTCAAGGACGAGGATGTCGATGTCCGCGTCTTTGCGCTCGAGTACCTGCTTTCGATCGTGCCCCAGTTCTGGGCCGAGATCAGCGAAGAGCTTCCTTACATGTGAGCTAAAGGTCGCCTGCTGTTGGAGCCAAGCTGACATTCAGCGAGTCGATGGCGGACCCGCAGTTCTCCGAGCTGCCAGCGGCGTCGCGACCGCTCGCCGCGCTGCTGTGCTCCAAGGTCTTCTTCTACCTTGGCGAGCGCGACGAGGCTGTCGAGTTTGCGCTGCGCTCCGGCGCCGGGTTTGAAAAGGAGCCGTACGGCGAGTTCAAGGAGACGGTGATTGCGGGGTGCATCGACCGCGCGATTGCCGACACTGGCGCCGACTCTGCCGTCGACCCGCGCCTGACGGAGATTGTCGACGGCGTGATTCGGTCGGGGGCAGGCGAGGGCGCCAAGCTGGCCATTGGGCTGGCACTGTCGCTCCGCCGCCTGGACCTCGTCGAGGCCATCTACACGTCATCGCGCGCGCCCGTCGAGGCCGAGTCGTCGGCTGCGGCCGAGAAGCGCGCAGGATCAAAGCACGACGAGGGCATCCTCCGATACATTCTCGCAGAGACCATTGCCGGCGCAGCGGGCAGTGAATCGTGGCCCGACTCGTTCCGTCGTGATGTGAGTAGCCACAAGGCCTGTAGCTGCCACAATGCTGACTGCCAGCTCCTCTTGCTTCTCCTCAAGCTGTTCCAACTCTCGACCTCGACCGACTACAACTCGGTCACCCAACTATGGGTCCAGCTCGATGACGCGGCGGCGTGCGGCGACGGCGTCGTCGACCTCCTCGAAAACGGTGGCGACCACGGTCGCCTCGAGGCCTACCAGATCACCTTTGACGTGACCGAGATGGCGCCCCAGAACTTTTTGGAACGGCTGCGCGCCAAGCTTGCCGAGCGCGGATGGGGCCCAGAGGGAACTGCAGGCACCGAGGAGGAGCGTACGGCGCTCGAGGACATTTTGAACGGATCGCGCATCGCCGAGCTGTACATCAACTTCCTCAAGAAGAACAACCAGACCGACATGTCGATTCTCAAGACGACCAAGACGAGCCTCGAGGACCGCTTCTCCATCTACCACTCGGCCATTACGTTTACCAATGCGTTTGCGCACTGCGGCACCACGTCGGACCGCTTCCTGCGTGAAAACCTCGACTGGCTCGGACGCGCGTCCAACTGGGCAAAGTTTTCCACGACTGCCGCCCTCGGCCTCATTCACCGCGGCTCGTACATCAACGGCGTCCGCGTCGTCAAGCCATATCTCCCTGGCGGCTCGGCGCCGTCCAAGTTTAGCGAAGGCGGTGCTCTGTTTGCTCTCGGTCTCATCTACACTGGCCGCAAGGAGGGCGCAGAAAAGGAGCTCCGTAAGGGGCTGTCTGAGGTCAACGACCCGATTGTCCAGCACGGTGCCGCCCTTGGTCTCGGTGTCTCGGCTCTCGCCACTGGTGACGAGGGTGAGTTACCCGGACTCGATCGGTGCTAACTCTCAGACATCTACGACGAGCTCAAGAACATGCTGTTCCAGGACAATGCGACGTCGAGCGAGGCCGCGGGTTACGCCATGGGTCTCGTCATGCTCGGACAGCCGAACGAGCGTGTGCTGGACGAGATGATTGCGTACGCGGGCGAGACGCAGCACGAAAAGATTGTGCGCGGTGTCGCGATCGGCACTGCGCTCATCATGTACGGCAAGCGCGACGGCGCCGCTGAGGTGCTCGAAAAGTTTACCACGAGCAACGACGCCATCTTGCGCTACGGCGGCATGTTTGTGTACGCACTCGCATACGTCGGCACTGGTGACAACAAGGTGATCAAGCAGCTGCTGCACTTTGCCGTGTCCGACGTCAATGACGACGTGCGTCGCGCTGCCGTCATTGCGCTTGGCTTTGTGTTGTTCCGCAACCACACGCAGGTGCCGCGCGTCGTCCAGCTCCTGGCTGAGAGCTACAACCCGCATGTGCGACACGGTGCGACGCTCGCGCTCGGTATCTCGTGTGCCGGCACGGGTCTCGACGCCGCAATCGACCTGCTCGAGCCCATGACGCGCGACCCCGTCGACTTTGTGCGCCAGGGTGCCTACATTGCGCTGGCCATGGTCCTCATCCAGCAGACCGAGGCGCAGACGCCACGAGTCACACAGATCCGCGAGCTGTTTGCAAAGGTGGTGACGGAAAAGCACGAGGACCCGATGGCGCGCTTTGGTGCGTCGCTCGCACAGGGTATCATCGATGCCGGTGGCCGCAACATGACCATTTCGCTCGCGACCCGCGCCGGCACGCCCGACATGAAGGCCATTGTCGGCATGGTCATGTTTGTGCAGTTTTGGTACTGGTACCCGCTCGCCCACTTCCTCGGCCTCACGTTCAGCCCCACGACCATCATTGCGCTCGACGGCCAGCTGCGCATTCCAAAGGTCGACTTTGTGTCGTGGGCCAAGCCGTCCATGTTTGACTACCCGCGCACCGACAAGCCTGTCACCGAGGAGAAGAAGAAGAAGGCAAAGACGGCCGTGCTGTCGACGACGGCCAAGTCCCAGGCTCGCGCAAAGTCCAAGAAGGCCGAAGCCGGCGAGGCCATGGACACGGACGAAAAGGAAAAGGACGATGCCAAGGACGCAGGTGCAAAGGACAAGGACACGGCGCCCGGCACCAAGAAGAAGTCACCTGCGGAGCCGCCCCAGGCCATTGTCTCCAACATGACCCGCGTGACACCCGCCCAGCTCCCCTTTATCACTGGCCCGTACGACACACTCCCCACCCCTGCGCCCGGCGCGACCGCCGCCATTCCTCCCCCGAAGAAGGGCCACTACCTCCCCGTCCGCTCCGTGGGCGACGGCGCCGCGTTTGCCGCCGACAAGCCTGCCGACGGCCGCCACCGTGTCAGCTGGAGCGGCAAGGTCGTCCTCCTCTCTGGCGAGGGCGCGCCCGAGCAAGAGTACATTGAGCTCGACGCAGACCTCTGGCCACGCGGTGCCGCCGTCGACGAGCCCAGCCGTGACAACACCCCGGCGCCCGCTGCCGCCGCCGCCCCGGCTGCCGGCACCGAGGGCATGGACTGGGACGGACCAGCACCACAGGCGTTTGAGTGGGAGTTTGACGACTAGTTTTGTGTAGAATAGACAACAGAGAGCATGCAGCCAAGTGATACGGAGGGTGTGTGGTGGGACGATCAGGGAGAGTGGGGCAAGCAACAGTGGACGAAAAGTAGAACCCAATCGAGGCGGGGCTGTGGCCATCGATGGCGGGTGTGTGAGGCCATGGACATCGCCGCTGGCATCGAAGACCAACTGCTGCGGTCACTGCACTGTGCCCATCACCATACTCATCAGCATGACCAGGCTGTGCTCCATCCCATTCCCGCATCATCATTACCCAACTGCCCAACGGCGCAATCTGCAGTCCACACGCCACCAGCTCGCGACAGGCCAACATAGTCGACGGTCCACAAGTTGGCCGCTGTGCACCTGCCAGCTCTCCTCAACACCAGCTTTGTCGAGCTTCGTCGTCGCACTACCGCGTGCCTCGTCGGTCTCGGAACCCCCAGCCCACCCGACCGGTTATCTAGCTCACGCCCCCGCCGCCTAACCCCCTCCCAAAGGTAGTCCCCACGCCCACCGACTCCGACCTCGTCGCCACTCCAACCTCTCCCCCCATCCACGGTCCTCACCGTCAACCTCCCCCAAGCAAACCCCCCCACCAACCCCCACGCCAACCCCCTCGCAAGCACCCTCGCCAACCCCCTAACCTGCCCCCCACTCAATCCCCCAAACCCGCCAGCACTCAACCCTCCAAGCTCCCGCCACCCCCACCCTCAATCCTATATCCTAATGCATCCCTTCCCTTCCTCTTCTACTTTGTGTGGCAGATACGCAGCTTGCCGGGCACGTGAATGTAGTTGTCGGCATAGTTCTTGGGCGGGATGCGCGGCGCCTTGGGCTCCGAGACGTAGTAGTCCCAGCCCTGGCGTTCGGCCTGGGGTGTTAGTGGTGCTCGCAGGGGTGGGTGTGGTTGTTGCCGGAGTTAGCGGGGAAGGGGGGAAGGGGGAAGGGGTGAGAGGGGAGGGTGGAGGGGGAGAGGGGGGAGGGCATGGGGATGGGGAGGGGGACGGGGGAGGGGTGAGACGTTGGGGAGGTTGTGTGCGGGGTAGGTTGGGGCCGGGTTGTGCGAGGCAGGCGTGTGGGAGAGGTGGGCGTTGATAGGCATTGGTGTAGGTAAACCGATACGTTGGGTCGACAAACCGCCCTACACAGCGAACGACACCGCACCGGTGCACGCCGCCAGTGTCCGACGTTGCTGCCGCCGCTGTCCACTGCGCCGATGACACTATCCCAGTCCACGGCCCATGTCCACCATGTCCACCATGTCCACCATGTTCACCATGTCCACCATGTCCACCATGTTCACCATGTCCACCATGTCCGCCACCATGTCCACCACCATGCCCACGGCCTAGCTGCGTCACGGGTACTTCGCCGACGACCCCGGTGCTCTCCTCGCCGCTCGCTGGCTGGTCACAGCGGCGAGCGGCGTCTCGGCTCGCCTACAGCGTCCTTCCCCCGTTCCCATTGCGACGGCGACACACCCTCCCGCCTGCCATCACACCTGCCCTCTCCACCGTCACACCTGCCCTGTCCACTGATACGCCCGCCCGCTCCCGTCCTCGCCCGCCCGCTCTCGCTCCCGTCCTCGCGTGCCAGCTCTCGCGCTCACGCCCCACGCCTCCGCCCGCTCGCTCGCGCTCCACGCCCGCCCGCCCGCCCGCCCGCTGCGCAGGCTCGCACTCGCACTCACAAACCGCGTCGCATCCTCGAGCGTGCGGAACGCCAGCGACGTGCCCTGCATGTAATCCGCACTGCTCGCCCACCCCATGAGGGGGTTCTCCCAGCGTCCCGCGCCCTGGAGGGTGTCCCAGTCGATGCGCCAGACCTTGGTCTTGCCCTTTGCGCTCTGCATCGTGTTCTTGGTGGGCTTGAAGATACGGACCTGGCGGGCACGAAGCTCGCGGGGCGCGTCTGAGACGACGTCGGCTTCGATGTCGCGCGGCGTCTCGTGTTCGGTGACGGGGCCCGGGGCGACGCCGGCGACAATGTCGGCGGGCGGGATGTGGTCGGTTGAGAAGCGGGGAAGGGGCGTGGTGGTCGAGAAGGCGCGCGCCGGGAGCGCAACGCGCGCGCGGAGGGCAGGGCGGAGGAGCGACATGGCGTGGGGGGGTTAGATTGGGGAGGGCTAGGTTGAGGCCGATGGCGAGGACGAACGTTGTGATCGTGACCGGGACGGCGATCAGGTGCCCACCACCGCCACGCCCCGGAGATTTCGGCGTTATGCCCCCCGGCTCAAGCCATCCAGTCAGTGGCCACCCAATACACCCCACCCCACCAACGACTCCACCACCATGCATGCATGTGATACTACTATGTACAGAGAGATTGTGCGAATACAACAAGCAATGCCATGCTATTCCGCTCTACCGCAACTTTGCGCGTTTCGCCGTCGGCAGCGCCCCGGACGCCGGGCGGAAGTTGGAGCTGCTCGGCAGCCGTCCGCCAGCGAGCGACGGCGGGAGCCTAGGGTCAGCGCCATCAACGACTGTTACTCACGATCCCATCTTGGCGTCGCCATTGTCCTCGTGCGTGACGCGGCGGGTGGGGTAGGGTATCGAGCTGCCCTCGAATACCGAGCTGGCCGCACACCCGCCCTCTTCCTGGAACCACGGGTGCGAGAGCGACTCGCGCGCCGTGATCCGCTTGGCCGGGTCCCACTCGAACAGCCGCGTCAACAGGTCGTACCCGTTGCTCGAGCCCGAGCGGTTCGCGTACCACGTCGGCAGCGGGTTGGATGTCGGGTACGGCGCCTGCGAAATGTATGTCTTCCACTCGGGCATCTGGACGATCCCGGGCCAGTGCTCGGCTGGGGCGTGAGCGGGGCTGCTGCTTGTGACCACACTCGCTACCACGTACGCTTTACAGCACCCAGCACATCGCAAATCTTGGCCATCTGGTCGCGCTGGAACGGGAGCGATTTCTTGCTGTCCAGCTTGGCCTCCTCGCCCTTGAAGATTGGTCGCAGCGAGAGCAGCTCGGCGTAGATGCACCCCACTGCCCACAAGTCTGCCGTCAGAACGATTCTCGACACTCTAGTCGATCCTACTCACCGACTGCCGCCGTGTAGTGCTTTGCACCCAGGATGAGCTCGGGTGCGCGGTACCAGATGGTGACGACAACCTTGTCGCCCCCAAAGAGGCCGCCCGCCGCGAGCGGCTTGTGCCACAGGCGCGCGAGGCCCAGGTCGCCAATCTTGACGACCCCGTCCGACGTGACGAGAATGTTGGCCGGTTTCAGGTCACGGTGCAGCACAAACGACGAGTGCAGGTAGTGCAGCCCGCATAGCAGCTGGTGCAGCAGGCGCCGCAGCGTAATGGGCGGGATCGGCTGGCGGACCGTCTGAGAGTGGTGGTGGATGATTTGCTGCCAGTCAGAATGGGTCAGTCTCGAGGCGTGCACTCACAAGAAAATCGTGTTCTGCGTACTCGAACACCATGTAGATCGCCTTGTCCTCGAGAATCACCTCGCGCAGCGCGACCAGGTTGCGGTGGTGCAGTTCGCGGTTGAGCTGGCGTCAATGGTGGTTCGTGAGTATGACTTCGGGGAGTGACAAGGCTTTGGGGTCACCCGGACTGTGCTGGTTCTTCGGCTGCACGTTTGGGAGTCGCTCAGACTGTGCTTGTTCTTCGACTCCACACCCTCGTCACACGCCGCACGCACCATGATTTCACGAGCACCGCTCTGGCTGATGCCCGCATACGTCTGCTGGTCTCCCTCCTTGTCGGGCTTGAACTTCTTGATCGCAAACACGTCGCCCTCCTTGGCAGGCAGGTCTCCGGGCCGCATACACAGTTCGGGGTTGCTGAGCGGGTCCTCTGCGATCCCGACCGACGGCGACTTTGCCACTCCGAGAGCGGCACGCGACGAGGCCGGGAGCGTCCCCTTCGAGTTTGGCTTGGGCGGCGGCAGCAGTACGGCCTTGTACACGCGTCCATACGTTCCTATCCGTCAGAGTGTGCATGGTACATGATGAACCAAACGACATACCAGACGAGATGAAGCCAAGGATCTTGTACGCTTTCAAGACACTGTCGTTTAGCACTGCCGCTTGAAGCACACCGACACTCACGTCCGTCGTTCTCGGTCGCGCTTTGCGCGGTACGCGTGCATTGGGTCGACCATGGCTGGCCGCGGGGCGGCCATGGTGGCGGAGCGCGCGAGGTATGATGAGAGATAGGCGGAAATGGTAGTCGATGGCTGCGATGGGGGGTTGCTTCGCTCTAGCGGGGGACAACAACGAGGCCAGGCTGGCCTTGGCTCGCTCACAAGCATGCATGCATCCATCCGGGTTGTCGCCAGCGCCGATCATCGCCACATGACGGGCAATAATCAGAAACCACGTGGCAACACGTGGATAAACCTTCCCACGCAAGTGTCCCTGAACGGAATCAAATGGGGCATGGACTTGGATGCACAAACAAAGCAGTCACGGTGGGACGCAGCACATCACAACATCTGAACATTCATTGCGCTGCTCATCACATTACTCTACCCCGACATCACCATCTTAAGAGCCCTCGCGCATCCACCACCACCACCACAATGTCCCGGCTGCCGGTGCGCAAGTCGCTTTCCTTAATGGAGCGCAACGTCAACACGCTCGATGACAATCTCACCCTACCCGTGACCAAGAGCGAGAAGCGCATCAAGCGCGGCGTCTCGCTGGGAGGCGAGGCGCTCTCGTCATCATCATCATGGGACCACCTCAGCGACTTGCAAAAGCTGCGTCGCACGGCTGTGAGTCCTACGAGCATTCCTTCCACACCCAGCTTACACTGACCGCAGCAACCACGCAAGTCGATCCTCAAGCCCAGAGTCGGCGACGAGTCGGCCGACACGCCGCCGAACCAGCCGTCGAATGCGTCTCACGACTTGGCTGCCGATACCATTGACTTTGGTACCCTCTATGCGCACATGGCGCCAAGCGGACCGCGCGCACCGAGGGCAAGCATGCCAGTATCCAGCATTGCTAGCTCCAGCTCTGAGGCAGTTGGGAGGCCGAGCCTTGGCCCCCGGCGCCGTGTGAGCTTTGCGCCTGCCGCTCACGTTCGGTAAGTCGTTACCAGAGCTGTGATGTCTCTAACAGGCCCAGCATGTTTGAGGAAAAGGTTTCCAAGGCGCCCCGGCGCAAGTCGTCCATGGGTCCGCGGGTAATCGCCCAGTCACCTACCCGATCATCCCACTCGGCACCCAACGCATCGCGGCGGTCGTCGATCCAGGCTCCAGCTCGCACAGTCCCAGAGTCACCCCGTCCGCGACCCGGGTTCGTTGGCGAAGGCGAGGAGGAGGGCGAGGCATCAATGGACATTGAGAGCGATGGCGATGGCAGCTTTGACGACGACACGGCCAACTCGGACGACATTGTGGCCGAGGCTGCGATGCTGTCACGTGAAGAGTCTGCTGGCCACCCGGATGGATCATCATCGCCTGCGGATGACGACGAGGATGACGACGGCGAGATGGACATGGACGAGACGGTCATTGGCGGCGGCATCATCTACGAAGACACCGAGACGGATACCGACGACGAGAGCGACATGGAGCTCACGGGCACCGACGAGGCCGAGGACGAGGAAAAGACCATGGACTTTACCGTTGCGCTCGGCGGCCCCATGCCAAGCGCCCCGCCACAGGGTGCGCTACGCTCCCGTGCTTCCATCGGCTACTCGAACCCCGCGGCGCCCGGTGGATCTCTGTCCGAGCCCCTCCTCCCAGGCGAGGGCGGCGACGAGTCGTCGATGGAGATGGAAGAGACCACCGTCTATGGCGGCGTGTACAATGACGAGTCGTTGAGCTCGGGCGACGATACAAACGGTACCGGCGCGGCAATGGACCACACCGCAACGTACAACTACAACGGCACCGCCATGAGCTTTACCACTGTGGGCGGCGGCATCAATGCCAATGTTTCTGCGGACGGGAGCGGCATGGACTTTACCACCGTCGGTGGGGTTATCAACCGCACCGCAACGTACTCTCAAGCCGACGCCAGCGGCATGGACTTCACCACAGTCGGCGGAGGCATCAACCGCACGTCCATGTACTCACAGGCCGACGCCAGCGGCTTGGATTTCACCACTGTCGGAGGGGGTATCGTCCAGACGATGACGTACACTGAGACCGACGAGACCGAGATGGACTTTACGACTGCCATCGGAGGTATCGCAGGCCAGAGCGTGCACCAGAGCACGGCGACCTACACCCGTAACATCTTTGCACCCGAGAACATGGGCGAGCACACGATGAAGCTCGCTGTTCCTGGCGCCCCGCTGGTATTACCCCCCGTCTCACCGATCCGAGTTCCCTCTCCTCCACCAGCCGCTCCGTCGGCTGCGTCGACTGGGCGTGCTACGCCGGGTCCCATTTCGCCCTCTCGCGGTGCCCAGGGGGCAACAGGGGCAACACCAAAGAGTACCCCTCGCCGCCCTCGCGCCTCTACCGCTGCAGGCAGTACCCCATCTTTTGCCCGCCCAACGGCGTCGTCGGCGCAGAAGAGCAAAGACGCCGCCGCCCCACGTCCCTCATCCGCCGCAAAGGCCGGCGCTACAAAGAAACGCAACATCTTTGCCGCATCGCCCGAGACACCTGGGACGGCTGCGCGCTCGCGCTCGCGTTCCCGCTCGCCTACCAAGAGCATGGAAAAGGCGGCCAGCGTCGCCAAGCGCCTTAGCTTTGCCCCGTCCGCCACATCCACACCTGCAGCACAGCGCACTGCTCCCGCTCCCCGCACGAGTAGCGGGACAAAGCGTGCCCACGAAGATGACGATGAAGACGAGGAGAATGACAATGAGCCTCCACCTAGCGCGAAGAAGATGCGTCTCAACACGTCGGCGCACCGTGATGCGACGATGGCAGTCGATACGACCGTAAACATCTTTGCCGTGGCGTCCGAGTCGTCTGAAGAAATGGAGCAGGTGGAGCAAGAGGACGCGGATGCCAAGAGCCATGACGCCGAACCAACTCCGACGGATGAAGCCCCCCCAGACGAGCCAGAGGATGTCGCCGCTCACGAAGAGGCCGACATGGCCGAGGACGACGAGGTTCCCGAGCTCGACGACGACGAAGCAGCTGTTGAGGACGACCTTGTCGATGCAGACGAAGAGGACCCAGCGTACCACAGCCCCGAACGACCACTGCCGCAGTACACACCACGCAAGTCTCTGTTTTCTGGTCCTCGACCCTCGCTTGGAACGCCCATGCGCAACGTGCAGCTCAGTGGTGCCGACGCTGAGCTCGTCCGCCGCTCAATGGGAGTGGCGTCTCCAGCGTCTGGAGCGTCCGACTCTGACGACGCCTCAGAAGGCGATTCTGACGACGGCGCTGAAGCCGAGCCACCGCACACTGCGATGGCAGACTTTTTGGACATGGTCGGCATCGAATTCATGGACACATTATGGGCACAGCCGCCTCGACGCAGCAGCGTGGGACGTGTTTTACGCGACCGCAAGTCGGAAGCGCCCTCGCGCGAATACGACATGTCGGCATTCACCGAGGCGCGCGTCGAGTCGCTCTTCCTCAACATGTACTCGTGGGGTCTGAAACAGCTTCGGTCGAAAATTCGGGAACGAAAGGAGGAGCTGGAGTCGACCGAGCGGATCTACAACGACGAGAACCCGATGGTGGTGCGCGACTATCTCTCTGCGCCAGAGGACGAAAAGGAGCTGTTCAAATTACTACTCAACCAGTACCAGGACAATGTGCGCCACGAGAAGAAGAGCGAGTGGTACGACTGGAGGCAGCAGATGATGGACGAGATTGTGCCGCTGCTCGAGTCGATGCGCGCGGAGATGCGCAAGGACGCCGAGCGGTTCACCAAGTCGCGCGAGGTGGCGACAACACTGCTCCCAGACTTGCGCAAGCGCCAGGCCGAGCTAGCGGCCGAGCTCGCCGCGCACCGCGCTGCCGTTGCCGAGATTGAGGTGTGCGACAAGGACGAGCTCAAGGAGCTCAAGGCCGCCGTCGTGGAGCAAAAGTGAGTCAACCGCCACGAATCAGAGGACCACGCTCACACCACCCGCAGCACCGAAATCGAGCGATTCGCAGCCGAGCTCGACGAAAAGACGACGCGCATCGCCGACCTGGACACAAAGCTGGCGTCCCTCAAGACCGAGCGCGCCGAGCACATGACAGCCCTCGACGCCGCGCGCTCCATGTGCGACAAGTTTACGCCGTCCGACGTTCTACGCCTCGAAAACGAGTTTGCGAGCCTGCAGGCCCTGCACGACTGGCGCGTCGTGCGCGTCGGCACCTCGCTCGAGCTCGAGTATGCACGCGAGCTCGCCCTCTCGGTACCCTGCCGCGACGGCGTACCCGACATCCCCGCCGCCACGCTCACGCCCACCGCCGCCGCCGCCGCGTCCCCCGCTACCACCGTCCTCTTAAACCTCACCGTAGCGGCACTCGCGCACCTCCGGCCCAAGACGGCCGCGGCACTCGTGCGCGCCACGGGCCAGCTGTGGACGGCCGTCCGCCGCGTCCGTGGCGAACTCGACCTCGTCACCCTCCACTACCCCACGACGTACGACGAGGTCCAAGCGGATGCCGACGCTCCCAAGCTCAAGGGCAAGGATTCAAAGGCGCCGGTGCTCAAGTGCACCGCGTCCATCATGGTGCCCGCGGCCGACGCGCGCGTGCGCCTGCACTTTATGCTCGGACAGCGCGCACTCTTGTCCTGGCGGCCAGAGGAGGTTGTCGTCAGCGCAGAGGTCGTTTATGGTTCTTGCCAGTGAGTGTACCGCGGAAACAAACAGGGAGGCATGACTGACCCCAGACCCAGCGAGCTCGAGCGTATCGCGACCGAGGCACTCGAGAATGCGCCCCCGGGCGTGCCCGGCATGCTCCTCCAGGCGTGTGCAGAGGTGGCCGGCTCGGTGTAGAGAGGGGTATAATTTGTATTATGTTGTCTTGTCATGCAGTTGTGTCACAGAGCCAGAGCAAGGACGGCACCGTCGTCGTGCAGAATGTATGAATGGTAGCAATGTCATGATCTACTTTACATCTACGTATGTATACGTGCTACTTGCAAAGCTGCAAGAGGAATCCCTGGCGTCAGTTGGTCCATCTGTAACCTCCAACTCACCCTCGCGTCGCGGACCGAGTAGAGCCAGACGTTTCCGCCCGGCCGCTTGGCGTGCTCCTGTACGGCACGGCGCACCGTGTCGGCATACGACCGTTCGCTGGTCGGCATGGCCGCGTGCGTGGGCCGCCACGCGTCGTCGTCGTTGACCCACGCCGTGTCGAGCGTGAGCGTGCCGAGCAGCTCGGGGGAGAGGTCGACACCAATGACAGGCAGCGTTGAGCGTACCGACGTCGCAAAGTCGGCCGCTGGGCTGTTAGTACGAAGCGACAGGGATAACAGCACCTTTGTCATAGTACACCTGCTTTGTGCCGTGGCGATGCTTGCGGATGGGCTTGCCCTTTGTGGGACGCGATGTCAGCGGCTCGGGGGGTAGGACGAGCTTGATGTCGGCGTCGGTGCGGGCCTGCGCCGTGTTGCCACCGGGAGGCGGCACGTGGTGGGTGTCTGGTTCCTTTTCCTTGAGGTTGGGAATGTCGAGCTCGGCGTATGACGCATCGAGGCGCCGCTGATCAGCGATTGCGCGTTGAAGCCAGCTGCACAGTTCGGTGCGCTCCACTGCAGGTTAGCACTGTCTGCGTGTGCAAGACTCACCTTCTTCTTCTCTGGCACGGCCCGTCAGAACACGGATGACCTTTAGCGTCGGGCGGGCGCGAGCAATCACAAGGAACCTGTCGTCAGCTACGACCTCTCATTCGCGCAGCTCACAGGATGTTCTGCTCCTGGCACTCGTCGAGCACTTCGGGCTGCTGCCGCCCGTCGTCGTATTGCAAGTCGGCACGAATGCCTTCTTGCCACAGCTCGCCAACGATCATGAGCCGCTCCTCTATGCCAACGCCAGGGACAGAGGAGACGTAGACGTCACAGCGCTGATGGTTAGCTATCTGACTTGTATGGATTCCAGCTTACCGCAGGAGACCAGTAGCCAAACGAGCGCTCCTCCTCCTTGGGCTTGTCCATCAGGCGCTTCGAGAGAGCACTCTCGTACTTGCGCACCATGCGGGTCAGAGGGCTGTTGTCAGCGTCGTCCAAACCCACGTTGGAATGACCCACTCGGCTGAAATCGACATGCCCACGCCGTGAACCTTGCGCGACTGACGGGCAGGCTCCTTGAAGTGCTCAAGCAGCATGTCGTACCGGCCCCCAAACGCCAGCACCTCGTTGTGCTTGTCCCGCCGGACACACTCAAACATGAATCCACCGCGGAAGTACTGGCGGTTAGCTTGCCACGCAACCGGCTAACCTACCTCGGCATGCTTGGACAGAGTCGGCCGGAAGAGAATCCTGCGCTTGACGCCGCACGAGCGCGCCAGCTTGATCACCTTCTGGATCTCATCCAGTGCAGGGCCGAGCTTGCGCCGCGAGTTGGAGAATAGATTCTCAATCTTACGCCGGACAACCTCAAACTCGCCTGGGGGCTGTCAGCATTCTCGGACCACTATCCAACTCACCAGCTACGGCACACTGCTCCAGTTCGTGCACCTGCGTCTTGGACAGTCCAGTAATGCTACTGATGGAGGGTCGCGAGTGACCAAACGAGACACCAGTCGAGTGGCCCTTGAGCGCCTTTAGCACACGCGGACGGACCTGCACTGGCATACTGGCCACAATCGCAGCCAGAACTGAGAGTTGTCAGCTGGCGCCCATCGTTCCAACTCACCGCTCTCATGGCTGACATGGAACTCGTAGTCACCATGCGTGCCGACTCTTGCACCCTGGCATTCGACTACGAGCTTGTCCATTACCTCCAGTAGCTCGGCTTCTGCCACCGGCGAGCGAATGGGGGACACGATATCGAAGCTGCGTGTGAGCTCATGAGGAAGAGATGGAGCTCACCAAAGCTCAGAGTGCGCGCCCGGTTGTCCACCAGTCAGCAGCTCGACGAATTGACGTCCAACATAGTACCGCTTGATGCGCTCAATCTGGCGACGTGACGCCGATCGGGCCATGCGCAAAAGGTTGGAACAAGGCAGCTGCACAAACTTGCCGTTCTGGTCGAGCAGGCGCACTGGCTGGAGGTTTGGGAAAGCGTTCAGAAGCGTCGTCTCAGGCACGAGCAGCGGGATAAAGTCGTCCACTGCACCGTGGCGCTGGAAGAGCTCGACGACTCGTCGTACAACCACTGCCAGCCAGATGTGCAGCCCTTCGTCGTGCTCGTTGTCGTACGTAAAGTCGTCCAGACGCGTGTCAATGTTGAACGAGTTGGTGTGCGAGTTGAAGAGTGCGTCGATGAGTGCAGGGTACTGCTCGGAGCGCGGGTTGGTGATTTCTGAGGGTCAGCTACAAACGTGGCAGAGTCATAGTTGACGAACCAGTGATGAGGTTCTCGTAAAACTTCTGCTCCTTTTCCAGTGTCGGCACCAGCGGTCCCGAGAGCAGCTGAGTGGCCTGTGGGCGCTGCTCAGGATCGTGGCGGAGGAGCAGGCTGACAATCTCGCGTTGTTTGGGCTTGACGCCCACCGGCCACCCTGCAGGGAAGGTGACATTGGGCAGACGGAGCCGGTTGATAGTGTCCACGCGCTCCATGCCGGTCTTGAACGGATAGCACATTTCAAAGAAAATGATGCCGAGCGAGTACATGTCCGCCTGAAGGTTGTTAGACGAGGTGGGGGAAGACAACCTACCTTTTCGTTGTACGACCTAGACACCAGCACCTCTGGAGCAATGTACAGGCTGGTGCCGACATTGGAGGTGCGGTCGGAAAAGTCACCAGAGTTGTGAAGACCACCAGGCGACGGATCGGCGGCAGCCAAGTCAGTTGTCTGTGGTCAGTGGAAGCCATTAGCGGTGCTCACTGAAAGACCAAAGTCTGCGATTTTGACATTGCCATTGGCGTCAAGAAGGATGTTGGAGGGTTTGAGATCTGCGGAGCTTAGCAATGGGTGTGGCTGGCAGCTCACCTCGATGGACGATACCCAGCGACGACATGTGCGCGAGCGCATGAAGAATCTGGACGAGAAGGCGCCACGCCTCGTCTTCCGACAGTCCCGCGGTAATGGCCTCTCTAAGCGTTTGCTGGATAGTGAGCTTTATGCTGTACGAGGAGGCTTTAGCTCACCTTCTCGACAAACTCCATCTGGATGTACAGGATGCGCTGCACCGAGCCATCATCTGTTGTCGCGTCCGTGGCTGACCACGACGGTTTGCTCGGGGTGGCCTTAACCATGGCCTTGGCTTTGGAGTTCCTCCTCAGTTCTGATGCGGAGGGATCAGCGACAGTGTCGGCGCTATCGTGGCTCTCGGCGTCGACGCTGTCGTCGTCGCTGTCGTCATCATCATCATCATCGTCGTCGTCGTCGTCATCGTCGTCCGCGAAACGGATGCGCGGGAACGATGCACTGCGCGAGTGATCGCGAGTCGAAATGGAGAGGTCGTCAAAGTTGACAGCAAAGATGTCCTCGCTCTCGGACGACACGGCTGATGTGGTCGAGGTCGTTATTGAGCTTTCCAGGTCCTCTCCCATTGGCGGCGTCGGCGGCCCGACTTCCTCCAACCAACAGCTGTAGTATCGCACAATGTACTGGTGGCTGACACGCGACAGACTGTTCACTTCGCGGAGGACACGGTTGACATTGTCCTCGGGCCGGAGCTTGATCTTCTCTGGATGGGTCAGTGGAATTTTAGCGATGTCGACCCACTGATTGCGTAAGGTCGCTCGTCCAGCTTGTTCCTCGCCTTGACAACCTCGCCGAAGCCACCTTTACCCTGGGGGTGAGCTCCAAACCCCACAGCATGAAAGCTCACCAGAAACTCGACCTCTTCAAAGTCTGCCCTGTAACGGGAATATCGCAGAGCACCGCTGCCGGAGCCCGCAGGCATGTACCCTTGCAGACCACGGCCGTACTGTGGAGAGCGGCCAAACATGTCCTGGTGGAAGCTCGACGAGGTGGATGGTGGAGCCGAACCCGACCCAGGGATTACGACTGCGTGTCAACTGAGGCATCCGAGTATTCAGCTTACCAGATGGCGCTGTTGGACGGCGCGTGAGCTCGTCTTCCGGGGCGCGTAACCTGGACAATGCCTCTTCGGCCGTGATGCGCTTCTTGGGGTTTGGATTGAGTAGGCCGGTGAGGAGCTCCATGAGCGAAGACGACACGCCACCAGGCGAGTTCCGGAGGAGTGTGTGCAGGTTGGGGTACGTCCAGAGGCAGTGACGGCCAAACAACATCTGCAAGAGAATGAGGCCGGCATGCCACAGGTCGCGTTTGGGAGAGTACGAGTAAGGGGATTCGACCTCGTCTGGTGAGAGCCTGGCGGGTTAGCGGAAATTGAGCACTTTGAACCCACCAAGACTCGGGATACCCTTCCTCTGCAATCTTGAGAAACGGGTTTGAACGGTGGTACTCGATGATGCGGCGCGCATAGCTAGTGCCCGAGAGCTTGAGGCAGACCTCGCCGTTATGGGTACCGGGCGACACGAGGACGAGGTCGGTGTCAAGTTCTGCTGTGAGCTGCATGAAGGCGTAGCGCAACCGCAACTCACGCTTCTGGGTAGCATGGTGCCGATGCAAGTCTGCGAGGCCGTTCAAGATTTGAGCCATAAAGTCCTGCTTGTAAGCTTGCCTCTTGAATGAAGATAGATCGTGTAGCTTACCCTTGCACGCTCCTCTCCGAACCCCTCGTTCGGGAGCCAAGTCTTGAGCCTTCCCCCGTCCACAACGCGCTCGACGACAATGAACAGTCGCGACCATCCCTTGGGGCTCTTATCTTGATGTGTGGCATAGATGCGCGCGACGTTTGCGGACCGCACTTCACGGAGACGATTGACCTCGCTCTGGAACGTATCGACTCGTTTCTTTCCGTGGTTGGAAGAGTAGTAAGGCTTGCTAAAGTCGATGACGACCACGTTGACGGTGGGAATGTTGGACTTGACAAACTCTACCCCGCTAGTAACGACTGGTTCAGCGGCATAAGTCGTCCAGAGCGCCTCCCGCCGGCCGCCATAGAGGGCCCACTTGGCCCATGCGCCGTGGAACCCATCGATGGCAATGGGCTCTTCAAGTGTCAGGTCGCGCGTCTCCAGCTCGCCATCGGCCAGCGCGGCAAGCTGCTCTTCCCTCTGCCGGGCGATCATGTCTGCCTCGGCTTGACGCGCTCGTTCTTCCTTGCGCGTCGTGTCCAGAATGATCCTCTCGTTTAGCAGACGATCCTGCTCGGCCGCAAGTTTGAGACGACGTTCAAGATCTGCCTGCGACTGCGCCTCCTCTGCCTGTTGGGTTAGCCTCGTTGGAACATGGTCCGGCAACCCACAGCCCTCTGCGCCTCTTCTCGCTGTGCCATTTCCTCCATCAGCGTCGGCTCTGGCTCTCCTGGCTTTGGTAGTGGGATGTGGTTTACCGAGATCCATTCCCGGACCATGTCCGCGAGCTGGCGTCAGCTTGGCAGTCATTTGGCAAGCTTACATCAAAGATCATGGGCGCACCGACGCTCGCCTTGGCCTTTTCCTGCACGAGCTTTGTGAGCGTGCGCACATGATTGGCAGTGAGCTTGATTGGTTCGATGATGGATATTGGGGGTGGTTGATCGGGGTAGTGCTGGGGAAGACGTCAGCCACGGGGTTTGGTGCGGAGCATGCGGAGGCGGTGTGTTTAACGGGTCCAGGGTTCCGAGAAAGGGCGAGGAAGGTGACACGAGGAATGGCAACGTCCTTTTGTGGGGTAACCCTTCCCCACCTTCCTCGCACTGGTATCCCCAACACCTTCCTCCGGCGCGACGGTGCTCACTTTGGTCATGCGACCCTTGAGCTTTACGCTCACGCGTGGGTCGTCGGTGGCGCGGAGCGACACCTCCCACCAGCCTTGCTCGCCTTCTGTTCCCCATGCTGTCCGCTTGGGCGGAATGTCATGCCAGTCATCCTGAGTGTTAGTGGTCGTTCCCACCTTGGCAGCGCGGGTTAGCCGGGAGGGGGGGGGGGGGGGATTGGGTCGTGCGTAGGTATCCTTCCTCGACATCGAGCAATGAGCACGTCGTGCTCTCGCTGGCCCCGTTTCACTGGCTGCGAGCTCCGAGTGATCATCATGTTCCACCGCATGGTCATCTGCCAAGCGCTGCAGGGCGCACGGCCCACCCCCGTGCGTGCGCTTCGGTGCAAGCTCGGCGCAAGCGCGGTGCTCACCTCGAAGATTGCGCGGAGAGCTTCGAGCTCTTCTTCCTGGACAGCCTTATTAGGCTCCGGCATGAGTCATATCTGGATCTCCGCGGTGGTAAACAAGAAAAGAAAGGGAAAGGCGTGGGACGAAGAGCAGGGCGGTGCGCTGCTCGTTGGGTGGTGAAGAGAGAGAATGCAAGAAGGTGCGTTGCTGTTGTTTCAGCAGCCAGCATCCTCCAAGCTGGGGGGCGCGCTGGGTGACGTCCCAGGCACGAAATCACGTGATCCGATTCACCAGAGTGGAGGTGGAGGTGACTCGAGACTTGGGCCCATCGTCATGATGGGTCGTTTCTCATCCCGACTCGAGTCATTCACACACCCCACTCGTCGTTATCTTCTCGCTTCGACTCGACTCCTTATCCCCATCGCATAATTTATCCGCAGAGATCGCGGGTGACAATCTCTAGACCCTTGGCAACCGGGCCAACGTTACGTCCGAGTCCTAAACCCTTACCAGCTCGCTCGCGACGGCTTGAGGCTTGGTGATATGCCACGCATGCCCCCCGTCCGGCTCGTGCTCTTTGACGTCTTTGGTATGCACTGATATTATGTATTCATGTCCTGTCGCTAATCGTAGACACGCTCTGCACGCCACGCACACCTGTCCACGAGCAGTATGCTTTGGAGGCTCAGCGCGCGGGCATCAAGTCTGTCACGCCGCAATCGGTACGGGCAGGGTTCAAGCCTGGTGAGTGGGTGTTTGGAGTCGCACAAGCTACGACATGGTGAGGGGGGACAGGGTTGATACATTGTGCCTCCTGCCCCTCTAGGTCGTGACGGGTATCACTCCAGGTTACTTACTTTCAGCGTTCAAGGAAATGCTGGCGTCGCATCCACTATACGGAAAACACTCCAAACCGCCCTTGACACCAGAGGCGTGGTGGGGGACGCTGATCCGCAATTGTCTACGGCATGCAGGTGCAGGTGAACGTGGTGGGTATCTCGCCCTCGATTTATTACCCACACTGATGGCAGAACTGGCGGAACACGGCGACGCGGTCGCGACGAGTCTCCTGGCGCGCTTTGAGAGCGACGTTGGGTATCGCAACTTTCCCGAGACGCTGTCATGCCGTGCGTGCTGCATCCTAATTCTTCCTCGACCCACCATCTCTAACCCCAGTCCGCACCCTCGACCTCCTCGGCGTCAAGACGTCGTGTGTCTCCAACGCCGACCCTCGCATCCTCCTCACACTCGACGCGCTCGGCATCTCGCCGCTGCTCACGCACCCGCCCACGTTAAGCTGGGACGTCGAGGCGAGCAAGCCCTCGCGGGTAATCTACGACGCGGCGTGCAAGGCGTGCGGCGAGCCACCTGGGCCGGGGGTCATCATGGTCGGCGATGAGCTTGAGGCGTGAGTGTGGTGTGAAATGGAGATCGAAGATCGCAGAGATGGTGATCGCTGGGGAAAGAGCTGGCCAGCTGTCTGATCTGCGGATGGACCCCCTTGGACTCTCAACACGTCTCGAACGAGGCACACCTCCTTGCCCGCGCGCCACACTGGGAGCACTCTCCCAGTACCAACACCCTTGCCACAGCTCCCCTGTATCCCATCTCACACACAGCGACTTCTACGGTGCGACCCGCGCAGGCCTCGAGGCACGCCTCCTCCGCCGCCGCGGCGAGTGGTCGGACGGCGCGGTCCGCGAGGCAGTCGAGGACCTCGGCGGTGTCAATGTCGTGCGGAATTTGAATACCGTCGTCGACGAGGTGCATAGGAGAAACATCCTCAGTGCCGCTGATGAGGCGTGAGGGTTATAGTACCACGGGTCATGGTATCATGGGCCCGAGGACGGTCGGAGGATTGGTGGATGGGCTCAAATCTGTGGGTGACTGCAAGGCAGCGTCTGTAGGGTCCCGACAGCGTGCAGGGTCGCAAAGGGGTCAAGGGAATGGAATGAAGTGGGGACTGGAAGTGACATTGTATGTATTGCGGGTGCAGGATGTTGATTCTTGCGTGTTAGTGGACGGTCTGCACAGGACAGCCCCCCGGTGCATTCTGCTTCACGACTTCCCTCTACCCCCGCCCCCGCGCCCCCAAGCATCCGGAATACACTACATATATCAATCGTAAAATGACACTAGCTACGTCCGTCGACCACTGCGCACTACTCCCTCCACAGCATCTAGTCACCAATCCTCCTAATAGTCCTGCGCTCCCTC
Source organism: Pascua sp. PH4015B (assembly GCA_025502685.1). NCBI lineage: Eukaryota > Fungi > Basidiomycota > Tremellomycetes > Trichosporonales > Trichosporonaceae > Pascua > Pascua sp. PH4015B. The sequence continues at coordinate 154,474 of JAMFRD010000008.1, read as the reverse complement.
TCGCCGACGACCTTGATCACGCCCTCGTCCGTGAGGGTCTTGACGACGTCTGCAAAGTCGGCATGATCGACGGGCACCGAGCTCTGGCCCTCGAGGGCGCGGACGGCGGCGGACCAGCGGATGCCCATGCGGCCAGCGGCGTCGACGAGGGCGAGAATCTCGCGTTTCAAGTCGGCGCGGACACGGCGGGCGCTGGCGCCGGCGCCGGTGGTGATGAGGTCGAGGTCGATCTGGCCCGTGAGCGGGTCGGTCGCGCTCTCGCGGAGTGCGGCGCGGATCAGGCGCGAGGCCTCTTGCACGTCCTCGAGGTCGACTGTGTCTGAGAAACGCATGCGGGCGTGGGCCTCTGAGAGGCGGATCATCGACTCGAGCTGACGCGTCGTGGCTGTGATGCGGCGTTCGGCGCCGCGCGCGTTCTCGCCCACCTTGCGCATCTCGACGTAGGCGGACACGAGCGCTTCGCCGGCGGCCTCGGTCAGGACGGGCTGGACCTTGGCGCGTGCGTAGGTAATGTAAGCTGTCAGTGTCTCGAGTGGCTGCGTTTGTCAGTTGGGCTCGTGGAAGGATTGTTGCAACTGACCAGAATGTCGCTGCCGCCCGTGTCTGGGCGGTCCTCGAGGTAGAGCCCGACGAGATGGGCGGCGAGGCGGCGGTCGTTCATCTCGTCGACCTTGTCGAGGACGAGGTAGAGCAGGTCGAAACGCGAAATGAGCGTCGGCGGCAGGTCAATGTTGGCCGGGATCGGCAGCTTGGGGTTGTACTTTGACCCGACGGGGTTGGCGGCGGCCAAGATGGACGTGCGCGCATTGAGCGTCGTGATAATACCAGCCTTTGCAATCGAGACAGTCTGCTGCTCCATGACTTCGTGCAGCACGGAGCGTGTCGCGTCGGACATTTTGTCAAACTCGTCAATGCAGCACACGCCGCCGTCCGAGAGCACGAGCGCACCCGACTCGAGCACGAGCTGCTTCGAGTCCGGGTCGCGCGTCACGTACGCCGTCAGACCGACCGCAGACGAGCCCTTGCCCGAAGTGTACACGCCGCGCGGCGCAATCTTGTGCACGTACTGGTGGGTCAGACATGGGTGCGACTGGTAGCTCTGTGATACTCACCTGCAGGATCTGACTCTTTGAAGTACCGGGGTCACCGACCATAAGGACGTTGATGTCGCCGCGGTACCGCGGGCCGCCGCCGCCACCACCCTTCGCAATGCTCTTGTTGGTGCCGCCGAAGAGCTGGAGGAGGATGCCCTTTTTCACATCGTCCATTTCGTAAATGGACGGGGCCATGGAACGCGCGAGGAGACCATACAGGTCTGGGTGGTGTGAGAGCTCGAGGAGCTTTTGCTCCATCTCAGCCGACGCCGTGAGACCCGCGTCGGGCGTCTCGTCGGGGTCGCCGTTCATTTCAATGTCCTCGGCGCGCTGCGTGCCCTGGAGGACTTCGAACGGGTCGTCCTCGCCACCGACGCCGACGCCGGGGGGCTGGCCCTCGGACTGGCGCGTCGACGGGTCAAAGCCCATGCGGCCTGCGTTGGTGCGCTTGACGTGCACGACGTCAACATATGTCTTGAATAGCGCCTTGATGCTGCGCTGGCGCGGGTTGACGCGGACGGGGATGGAACGGAAAATGCCCGTCACAATCACGCGGTCACCGGGCTTGACGAGATCGACGAGCTCGTCGTACACGCACAGCGACACCGTGTGCGGTGTCTGGCCGTCGGGCACCGCGTCGGGTGTCTCCTGGAGGCGTACGACCTGCTTGTCTGTAAACTCGGAGCGGTTGTGGATGAGCGACATGGAAAACTTTGCGCCGCACACCTCGCGCGGGCACCGCTCAGGCTCGGCAATGCGGCCGCGGTCAATCTCGACCTGCACCGTGTGCTGGCACACGAGACAGCGGAAGAAGGCGACCGTCATGTCGGGAATGACCGACGTGGCGCGGATGACCATGCCCTTGATGGAAATGAGCTTGTCCGTGTCGCCCGGGTTCAGGTCGCGCATGTTGACCGTCTTGTCGCCGCCAAACGGCCGCACCTTGAACACACGCGTCTCAATCTCGCGCAGCTCGTTTTCGACGACGCGCAGTTCAAGCTCGGTAATGGCGCCGTCGGCGTGCTTGGCCTGTGCAGACTCGTACTCTTCCTCGGCCATCTCGATCATGACGTCGCGCAGCACCTGGTCCATGATGGGGATGACCTCTTGCGGGAAGTTGACGAGCTGGTGGTACAGCTTCTTGGTGGGCGGGTACGCGACGAGGTTGATCGCATCGAGGTTGAGGTTTGTCTGGCCCGTCTGCCGCAGCTGCGACAGGTAGCCCTCGTACAGCGGCTTGTCTGCCTGCGCGGGGGTGAGATTGTCATACAGCGGCATGGCCTGCGGCGCGATGCCCCCGTCGTCGACAATGGCCTTGGCCTGGGCTTCATTGTACACTGCACGGTATTTTGGCTTGAAACCACGCAAAAAGTCGCGGAACAGGTTCATGCTCTCCTGGAGCGAAATGGTCGTGCCCCAGATAAACTTGACGAGCCCCGAGTCGTCGTCGCCGACATTGTCAAACTCGGGGTCGGCCGCCGACATGGACAGCGGTGGCGGCGCGCCCGTCGGCGTGCTCGCGTCCGTCCCTGGTGCATCCCCGTCTGCAGCCGGCGACGACGCCGCGAGCATGTTGAGCGGTTGTCCAGTCTGCCCACGGTGTAAGGGTGACGAGAGGGGGAACGAGGAGTGAATGTCACCACGGCGCTGGCGGCGCGGCGTCGACCCAACCGACGCGGGAAAGAAGAGCGGCGTGTCGCTCCGCATTCCCCGCGCCGCTCGGCCGCTCGAAGGAGCAGCGCCTGATCGGCGCGCAGCAGTCGACCCCGGTGCGCGTGGAGAGGATGTCGGGAAATGCAGAGGAGACGACGAGGTGGGCACTGCGGGTCAACAAATCGCAAACGCCGTCGTATTGTCTTCAAAACGCACAGTTGTTCTGGCGTAAAGCCGACGCACGCGGCGTGCTGCCCACAGACGACGTGGGAAAGTGGAGCGGCGATGACGAACGCAGGCCCGCGCGGCGCGACGACCCCGATGCGTTCGGCGTGGACATTCTGGGTGGGTTAGAGATGTTTGGGGGGAGAACAATGAACAAGTGAGAATGAGGGGCGAGATGAAAGAACGAGGGGACGCGTCCGCCACTTGGGCCCTGACGCGACGCGTCCAATGCGACGCGAGACGGAACTAGATGACATTTCAGGGTTCACCGGCGGTTGATACCAAAATGACACGAATAAAAGTCGGAGGGCGGGGGTGGGGAGGGCGTCAATGCAGCATGCAGCGGTAGCGAGCAAGGACCTTCGACAATGCCCAAATGACACGCGCTGCAGCATGCTGCACGAATCCGTGCGGGCATTGTTACAGATCCGAGCTGCGGCAGCTTGTAAGGTGGTGACAACGAGCTTCATTCCTCGTTGGACATTGAACTATTAACCGGCCATGGACAACTCCATCCATCCTATTCCGTCGCCCGATTACTAGGCAGCAGCCACCGCGTGTCACTCTCACAGTTCTGCCATATCATAATGAGAGGGAGAAGTTCGCTAGCCGGGAATTCCCATGCTCATTGACGAGAGAGCCGTTGTCGGTTCGCGTAAGTGATCGGTTTCGGACTCTATCCCCCAGCCAACCTGACAGCTGCTGGGGGATATGGTACAGTGCATGCCGTGCCCAGAGTCAGAGGTTACCGTGGCGAGTTATGCGTGGCTTGACAGGAGATACAGATATTGCTGCAGTCACCCCGATAGTGAAGCATGAGTGAGTTAAGGATGGGCCGTCTCGCCAAGTAGCCGACGCGTTAGTTCCAACTGCTGCAACGTCGAGGGGGTTGACGACCACGCGAGTGCTCTGGTACGAAACAGACATCCATGTGCTGCTTCATCTCTCTTCCGACAAAGTCCCAACCAAGCCTAGAGCCTACACCGACACCACATCTCGGCCCCGTTACTCTTACTGCCGACACCCTCACCAGTGCCGATTCTCTCCTACACGCCACAGAGCGCTTAGGCCACACGGCCACCGTCGACGGGAAGGACGACACCGGTGAGGAAGCTTGCCTCGTCTGAGCAGAGGAAGACGGTCGAGTTGGCAATGTCTGGGGTGTGAGTTGCGCAAGCAGTGTGAGATCTCGGGAGTACCCACCTTGAGGCTTGGAGGGGCGGCCGAGGGGGATGGACGCGATCATCTGGTCCAGAGTCGCCTCGCCCAGGAAGGACGAGCTGAGGCCGGTCGTGTCGCCGAACACGGGGCAGACGGCGTTGAAGCGCTGGCGTTAGTGGCTGCCACAAAAGGGAGATGGTGTGAAGAGTGTGCTCCGGCTGGGGGTGACATTGTGGGCGCACTAGCCGGAAGACCGAGCCCGCCGACACAACCCACAGACCCCAACTCACAATCTGGTCCTTGCCAAACTCGATGGCAAGGTTCTTGGTCACCGAGATGACCGCCGCCTTGGCGCCGCAGTACCACGTGAGGCCCGGGCGGCCCATGATGCCCGCCGTGGACGCAATGTTGACCATGACGGCGGGCTCGTCGCGGGCGCGCGCCTTTTTAAACTCGGGCACGACAGCGTGCACGCTCAGGAAAATCGACTTGAAGTTTACGTCGACGCACAGGTCAAAGTCGGCCTCGGTTGTCGTGAGCACCGGCTTGGACTTGTACGTCGCGCCCGCGTTGTTGATGACATAGTTGACCGTGCCGTACTCTTTGATCGTGGCGGCGACGAGCGCGTCCCAGGACTCGCGGGATGTGACGTCGGCTGGGGGTTGTTAGGTACAGGGCTGTTGGGAGGGGGGTGGGAGCGCTGATGTCCGAGTGGCTGCGGCGCACTTGCTGCCGCCCGCCTCGTCGCCCACAACACAGCGCAGCTTGCTCGACTCACCCTTTACAAAGATGGCCTTTCCGCCAGCCGACACAATCTCGTCCTTGACCGCATTTCCGCCCTTCTCCGACTGTTGTAAGCGTCAGCACACTCCTCCAGCCGCGGATGTGAGTTGAAGCGAGTCCAGCAAGGGCTGTTCGCTCGCTGCTTGTCTGTTGGCTCGGACATCTGCCCTGTCACCTCCCACACTCCCAGCTGCAGTCTGCCCCATACGGAATACGTCTCGGCTCAAACCCGGCTCGGCACCACATCCCAGGCCCTACGGCTCGTGACTCACCAGGTCGGCAATGACGACCGCAACACCATCCTTGGCAAAGCGGTGGGCGATACCGGCGCCAAAGCCCGATCCCGCACCAGTAACGATCGCGACACGCTGAGACATTGTTGAAGAGTTGGGTGTGATGCAAGTAGTAAACGAGCTGAATGGGAAGGAACAAGAACGTGTGGGATGGATGTGTCGGTCCGTTTTGTCCTCGGCCGGTGAGTGTACCTGGAGCCGCCCGCGAAATGCCGTGCCGCCATGCCGCTGGACCTCGCCTATCGGACAGCAGCCAGATACACCTGCTTTGCCGAACACACCTGTACCTGCGTCCGTACGTGCGGGTCTACGAGCTTGCAGCACCGGTGTACATGCAGGTGGGCTACATGCACACGGCCATCGCCGGCGCAGCTGCACCCACCGTAACGGACGGGTGAGTACCGGCCATGCCGGCGAATTGACCGGAGACCAGCGACGTTCACACAGGACAAACAGGTGTGGGGCCACGATCTGGCCCGCGGCGTTCGGCATTTTCATTTCCAAATGCCGTTTCGTAGGCAACTGCTGGTGCGTGTAGCATGAACAGTGGTGGTTCACCAACGCTCATCTTATCAACAGCAACGATGTCCAAGCTTGGTGGGCGGAGATGGGATGTAGTTGACGGGGACCAGATTAGGAAGCCGATGGGTGCGTTGTTCGGTTTCTGGGAGCTTCAGCTTCGCAAGGATTGCAGAACGGACGTGTCGTTCGTCCTCAAGCCTCGTTATCCCTCATAATACGCCGCCTCGGCCAGTGAATTTTCGCAATGAATGAACTGCTTTGTACAACCGAAACGTCCAGAGACACTAGATGGTTGGCGGAAGGGGCAGCCGAGATTTCGTCGGATGGGATCCAAGTGCCCCGCGCTGCGTAGGGGGTGACAATGCCATGGTTAGAGACCCACGATTGCAACCCAAGTCTCCTCCTTCGGCAGTAGGAGGCATGCTGGGCTTGCAACGCAGCTAGTACCTGAGTCACCCATGAGTGTTGGTTTACACAAGCCGAAGCTTTCTCGGTTCCACTTCGCCCTCAGTGTAAACATTAATGTGGGAGTGGAGATCCCTCGTCGGTATCTCTAAGCCGGCACTTCTATTGACGATGGAGAGTGTATCCTGGTATCCCTGCGCGCACACGGATCGTGAGTGGTGAAGATTGGTATAGGTGACCGTTTTGTGGCCTAGAGTCAAGGCCGTGGCGCTGAACGCTGTCTGTGGATGCTCCGAGGATCAACTCGGTGCTGGTTCAGGTGTCTCGGCAAGCTTCCAACCAACACACCATGCCTATGCATCAGGCCTTGAGAAGCGAACGATCCCATGCATCCATACATTGCAATGCTGGCGGTATACACCCCGCAGATCAATGCGTGCGCGCCTGCTTTGTATTCAACGCGTCAACGACAATCCGTGCGCACAAATCGCGTGTTTCTTGCGATATCTACCCCACACCCTACCCCACACTTTGCGGGGTACGTGCTTCGGCGATGGCGGCAATGGCGTCCGCTCCCCCGCCTGCCCCGCGTGCACGGACAAACCACCCGCTGTCACTCCGGGGTAGCCCGAGGATACCACCGAAGCAGTCATGCTGGGACGCTTGTACGCTGCGCTGGCTCGGCTAGGAGACGACTAGCCGATAGCGACGCAGGCGGGCAGCATCCATGTCAGCACGCAGCCACCAGTGCACCAGTGCCACCCACGGCGCGACCCGTTCTGTTCCTGTTCCTCTTTCCTCCATTTCGAACTTGCTCATCCTCATCGTCACTTCTCCAACCCGTTTGCTCACACCCCACCCGACCCCTACGCATCCAACATGGCCGAGACCAACGAACAGCGCGACGAGGCGTACCAGACCCTCTTTGACCTCGGCATCCAGCAGGTGAGCCCTTGTCCTGCGTCCTGCGATGTTTGCGAGTTGGCGTGTTTGCGATGGGCGTGTTTCCCGGCCGGCTGTCGCATGTCGGGCGTCGAGGCGAGCCCACGAGGCCATGAGCGGGATGCAAGACCGCACTGCACGGCCTGCACGGACCGGCGGGTATGAGATGCCGCAAGAAGCAAACAACAGCAAGCGTGCAGACCCGCAGGCGTGTAGACTTCCCGTCTTCCCTCCCCCACTCTACCTCTTCAGCCACTCTTAACGACCTGGCCGCTACACCCCCCCCCCCCCCCCACACCACTCCTACGCTAACACCAGCGCCGCAAGGTCCTTGGCGACGCGTACGTCGACAACCAGCTGTCGCGCGGCGCGTCTGATTTCGCCCGCCCCGCCCAGGAGTATGTCACCCGCAACGCCTGGGAGGGCCTCTGGAGCCGCCCGGGCCTCGAGCTCAAGCACCGCTCGCTTGTGGTCATTACGTGAGTCGTGGGTGCGAGCAGGCGCGCGTAGATAAGACAGGCGGGGGTGGGTTGTGGGTTGTCTGGGTGCGGTGGGAGGCGGGGTGTGAGGCGTCGGGGGAGATAACCGGGATCAGATAGCGGGGCGCGAGATTCCCTGTGCATCGCTGCCCGGTCAAGGCGAGGGCGGAAGGCGGACTGCTGGCACAACCGATGTGTGGGGGGAGCGGGAGGGCTGCTCGTCGCGTATACCGCCGACGAGACAGCGGGGAAGGCAGGGGCGGGGAAGGCAGCGGTGTGCCGGGGACGCACCCACGTCCAAAGCGTGGTGGAACTCCAAACTTATAAACATCAACGGCAGTGTGTTCCTGCATCACAGAACGAGCGGCATTGGCCACACGTGCTAACACTGCAGGATCCTCGCGATCGGCGGACATGAAAAGGAGCTCGCGGGCCATGTTCGCGGTGCCCTCCGCAACGGACTGAAGGAGGAGGAGATCCGCGAGGGTGAGTTCGATGTCCCAGTGTGCTCTCACAACCAACGTGCACACTGCCAAATATGATGCTGACTGCCTGCGATGCTCCATGTGATGGGCTACGGCGGCTTCCCCAAGGGCCTCGAGGCGTGAGTGACTTCAGGTAGGCCTACGCTAACTCCAGCTTCCGCGTGTGCGAGGCGGCAATCAACGCGTACAAGGAAGAGCAGGCGGCGGAGCAGCAGAAGTAGAAGCAAAAGACGTACAAAACTCGAGGTCGGGCGGCAAGACGCAGACCGGCGGCATGCGAAGACAAAGCGTGCTGAGCAGCAAGGGAGATGGTGGACATGCTGGGGAGAGGGAGGCGTACTGACGCTTGGGAGCGCTGACGAGTAGCTGCAAACAGGTACCAGTTTCGATGCTGCTCATCCTCGATCTCGTGGCCACGGCTCCAATCTTAAGCTGTCAACGCCTCGACATGGCTTCCGCTTTGATCGCCATCACCGTGTGCGCAATGGTAGCGTGCAGCCGCTGGCGTCGAGAATGTGCCCTCCGCGCTCTAAAGTGTAACCGCGAGTCGAGCGATTCAACTTCTCGAGCGTCCTCAGTGCCGTCGGTTGGGACATCTACGGAACTCGGGCTCAGCCTCAGCGCTGCACCGTCAATAGCGAAGAAACCAGACTAGGCCCTTTTGATGAGCAAGAGTCGATACCGTCTCGTCATATTGCAACGCCGACTGCCGAACGTGAATGGAAACGACAACTATCCAGCAGTGACAGAATACCGCGTCTTAAACTACCGACTACTTCAACCTGGCGGCATGCTCCACACTGGTAATCGACCAATGAGTGAAGAGACCCACAGACCTCCGATCCATGTGCGACCTCGGCCAACCCGACCACCTACATGACACCCGATGCCAAATGTGATGGCCGACGAGGCCCTGCTCGCCCCAGCGATACCAAATGCGATGCCAAATGGATATCACCGATGTCGGCATCCCTCGATACCGGCCCAAGACTGTCTCTCGCACGCCATCGCCGTGGTTAACGATTGCCTGGTCATGCAGTGACCCCTCTGTCGTGTCCCCCGTTTGAAGTCTGCGTCCGCTCGAAGTGGCCGCAAGCCCGTGCCCGCGCGTCCCCGTTTCATCCAGGCCCACCGAGCCCTGTCCACAGCACTGCTCTCCGACCCGGAAGAAGCGACAAATGAGGGCGACAGAGACTGTGACGAGCCATGGCACGGAGTCGGTGCGCTTGCTCGCGCTGTGGCCCCGTCTCGGACTTGGAGAAAATGCTACACCGACGCGGGCAGAGGTCGTTGGGCTTCCATGCTGGTGTCGAGGCCACATGCCGCACGGGTAGTGCCTACGTCCTGCCCCAATGTGCCCACTTTTCTGGCGCGCGCAACGCTGTGCTTGGTGTCGCGAAACCTGGGTCTGTGCTATACGATTACGCTCAGGCAGTACCCAAGCCCACCGAGCACCAAGCACCGACCACGGAGCAGAAGCGACGGCGACACAGGGACGCACGACCTGCCTCACGACTACCGCTCATCTGCCATCGGCGCTGGCGCCCACTGGTGCGTGTCGCTGCCACGGGCAAACGCCACGGCGATCTCATTTCGGCATCGGGTGGGCAGTGGGCAGCATCCGCCAGTCAACTTGCAACGACACTCCTGCCCACCGCAGCCGCACGCCGTCCCCGTCCCGGCCCCGCCCGTGCCCACCACGCTGGTCGCCCCTCGGACCGCAACGCGAGTGCACGCTGAGCGCGATTGTTGTGAAATACGCTTGGGGTGACTGTGCGAACTGCGACTGGATATTCAGTGATGGGCCGATTTCGCCTGGTGCAGTGTGTGGTTTAGCTAGCCAAGACACACGCGGGTGCGACTCGACAAATGCCTCACGTCCAGACCAGCGGGTCGGTGGCAAGAGACGCCTGCCGAGGTTGTCTCGCGTGAGCGCGAGTCAGAAGATTGGAAGCTGCTGGCGATGATGGCGAGGCTGCCCCGGCTGTGTGACCGTGAGGGGTTGCTGCACAGCATGCTGCATGGCCCCCACCAACGCTGTGGTGACACCACGAAGACGCCGACGAGCAAGCCGCAAGCTCGCCAAAGGTCGGATAAAGGCGCATGGCCATTGTTTGGCTCGACATGCGTGTTTCTGAATGCCAGAAGGTTCAAGTCCGGTCTTACCCGGCAAGCCAAATGCGCGGTGGTGGAGGTTGGGAACCGCGGGGCCACTGGGCATGTGTGTCCCTGGGGCGAAGAGCGTTTGGCCGCTGGGCGCTTGGCTGACGTGAACGAGTTCGAATTTCGTGTTGGGCCAAGCACTCGCCGAGCCCGTGTGGTGTGTCTGGGGCGAGTCTGGCCATTTCTGCCTTGTGTCTTCGCCATGGTCCGCTCTGCGTCAGTCGGCGCCGCGGTGCATCCAAACTCTGTTTTTCGTGTGCGTCTGCCTATCGGGCATGTGGAAAAATCTTTTCTAGTGCTTGGCAGTTGCAGAAAAAAACCTACTGCAGGAGGTCCGGAGCGAGGCACGAGAGGAATGAGCGCGTGGCACGGTGTCGCATTTCGAACGGGTATGACGGAGATGAGCGCGATTCGAAAATCTAGTCCGTGCTTCGAAAACGGCTGCCTAGGTGCCAGGTGCTGGCGGGAGGCGCCGAGGGATAATCCGGTAATCCCTGGGTCGTCAGCACCGCACACCACAGCACAGCACACCCAGCCTCCAGCCCACCTCGTTTGCAGGCGACAACCCAATTCAACCCCCCTCTTGCCGCCGGTAAATGGCCCAGGAAAAGGCTCTGCTCCCCTGCCTAGCCGGGTATTCGAATCGGCAACAAAATCAACCCGTAACTGGGGGTGTGGATTCGACATGGGCGGGTTATTGCCATCCCAGACACCAGACGCCAAACGCCCAGGGCCCGGCCTCAACTCCGGGCCCGGGCCGACCTGCCTGCAGCCTGCAGCCTGCCAGTCTCCCCCTCGCCCCTCTCCGTAATCTCCCATCGCACCCCACCGCCCATCGCACCTCATACTCGGCCAACTTGTAACCTGCCTGCCTACGTACGACGCGTACCTTTTGCAGCTTCTCGCTCGACTCCGTCCCCGATATAACACCCACACGACCCTCTCGTTCCTTCCACATCCAAACCCCCATCCGTGTTCCTTGAACCCCCCAGCATCCTCTATCGTTATCAACCTCGACCGTTGCTCGCGACACCACCCCAACCCCCTCTCTCACCACCCACAAACCCCCCACCCCCACCCGTCACCATGGGTAAGCTCCCTCTCCTTACCACTTCACACCCCGCAGACAGACCCCTTACCAACGTCTCCACAGCCTTCAGCACTCACAACACTTCAGTCATCACAAACTTTTGGGCAAACGTCCCCCAGGGGTGAGTCTGGTTTCCATCCGGGTTTTATTGTGCTCGCCTTGGCGTGTCTGCTGGGAGCTGCTGGGAGCTGCTGGTTGGCGCCGGCGCGCGAGCTGCCCACCTAAGGGCTAACCGCCGCGCTTGTTCTCCCCGCCGCAGTAGCACGCGCTCCCCCCACATCTCAACCCTCGTAGCCATATTTACTAACGTGACAGCCCCCCCGACCCGATTCTCGGTATGTGTCCTCGCCCAGCGGCCGCCATGGCGCCGTTTCTAGCACGCAGCCGTCAGGCGCTCGTCGAACGACCATTCGCTAACATCCAGGCGTCACCGACGCGTTCAAGCGGGATACCAACAAGCACAAGATTAACGTCGGCGTTGGTGAGTCCCGTTCTCAGCAGTGGCAGCGCAGCAGCAGTGCTGGTGGTGGCGACGGCGACAGCGGGGGGAGGTGCCATTCCGTATCGGCGAGTCTCCGACTCGACTCGTCGTCGAGTCGGTCGCGGATTCCCGTATCGCATCTCGCCGTCCTCGATGCCCCCTCTTATCTCCCAAATGTCGTCGCACACCGAACACGGGTCCGCACGGGCCGTCATCGAACCTCGTGACGGACCCCTATCGGCGCGTGGTCTCGGGTCTCCCAAGCCACCATGGGCCTCGTCCCCACTGCCGCACTGTCCTCCCTGCATCTCCTGCCTGGCTCTGCCGCCGGCCCAAGCCCGAAACACGCACTGACCACCGTTCCCTCCGATCCTTTTCCCCTCGCTTGCTCTCAATTCTCGCGCTCGTCCCCACCCGCCACCTTTTGCTCGACTTTTGCCTAATCAGGCGCATACGTGAGTACCCGGTCCAAGTCTCGGCCTGTGCGCAAGCCAGCCTCCACCCCCCCCCCAGTCGCGAATCGCGCGGATCTGTCGCACACTGTCACACACGCTGTCGGGATCGGCGCCGCGTGCGCCACCGACGCCACGGCACGGAACGGCGGCGCGGAGCGGATCCCGGACGGCCGTGCGGCCGCGCGGCGGTGCCGTGGCGTGTTGGTGTTGCAGTGCGGGCGTATGCGGCGACGGCAGCGGCGATTCCAGGCTCAGCCGTCACCCGCACACGAGCATCACCACACAGGGTGCCGCCTGCGTCATGCCCCATCCCATTGTCTCGCGCATCGAACCATGCCGAGAAACACCCAGCTGACCCACCAGCGTGACGAGAACGGCAAGCCGTACGTCCTCGACTCGGTCCGCAAGGCCGAGGACATTCTCCACAGCAAGAAGAGCGACAAGGAGTATCTCCCCATCACTGGTCTCTCCGACTTTATCGGCCTTGCGTCGCAGCTTGCGTACGGCAAGGACTCGAAGCCATTGAGGGAACACCGCGTGAGTATTCTCCGGGGCGAGCAGGTCCTGTTTCAGCAGGTTGGCGTGACCTCTGGATCGCCTCTAACCGAGGCGGCCTGTTCCGTCCAAAGCACCGGCTACTACCTTGCCGTACCGCCGCTGACGCTCGCTCAGATCGCCGTCGTGCAGTCCATCTCTGGCACCGGTGCGCTCCGCATCGGCATGGAGTTTTGCGGCGAGTTTTACGGCGGCCCCAAGACCATCTACCTGCCCAACCCCACATGGGGCGCGCACCCTTCTGTCGCGGACAAGTCGGGCCTCGAGGTCAAGCGCTACCGCTACTTTGACAAGGAGACGATTGGCCTCGACTTTGAGGGCATGAAGGAGGACTTGGAAAACGCCGAGTGCGGCTCGATTATCCTCCTGCACGCGTGCGCGCAAAACCCCACCGGTGTCGACCCGTCGCAGGAGCAGTGGCGCGAGCTGTCCGAGGTGGTCAAGCGCAAGGGCCACCTGCCGTTCTTTGACATGGCGTACCAGGGCTTTGCGTCTGGCGACCTGGCGCGCGACGCGTACGCGCTCCGCTACTTTGTCGAGCAGGGCCACGAGGTCATGCTTGCCCAGTCGTTTGCCAAGAACCTCGGTCTGTACGGTGAGCGTGCGGGCACCTTTTCCATGGTCACCGCGTCGCCCGAGGAGCGCGACCGCGTCCTCTCGCAGCTCAAGCGCGTTATTCGTCCCCTCTATTCGAGCCCGCCCCTCCACCCCGCCCAGCTCGTCGCCACCGTCCTCGGCACCCCCGAACTGTACAAAGAGTGGCTCGGCGAGGTCAAGGTCATGGCCAACCGCATCATTGCCATGCGCGAGGCCCTGTACAACAAGCTCGTCGAGCTCGACACCCCCGGCGACTGGAACCACATCAAGAAGCAGATTGGCATGTTCTCGTTCACCGGTCGTGAGTAACGTCGCCCGTTGTGGGATCTAGCCCAAAGCTAACGCTTCAGTCACCCCCGACCAGGTCGACGAACTCGCAAAGTTTGCCCACATTTACATGACCCGCGACGGCCGCATCTCGATGGCCGGCTTGAATGACCACAACATTGACTACTTTGCCGACAACATGTCAAAGGCGGTCAAGGGTACGCTCGCGCCCTCGCCTGCTCTGTAAGAGTGGTCCGAGTCGAGTAAATGTAGTTCGCCGAAGTGCGCTGGCGCCGGCCGAGGCGGAGACGGACAGAGTGACGACGAAGACGAGTAGCCCAGACCTGTGGATATTTCCTTGACCGAGGAAGGTTGTGAACACAGTGTAGACTAGATAATGTTCGTGATAGAACCCATGCACAGGACACTTTCAGACTTGACACTGGGGGTACTGGGGCGCTTGATACTGGTACTGGGGCGCTTGGCGAACTTGAAACGTGAGACGTTTGAGACGCTCGTCACGGGAGATCAACTGTGGCGCAATGTGGGAAACGCGAGCAACAACAACGCGAGCAATAACAACGCGAGCAACAGCAACGTACAACGCACAACAGGCAACGTGCAACGTGCAGCGTGCGAACACTTGGTAAATACGAGGGGCACTCGACGACAGTGACGGTGGACGGCAGCGTGCAGTGTGCACAAGGTCCATGGACAACGGGCTCCAATCGACCTAAAACACAAGAGCAACCGAGACTGGACAAGCACAGTACCAGTGCAAGTCACCATGTTGTCGCGTCCGGGCCCGCACAATGACCCCACCAGCGCACACCCCCCCCCCCCTACGGCAGCGTCCAATCCATAGCGAGACAGTATCCGCTCGTCGTTATTACACCACGCACGAGAGCCCGTGCTGCGGCCGTCCAGTTCGGGGCCTGATGGCTCATATCGGATGGTGTGCAACGACCCAGCATTAATCCGTGCATGCCTCTTCTATGGACCAGGCTAGTATCTATCCGAGATTCACCACGCTCTGCACAAGACTGCGTCATCACTGGTATCCTGGTCCTCCGAATGCCAACTCGTGCCGCCGCTGTCACCACGTCCAAGCTCGCGGCCTCCGCTCTCGCCACCCACTCTCCCCACCCCACGTCCTGCTCCCCCTCTCTCCCGCTGTCCCGCAACCCCACCGAACCCCCGCACCTCTCGGGGCACCCCAAAACCCATACAACAGCCCACTACGCCTCCTCGACGTGCTCTGTCATTTCGCCACAGATATCCGTCTGGAACATGCGCTGGCGCTCTGCAAAGCTGAGGTCCTTGCGGCTCACGAGCCAGATGAGCTTTGCGAAGGCCGCCTCGTGCGTCATGTCGTAGGCCGGCAGGACGCCGATGGAGAGCAGGCGCACGCCGAGGGCGTACAGTGGGTAGATGTTTGGTACGTGGCCTGGGTGTCAGCAGCTAGTAACAGGCGCGTGGGGGTGTCGTGTGGGACGGGGAAGGAGGGTGGCCCAACTTACACCTCGAAACAACGACAACCAAAATCTCCCGCTTAACCGCCGCCTCAAGCGCGGGCAGCACGCCCGTCTCCTCCTTTGCAGGCAGGTTTCCGCTCCCAAACGCGGAAATAATGACGGCCTTGCACGTCGGCATGCTGTGGATCTGGGCTGCGAGAATGTTGCCCGTGATGCCCGGGTAGATTGCGCATGAGAGGACCGAGGGCGCGGATTCGAGCGTGACTAGCGGTGGTGGGGGAGTGGGGGAGCGGCGGGGGAGGCCGGGGAGGGCGGCTGGGGTGTTAGCGGGTGGGGGGAGGGGGAGGGTGAACGGAGGTCCAGCCAGAAGACCACACACTCGCAGGACTGTACTTTCGAACGCAGACGAGAGCCACAGTCCAATGGCTGTTGCACACGGAATGTTGCAAGGGCCATGGGCGTAGTGGGTGTCACCAACGTGCGTGCACCACGCACACACTCGACCCAAGGCACCGACACACCGGCACAGACACAACAGACGCCACAAACACTCACAAATCTTGACATTCATCTCGACCCACGTCGGCACCACGGGCGTGACAAACGCGTTCAGGTGGTCGGGGGATACCTTTGTGACCCTGCGGGTTAGTTGGAGCCAGATGGTCTGTTGGCTGGCTGCCGCGTCGACTTTTCCAATGTCCATGCTGGAATGTGCCTGCTCCCAATGTCGCTTGCCTCCCCGCTCTTGTCCATGCGGTCACTCCGCTCCAATCCACTCTCCCCATCCCAGGCCCTATCCTCGTCATAGCCACCCACACCCCACAACGCCCACCACCCACACCAACCCAAACAACCCCCAACCCCACCACCCAACTTCCTCTCCCCCCACCCACCGACTCACCGGTTCCCCTGCAACCACTGATGGTGGAACACCACCCCGACACCCGTATACGGCAGCGTACCCGCCACGAGCAACGACTCGAGGAGATTGTACCACCCGTCCGACCGCGGCTCGCGCAGCGGAATCTGCGCACCCGTAATCACAATCGGCTTGCCCGCGCCGGCAAACAAAAAGGACAGCACAGAGGACGTGTACGCCAGCGTGTCCGTGCCGCTGAGAACGACAAAGCCGTCGTATGCGTCCCAGTTTTCGTACAGTTGCTCGGCGATTTTGTTCCAGTCTGGGCAGGGTTAGTCACTGGGATCATTGGTTTTCCGGTACGGCCGGGGACGCGTGGTTTGGATCTGAGACAGAGGACGGGACAGAGTGCACTGGGGACGATCGACAGGTACTGAACGCTTGGTCACGCGTGCATTGGGCATGGGTGGCAACGTCTGTCACTTGCGGAACGTCGTCGGCGATCCCCGCCCTCCTCGACTCTGGTCGTCGCCACCTCGACGTCCCCCCCCCCTCCCCTAGCAGCCGCCACCACAGCCCCCACAGCCTCGCTCCGACTCACCCTTGGGCGTCATCTCGGACGAGTCCATGTGGTTCTCCAGATCCAGAATCTCATACTTGACAACACTCCCGTGCTCGTCGAGCGGCTGCGTCCGGAGGACGGGGTATCGGACGTTGCGTCCCGAGGGGGTGGTGACGACGGGATCCGCAAATGCCTCGGGCTTGGCATCGCTCAGCTGTGGGTGCTGGCGGATGCGCTTGAAGAAGATGTCCCGCGCCCACTTCTCGGACACGGGAGCATACCCCTCGGACGTGCGTTCCGAGGCAATCGTGCCGCCCGTACCGAGGACGAGGACGGTGTGTGTCTCGCCCGCGCGGGGCAGGAGGAGGGCGGGCGTAAGCGACCCCGAGCGCGGGGTGGATGTGCCGCTGTGCGACATGGGGGGAGAAGGGGGGGGGGGGGGTTGTGCGGGTGGGTGCAAGGGGTATAGACCTGGCGGGTGGTCAGAGACGCGCTAGAGAGCTCGACGTTGCTCGAGGTCGGAGGTGAGATGTCAGTGAGATAGAGATAGGTAGAGATCGATGGGGAAAATGGATTGCGGCTAGGACGACAGATATCATGTGCGCGTTGGCCGCAGGTGGACGTTAGCACCCACCCAACCCGTGTTGACAGAATATCCCATTGCAGAATATCCCATCGACCACAATGTAAATTCCCATCGCGCATGTGGCCTCGCACCCCGTGTCATTTCCCATTTCCCCACGGGGAAGGGAATGCGGAACCCGGAACTTGATCCGCACGCCGCGCACAGACCACCGCACACAGCACACAGCACACACATGGTGCCTTGTCCCTGAACGAGTGCCCTGAACGGTTCCTTTCGGCGACGAGCGGTTAGCAAAAGTCGGTTGAAACATTCGTCACGTCACGACTCGTTTGGACATTTATCCGGCGCGCAGCGAATCACCAACTCTGAGTGACTTGTGCATCGTCTTGGACACTAGTCGACTCGCATACCCATCTTGGTCGCTGTCGAGTCGCTGTCGTTGTCGCCGTCGCCGCCGCTCTCGTCTATTGAGCTACTGACACTCACCATCGTCTCTCACCCAACGCTCGCATCACGACCCCCCTCACCTCCCCTCCCGACCCCGGCCCCGCCGCTCAAGCCCACCGCGCACAATGGCGACCGACTACACCCTCTACGGGTACGACTGCACGACCGCGACGTCGATCCACTGGATCCTGTACGACCTCTTGCGGCACGGCGTGACCTTCACCTATGTCCCCGTCGACTTTGCGAAAAGGGAGCAAAAGCTGCCAGCCTACCTGGCCGTCAACCCGAAGGGCAAGGTACCGTGTCTAGTGGTGGACGGCGCGCCCGTGTCCGAGACGGGCGCGACGGCGTGGCTGCTGGCCGAGCGGCACCCCGAAGCCCATCTTGCCCCCGGAGTGACATCACCATCGCGCGCAAAGTTTGTCGAGACGTTTGTGTACATTGTCAACGCGCTCCTCCCATCCCTCCGCGACTGGTTTTACGCGTCCCGCGACGGCGACGAAACCTGCGCACACGGTATCCGCACCCTCGCGCTCGCACGCGTCAAGGACGTGTACGCCACCCTCGACGCGCAGCTCGCAGACGGACGCACGTACCTCGTCCCCGGCGACGCGCCGACCATCGTCGACTACATCTTCTCGGCCACCACCGCCTGGGACGGCTTTCTCGATACCGTATCGGCGCGGTATCCCAATATTAAGCGGCACACTGAGACGATGCGCGCGGGACAGGGGTGGAAGGACGTGTGCGCGGCCGAACCGGGTATCGAGGCCAGTCGGCCCATCAAGGACTGGGAGAAGCCGTTTCTTGATGTTTGAGGGGTAGTGGGGCTTTATCGGATAGCATGGCATGAATATGAGGCATTATGGTACCGGCGGCGTCGAGGTATATTCGTGTCGCGAAGGGTTTGGTCTAGTCTATCTGGCTGCAGCTGTCACGACATTCAAAACGCGGACTGGATCATGTTCACAACTGGTCGCCGAGAGAATGGGGTCTCTGAGGCTCTGATCGAGGTCAGAACTCAGCAAGGGCGCGCAACAATTGGTATCTCACGACATCAGTTGCACTCCAGCCCAGCACAACGCAGTCCAGCCTCGCTTCGCGCCCAACCCGATGCAGTTTATGCCCGATGCATGCGTACAGTGATACGTCCCGCGATCTCCTCTCTCGTCCCCTACTCTTAGCTCCGCCCATACCCTCCCGTCCAGAACGCGGGCGGGAGCTCGCCGACAAAGTCGGCATAGGGCCTTTCGACGAGCACGGCCTCGCCCTCGCCCATCCAGTCTGCAGCGACGACGCCCCTAAACCTGTCCGTGACGACCTTGACAAACTCGGGGTCTGTGGCGCTCGAGGGCGTCTTGAGGACGGCGCGGGCGAGCGACGAGCCGCCCGGGGAGGGCGGAACTTCGGAGCTCGCGAGCGAGGGGCTCTGGGACGACGCCTCGAGCTGCTGGCGTGCTTCGCGGGCGCGCTTGCGGCGGAGGTTTTTGGTGCTCAGCCCTTGCTGCCCGGGGGCGCCGAGGGTGGTGGGGTCTGCGCCGCGGCGGCGGCTGACGACGAGGTCGAGGTCGAGACGCGCCGATGCGAGCCAGTCGTGCGCCCAGAGGACAATCTTGGTGGACCGGGGGTTGGCGCGCGACGGCTCAATGGCGGCGCCCTCGACGGCGGCGTGCAGGCCACGTAGCGTCTTGTTGAGCGCGTCCAGCTGCGCCGTCGCCGGGAGCAGGTGGCGCGCGTCAACGTGGTAGAACTGCAGGCTGTTGTTGGGGTTGACGAGCATCAGGAGCGGGTGCGCGGGCGTAAACGCCAGCGCGACGGGGGCCGCGCTCAGCGTCGGCAGCAGGGCGTGCAGCTGCAGCGTGTCGAGGTTGAAGATTGTCACCTTACCGCCCAGGTCCGACGTCGCGAGCCACTGTGCGTCGTCGCTCGCCGCAAGGCCCGTCACCCAGGGCGCGTTACCCGCGGCAGCAGGGCGCTCGTCGTCCTCGTCGTCGTCGCTGTCTGCCTTGGTGCCCCCGTTCATGTCCACGTCGCCGTCCGCCGCAGCCGCACGCTTCCGCTGCCGCCTCCGCTTGCCGCGCACCGAGCGCCCCGACGCCAGCGTGTGCTGCGGCGCAAAGCACCGCGCCACAGTCACGTCTTGCCGGTCGCCAGTCGGGAGCTCGAGGACCACCACGTTGGCCGACGCCGCGAGCGCCATCACCAGCCGTCCCGAGTCGGGTGTAAACAGCAGCGACGATGCGCCGCAGCCCCGCTGCGCCAGGTGGAGTTGTGCCAGCTTGGGCGACGCAAGCAGCTCGGACACAAACTCGCGCACGCGGATCGGGCGTACAGCGCCAGTGACACTGGTGCTGAGGCGGAACAGTTTCGTCTCGTACAGGTCCGACACGGCGAGCCACTCGCCGTCGTGCGACACGGCCGACGAAATGAGGTTGGTCCGGAGCTGTGCGTTAGGTTGGACTCAAGGCGCCGCTCCAAACTCGTGCTCCAGCTCACCTTGAGATCCATCTCGATCACCTTCTCCCACCCCTTTTCGTCCTCGAGCACGCGCCAGACGCCGATTGCCCGGTCCTTGCGGCCGAGGATCAACCTGCCCCCGCGCGAGACGGCAATGCGGCCCTGCCCGCGCTCGCCGCCAAACATTGGCAGTTTGCGCGGGAACGCCTCGTCAAACACGGCGCGCGACGCGCCGCGGTTCTTGCCGAGAGGGTCGCGCAGCTTTTCGGCGAGGAGATCAGGCGCGGCCGCGGGCGTGAGCGTCGGCGCCATGTCCCAGCCGCCGGATGCGAGAATCGGTGCCAGACTTGGGTTGAGAGGTTGGAGGGCGAGGGGGTGCGATGATGGCAGTGGCACATAGGGCGGGAACACGGCCAGAGCGCGCACGTCGTGTGTGTGGATCCTCTTGTTGGAGGTGAGCACCCACTCGGTCCGGCCGTTGGCTTGCGGCACAGCCGTAAACTGGCACACGCGCTGGTCGGGTCCAGAAGTGAACACTGTACGGCCGCCAGGGCCAATGGCCATGCACATGCCATCAGCCTTGTGGCTGCGGAACGTCTGGCGCTGGGCCATGGTGGTGCTGTCCCAAAACGTGACGCTGCCGAGCGAGTCGGACGTGACTATTGTTGAGTCGCTGTGGAAGTGTCAGCTACGAGTTGAGTTGCACCCAAGAGTTAGTACCCACGGCAGGACGGCAACACCCCACACAATAGTCCCCTTGTGACTACCCTTCTTCTTGGACACCTTTTCGACGACGGCACGGCTCTTGAGCGTCACGCGGCCGGAAGGGGTGCCGGCGGTACTGGGTGCTGGCAGGTCCCACCTGCGGAACGACGAGTCCGAGTTTCCAGTGACGAGGTAGGCGTCGCGCCATGCCCACGCACCACCGTCTTCTTGGACGAGCTTGGGTGCCCCCCACGCGACAGACACGGTGCGGGTGCGGGACGGGAGTGCGTCGGAGCGGAGCAGATGGGGAGGAGCAGGCTCGAGCTGGGCGACGCCGGGTCCAAAGGGCGTGGGGATGGAGACAAAGTGGAGGTGGGGCGAGTTGGTCGCGAGACACAGCAGCTGGTGCGTTGGGGATACGCTCAACGACCACAGTGGTGGCGACGGGATCTGGTATGTCTGGAGCACGCGGCCAGTCTCGAGACACCGTTCTGTCAGGTCGGTCGAGTCCGAGCCGGCTGTAAAGAGGCGCAGGTCGGCGACGCGCGGCACTGTGTACGGCTTTTCAGCAAGCGCCTCGGGGTCCCGGATCACCAGCGCCATGAGCGAGATTGTCGGGTGTGTCAATGTCGGTGGCAGTGTCTGGTGGTTAGAGTCTGTCTTGCAGCCACAACAAACACCGCGGCTCACCTTTTCAAGTACATAGTTGCCCACACCGCCCTGCTCGGCGGGCACATATTGCCAGATCTCGACCTCGCCATTGTCACGCGCGACAATGAGCACACCAAACTCGGCGTCGTCGGAGCGTGCCTTGCCCTTTGACGACGAGGTGGAGGACGGGTCGCGCGCAACGGGCAGCGGCAGTGGTGCAAACGCAAGCGCCGTGATTGGCGACGGCGTGTGGTCAAAGAATCGGATGCGGTGCAGGGGCAACGACGGTGATGCTGTTGGCGCCGACATGGTCGTGGAGAGCACGGGCGGCGATGAGCAGCGTGCAAGCGATGGCGATGGCTGGGTGAGGATGGCCTGTAGTTGTGATTATTGTCAACCACAGTCACACTTTCCAAAATTCCTGGAACCCAGGCGTCCATCCACGTGATATGGATTCATCCGCGGAGCAGGAAATGACACGTCAGGATGCCTCCACCTACCGCCTCCTCCACTCGCACACCTCATCTGTTTCCACTGCAACTCAACATTTCTCTCATCTATTGCATCGTTGCCATCGCTATACACCCACCGCCTGCTCGATATGCCGCCACCACCACATACAGGCCAACCAGCGCCTGTCGCAAAAGCACGACCATGGCCGGCAACGTCGCCACCCGCACTGCTCATCGCTATTGTGGACCTGCACCCGCTCGCGTGGAGCCTGCTCTCGCAGCTCTCCGACCCCAGCGACCGGCACGAGCGCGAAAAGGCCCCCGTCTCGCCGGTTACGCTGCAAGAGTTTGCAGCCGTTGTCATGGTGTTTCTGAATGCACACCTCGCGAGCCGATGGGGCAACGAGGTCATTGTGTATGGAGCAACGGCGGGCAGGGCGTGAGTACGACTGGAAGGAAGGTGCGAGGGAAGGTGGTCGAGCAAGGAAGGGAGACGGCAAGGCAGCTGAAAGGAGGGCATGGAAGAAGGGCATGAGTATGCCATTCCAGATCTTGACAATGGCGAGTTACTCAGGCTTGATGGGCCGGGGTCACGGCGCGAGTCTTGACGTGCCAGTCGAGGCGGAGTACACTTGGGGCACAAAACGGCACGGCAGCGAGGGAGACATGAGATACCGGAACTCACGCTCAGTGCTCTTCTCTACCCCCCACCAGAAGACGAGGGCTCTCTACGACCAAACCCAAACTTTTACTCGCCATTCCAGCTCCTAGACAACCGCTTCCAGGACAGGATGAAGCAGGTGGTCGCCGAGGAGGAAGAAAGGCTCACCGCGGCTGGTGGCAAGGGGTTGAATGGTACGTGGTCGACTAGGCAGCAGCTGACGTCCAGATCCACCAGCACTGGTCTCGGCGCTCACCAAGGCGTTGTGTTGTGAGTCGACCTCGCCTACCATTCGTCTCTGATCCCAGACATCAATCGCCGTCGACCAACCGAGGCTCCCGTTTCCGCCCTGACCGCTCACGACGAGCAGGGCCAGTCCAATCCTGAAGCACCAGAGTCACGCATTCTCGTGCTCAATGCCACACCCGGCGGTGCCGAGGACTCGGAGGCGACGAGCACAAAGGCGGCCAAGGCGTCAGGTGGCAGTGGGGGCCAGAGGGGATATGTCGGTCTGATGAACTGTGTGTTTGCGGCACAAAAGGCTGTGAGTGTTAGCTACATGTGCTGGCGTGACAGCTGACACGCAGAAAATCCCCATCGACGTCCTCACGCTCCCGCCCGAGTGCACAAAGACGGCGCCGCCAATCTTCCTGCAGCAGGCGGCACACCTGACAGAAGGCATCTACTGGCGCTGGAATGGGCGGGGAGGCTTGTTGCAGTACCTCCACGTGAGTTGGAGAGCGTCACACAAGCTAACTCCCAGTCAATATACCTGCCCCCTCCGTCGCTCCGCAAGCACCCATTCACAATGCCGCCGCAGGACGCCGTCGACTTTCGCGCCGTCTGTTTCTGCCACCACGACGTCGTCGACGTGGGCTTTGTGTGCAGCGTGTGCCTGAGCAGTGGGTTCATGTTGCATACTACTCCTAACTCACTCAGTCTTTTGCGAGGCAAAGTTTGTGTGTCCGATGTGCAAGTGAGTTCACGGCGTGCGTAGCCTAGCAAGCAGCTAACCCGCAGGACCAAATTCCCCATCAGGTCGCTTCCGACACTCAAGGCGCTCGCTGCGAATGTGGAGCCCATTCCCGTGCCCAGCACGGTCCCCGCGCCGCGTCAGAAGCGGCCGTCGACCACGGCCACAAATGGCACCATGCCTGCGGCACCACCGCCTCCAGACGATACCGAGGTGATTGTGCTCGAATAGGAGTGGGTTGTGTGTGTGGTGTCTGTCACGAGGCGTGTGTCGCACGGGTCGCCGTGTGGGCGGCCGGGGTGTGTCGGAGCCAATTGCGCGGGGGGGCGATAGTGTCTCTGAGAGTGGGCGGATAGTGTCCAGAGGACGAGCCCTGCCATGTATTTATCACTTTTATCAATCTCCAGCGGGGCACGCTGATATCCACGAAAACAAGGACGACTTGCACGTCATGGCTGATACGTGCGACTCGGGAAAGCACAAAGAGCCGAGCTGGAAACCAAGCAACAGACGGTGACATATCTTGAAGACGCCGACAAACGCGAGGTTGATGGCTGGGTGGCGTCAGGCACCAAACACTGGCCATCGGTCTCATCCGACGAGTGACATTCTGGGGTGAGACAATAATCTGGGGAGATCAGCTGATAAGCCGACCAGATCGGACGCCGACCACACCGGAGACCACGTACCTGCATACCATGCCCACTCGACAACTCGGTGGCCACACGGCTGCCCGCACGCAGCCACCGCGTGCCGTCATGTGCCAGCCAGCCGTGCAAACCGTGTCTGCCAGCCTCTGTGCCTGTTCCAAATGCGTACATAAGGCCTTGTCGACGACGCCAGATCCCTCTCTCTCTCTCTCTTCCTCTCTTCTCGTCGTATTTACACCCCCAACTCGTATCCACAATGTCCGAGCTCGCCACCATGCTAGAGCTCCTCCAGAAGCTCGATACCAAGCAGGAACAGCTCGCTGCGCAGGTACGTGAACCACCTACGTGTGCTCGTTGGTCAACACTCTGATGCCACCTCCCTCAACACCCGTACACCGCTCACACGCAGGTCGAAGCTCTCACCGCCGCCCAAGCGACACACACACGCACCCTCTCCTCGGCGCCCGGCTCGCCCACCACGCCCGGCGTCGACACGATCCCCTGCGGCCCGCCCGGGTCGTGGAAGTCGCCCTCGCCGCTGGCCGTCATGAGCGGCGGCGGCGGCGTCAATGCCCTCCGTCTCGCGAGCTCCCCGCCCACGCCGTCAGGTATCGCCCTCGCCCTCGCCACGGGCAATGGGGCTATGAACGGCGCTGGTCCGTCGTCGTCCGCGGCCCAGACGCCCCGCACCCCCGCCAACGGCCTCGGTGTCGGCCCCAGCGTCGGCGTGGCTAATGGCCTCGGCGCGGCGCTTGCCGTCGCTGATCACGAGGTAAAGGAGGCAAAGGCGGCAAAGGGCAGCAAGGATAAGAAGCCGCTGTATCCGTCGCGCGTGGTTCTTACTAGTACGTGTGTGTGTGTTGGGGGGTGAGGTGTGCGGGGTGCGGGGTGCGGTGAGCGGTGTGCGCGCGGGGTGCGGTGTGAGGCGTACAGTGCGCGGCGTGCGGCTTGCCGTGTGCAGTAAGCGACGGGAAGCGTGCGTGCAGCAGCAAGCTTCACCCAGCAGCGCGCATTCACCAGCACCCATGTAGGCGTACACGTACACACGTGTGACCACCCACCACAGCACGTGTGTGACGCGGCCAGAAGCCAGAAGCTGACTCGCAGCGTACCCGTCGCAAGCAGGAATCGACCCCGTGCCGATCCAGTGGGGCGCCGGACGTGAGTAACGGTGACTGAACGCGCTAACCCTTAGCGACGGCCAAGGAGCGCGGACCCGTGGTGTGCTCTCGCATTGCCAAGAACCTGCTGATCCGCAACTCGATTGGGGCGCACGGCGGGTCGTACTCTGTGTACCGGGCGCTGTCGATTGCGATGGGCCAGCTGCGTCCCGACTGGCGTCCAGACCTGTCCAACACACACCCGCCGTTTGTCCTGCCTCCGCAGCCCGGGTGGTTTGGCGAGGACGGGATTGTGTCGTTTGACCCGTGGGGGGCCATGACGCAGCAGGCGTGGGCGGCCGAGTACGCCGAGGGGCTGGATGTGCGTCCGACGATTTCGCAGACCATGGCACACATCAAGATTGAAGAGCTGGATGTGCTCGCGCGCAAGGGCGAGTTCCCCCTCGACGGCGAGATTGTCATCAAGTCGCCCGACCTGCCCGCGTTCCCGGGCGTCGACCAGGGCGTCGAGATCAACACGTACAAGGCCGCCATTGACCCCGTGTGGTTCCTCCCCGGCGTCGCCAAGCGCCTTGGCATTGCAGAGTCGACCCTCCGCCGCGCACTCTTCGAGGACACGGGCGGCATGTACCCCGAGCTCCTCACCCGCCCCGACATCAAGCTCTTCCTGCCCCCCATTGGCGGCATGACCGTCTATATTATGGGCGACCCCGCAAAGCTCTCGGACCCAAACACGGAAATCACTTGCAGGCCCCACGATAGCTGTTCGGGATCAGACGTCTTTGGCTCTGATATCTGCACATGCCGCCCCTACCTCATCTTTGGTATCAGCGAGGCCATCAAGACGGCACAGCGCGGCGGCGTCGGCGTCATTGTCTACTTCCAAAAGGAGGGCCGTGCGCTGGGAGAGGTGAGTCAAGCTAGCGTCAGCTAGCTTGGTGTGCTACACTGCTGCTGGCTCAGAGTGCACACGCATGCCACCCGCTAACGCAAAGGTCATCAAGTACATGGTCTACAACCGCCGCAAGCGCGGTGGCGACAGCGCCGCAGAGTACTTTAACAACACGTCGGCCGTCGC
Source organism: Pascua sp. PH4015B (assembly GCA_025502685.1). Taxonomy (NCBI): domain Eukaryota; kingdom Fungi; phylum Basidiomycota; class Tremellomycetes; order Trichosporonales; family Trichosporonaceae; genus Pascua; species Pascua sp. PH4015B. The sequence continues at coordinate 128,147 of JAMFRD010000008.1, read as the reverse complement.
GGGCGTAAAGGACGCACGCCACCAGGCCCTCATGCCCGACGTGCTCAAGTTCCTGGGTATCAAGCACATTACAAACCTCATTTCCATGAGTAATATGAAGTATGACGCCATCATCGAGTCGGGCATCACGGTCAAGAACCGCTACGAGATTCCCGACGAGCTCATCCCCGCCGACGGGCGTGTCGAGATTGATGCAAAGGTGGGTGCTGGCGAGCGGAGCGGGGCTGTTATCGAGCGGGGCGAGACTGGCATTGGTTTGGCGGCGCCGGGTGGATAAATGGAATTGCTCGTATGGTGGTTAAAGCTGCTCTTGCCATGGTCTCCCAGTGTCGATACAGAACGCCCGCTGACACGCCCAGATCCAGTCGGGGTACTTTTCCAAGAAGGAGGTCACCGACGACCTCGTCAAGCTCACAAAGGGCCGCGACTGGGGTGAGTCCACGAGTGTTGCGCGCACACCCTGTATACTGACACGCGCAGAGGACATTGTCCACTAGCCGAGCCTTGGTCTCTTCCACGCCCTCCCCTCGCCAGGTTCACGCTACCCACGTGCGCGCCGACCCCACATCAGGATACCCCAGGCATGTTTCTCGTACACCATGGTTGTCAATGCAAGTTGTTTCACAAGGGATCGTGGGATGCGTGTACGCTGTGCTGTTGCTCGTTTTGTTCAAGTTGTATTGCCCCGCGTTGTCCCACTGCCGTCGGCCATGGTCAAACACGACGCTGGTTGCGATGCTGGTTGGCCTCCGCGCGGTCAAACTGGATGTTGCCGACAATTCAGACCGTGGCCATGATCCAGTCCGAGAGGCTGTTGACTCTGTACTCTTGCGGCGTTCCGGATGTGGACACGTCTGTGCGCTGAGCAGCTCCCCAGACCACGACACCGCTCCAAGTAGCACTGGGGGAGAAACACACTATGGAACGCCGGTTGAACGCCGAGTGACGTATTGTGCATTTCGGACCGGGGAGAAACCGACCACGAAGCCGTGTGGTCGGTAGGATCGTGACTGCGTGAACATTTTGGGCCTGGACGAAACTGGTCAGATATGGGATGGGCTGAAGGCACATGATGTTGGGAAATGCAACCGAACCATTTTCCCCATTCTCAGCGACTATAGACCTCTAAAATCTACATTGCTAGGTCTGCATTTCAGACGGCGATATATTCTAGGCTCGCCACGACTCGGTCCAACTAGAGCTTGATGGGACAAGCGCCATGTGCACGAGTACTGGACAATGTATTAGTCGGCCGACCCATCGTCCGACCCATCAGTCTTTACAAGGACATAAAGACCGTGTCTCGTAGCTTTCGCCCAGGGGTGATCGTTGGGGCCCTTACTCGGCAACGCTCGCTTCTCGGCGGGTGAAATGTCGTTGATCTTGTGGAACATGAATGTCTGCTGGTCAGCAACAAGGAACTCCACGCAGTATTTCTACGCCCACCCCATAGACACCTCTGCGAGCTCCACGACCGCCAACTTGGACTCCTTGGAAGATGATCCTTTTCTTTGGCGTCTGCGGGTCGTTGACAGCCAAGTCCCAGCGGAGTTGGGGTGGGTCCTCGGGAGTCAGATGGACTACGCCCAGCATCAGCTTGCTTCCAGAACGTCCAACAAAGTAAACCGGCGGCAAGGGGCTGTCGTGCCACGTCATGTCAAAGGTTGGCGCTTCCCATTGTTTGAGCTTTGCGTCGCGCTCGGCCCATATGGATTGGAAGTCGGCCACCGGAACGATGGCAAAAGTTTCAAGAGGCTCCCATGGCTGGTCGGGCATGTTGCGGAAGTGTCGTCCCCCGTATCGGGCGCCCTGGACCTCGGGAACAGTCCGTATGGTGGTCCACTCGCCTCGAGTGCCAGCCCAGTCCCACACCTCGGACGGCGCCATACCGTGCGGGCGACGCAGTCCGAGGATGCCCGGTCCACGCACGGCGTCCAGGCTTGGGTCCGACATAGTTTGAATGCTGGCCTCGTCCCCGTTGCCTTTCCACCTCGAGTCCCCGCAGTGAACCTGTCGTTAGTTTACAGAAACTCAGCTCGCCAAACATGTACCCACGAGCGCGACGCAACGCCTAATGCCGTGCCAGTAGGTGGACTCGTCCGGCCAACGGGTGCCTTTCTCTGCGCCTCCAATCCCGTTGCGATAGCCGAAGAAATTTGCCCAACCACGGGTAAACTCTGTGAGAGGCTTGACAGAGCCCGTTTCGGCAATGACGAGAGGGAAGAGCAAGGCTGTAATGTGATCGGCAGCCATAGCCTCTTCACCTTCGCGTCCGTGTAGACCAGCGCAATCCAATTGAAGTAACCCCGAAAATAGTCTTGAACTAGCCATGGTTTGCAGAATGGAAGCGTTGCGAGAAGGCCCCGAATCAGGTGGTGGTAGATCGAGAAACAGGCCCCTTGCCGTCATAAGGGCAATGCGTCGCCACTCATACTGATCGGTAAGACACAAACACAACATCGAACTCACCCGCTCGACATACTCAATGTCCTCAGCCAACACATCTATGTCCAAGAAGTTTGACAGGCGCTGTCGATCGACCACAGTTTGTTGCCAATCGTAACCCGTCCGCGGAGCCAAGAAGGCGCACGCCTCGTGGGGGTTATCGTAGAGCGCGAGATGCACACCGCGCCATACATCGTCCCGTTCCTGGTGTCAGACTTTGATGTTGTCAAGCTTTGGTCTTGTGTGCGCACAAGTATGAGATCACGCATGGGACGGCATGTTTGAGCGAGATGGAACAGCGAATTCAAGTCGTCGAGGCCCACAGTGACCGCTATGTGCGTAATAATCTGCATGTGATGAGTGGGTTGGTCTTGGTTACGAAAGCTTACCTCGGTTGGCAATGTGAGGAACATGTGGGTGAGCGGGTTGCAATGGGTGATGTAGAGCTTCCAAGATGTAAGATGACAGCGGTGTCCAAGTGACGCCGTGACGCTTGAACAAAGGACGTCATGCTGCGAGGACCAAGTGTTGTTTGGTTGTCACGTGACCATCATTGTCGCATTAGCCGATTTACCCGATCTTAAATCGTCCGCGTACGACATTGTTTGGCTCATAGTGGTGCATCTCGTTCGACAACCAAAGCCTGCCCTACAGTCGTGTACTGTACATCACCCATCTACATATATCCTGGACGTGGGTATTGTGCGTATTGTCTTGGTACATGTGGATGTCTTGGACCGCTCTGATATTGGTCCGTCGAATACTGGTGGGACTCCGTACCCGGCAGTTGGACCTGGAGGCGATGGTGAGGATGATGAGGCGTTGGATAGGGGGGCTGGGAGTGTGGCAAGGGAGCGGAGTGGACACTTCGCGGCGGTGGTTGTGACCCAGAAGGCACGTGAGCCATAAACCGACTGGAGGTTGCAGGCGCTCTGTATCCCATTGTTGGCTTGGGAGTTTCAGCTGCCTTCATTGCCCCACCAGTTCGCGGCGCAGTTGACGGGCCAGCAGCGCTGGGATCGCGTGATGATTGGGTCGGGCCGGAGGTAATCGATTTGCGTACAATACCAATACGGCGCTTGCTCTTGGTTGCGTCGAAGATCACGTAGAATATCTCAAAAAATGGGAGGCCAAATACCCAGCTGGAAAGTGAGCGACGTTCCAGACATCCCCTCACAACAGCGAACTGACAAGGGGTCCTCGTCATCATCGGTTTCCATTGATTCAAGTGAGGAAGCACCGTCCGTGGTATCCGCAAAAGCCAAGGATACCGTTGTACCGTCGACAAAATGGAGGTCGAGGTGTTTGGCCCCTGTCGTCTCGAGCTCATCGACAACCTCGGCTGGGCCGAAGAGGCACGAAGCACCGGTGTCCATGAGGACTCGAGGATTGGACGATATACACTGGTGTCCATAGAGGTTGTCGCCCCACGAAAAAGGTACCCTCAGGGTATAGGCTCCCCAACCCATGAGGCGCCTACCCATCCAATGCGCGGGCCTACCCTGAATGCATATTACCACCACCTCGACGCGTTTCGAACTTCTTCGTTTACTGTTTCTTTGAAACACCCTCTTTACATTTTTCGACACGGCTCACCCTACAAACAAGCTAGAGCGACAATGCCGGCAGCAACAGAGATAGGGATTCGCTGGCAAGCTGTTACACTCATCGAGGACGGCCGTACCTATGCATATGCCTCTGAAAAGGTCAGTAGAAGTAAGAGGTCGATTCAGCGGTGGATGCGCCTCTATCGCGAGACAAAGGACGTTGTACCCAAGGCTCCTCCGGGCCGCGAGATGTCCCTCGACGCGGAAGCGGCCGCGGATATCATCGCACGCATCAAGGCCGAGCCCAAGAAGCGTTTCACAGACTGGGCCCGATACTCTGGCAAGTCGCGACAGACGATATATCGACTCGCGCGTCGTAACAACCTCCGAAGCCGAGTTTGTCGTCGTCGTCCGTATCTATCCCCGAAGAATAGAGCCGACAGAATGCGCTGGGTTGAGTGCAATCGCGACACCAACTGGCGCAAGGTCCTCTACACCGACGAGAGCCTCTTCTATATCAATCCCCCACACCAGGAGCGCTGCATCCGCGAGCCAGGTACGGCCGAGGCCATCCAAAACCTCTCCGCCGCCGTCCCCGGTGGCCGCAAGGCCATCATGATATGGGGAGCCGTTTCGTACGACCACAAGCCCGAGTTGACGGCCTTTGAGCTCAAGGATTCCCTCCTTGCACCCACTAGAGCGCGTCGCGCGGCTCTAGCGGCAGCCGCACGCAAGTTTCGCTCAGGTTACAAGCTTCCCAAGATGCCGACGGGTGTCGACAGGTGCGTTTCTCGACGCGTTTCGACGCGTTTCGTTTCGCTTACCCTAGGTTCGTTTACACTGATCAGGTCCTCCGCTCGCGTCTCGGGCCGCTCGTCAAGGAGCTAGAGGAGGCTGGCGACCCGCACGAGGTCCTAGAGGACAACGCGCCGTGCCATAATGCGAAGTATACTCAAGCCGTGCGGGCCGAGCTGGGTATCAAGCGCATGTATCACCCTGGTTCGTCTCCGGACCTCAATCCGATCGAAATCTGCTGGGCCTGGGTCAAATACCATGTTTACCACAACTACAACCGTCCCCCGACGACCCTCGATGAGCTCTGGGAGCGTATCCAAGACGGTTGGGACGATATCGATCAGGACGCGATTTGCCGGCACATCGACAAGATGCCGGCACGCCTCAAAAGGGTCGAGGAGGCCAAAGGGGGCTCGATTGGTGGAAACTGAACGTAAATAGGGTAAAAACACTACCATCTTGTAGCCCTGAATGAACTGCGCGTCGTCCCGAAGAGATCTAGGCTCTAGCTGCCCTGGTTCGTGAGTAATCGCGTGAAAAAGAATGAGGTGTGTTAGTACGATGCCGAATCGAGTTGCAAATGAAGTTTGCAGGTGTACCCGGTGGAGGTCAGGGAAAACCACGTGGTTTTGCTCCCGTCAGGGTCGTGCCTGATTCGTGGGGCGACAACCTCTATGGACACCAGTGTAGTCGTCCCTCCGACACTGATATTTTTGAGTTGAAGGAGCCAGTGACTCTTCCAATCAGAGTGCTTTACAACAGGCGACCAGGTAATAGTTTGACCGTGTTGTATGTGGTCCTCGTTCCATCCACTACCATGATTAGCGTCTGCGGATGAAGCAGCAGTTCACTCACCCGATCATCAGCTGACCCTGTTCCCCGACACGGGGCACCGAAACAGCGAAGACATGCTTCCCAACTTTGTTCGCAATCTTGTGCCAAGACGGCCACTCCTTGCCTTTGGCGGTGAACCATGACATCGGAATCAGACCAGCAATCTTCTTGCCCGAGTTGTCAAGACTGATCGTCACATCCACTGTAGTGGTCAGTGTTGTTCCGAGGTCTGGAAAGCTCACTAAACTGCTGCCTTGATGTTACGCCTGCGACCACCATAACATCCGAGGCCATCTTCCCGTAGCTATTCTCGCCATCGCCAAAGTCTGTCCACTTCTCAGTCTTGCGCTCCAACTTGTAGTTTCCGCTTGCGTCCCGATCGTACAATTTGGGACGGGACTCGGGCAGAATCCAACCCTTGGTCACGGCGGTTCGTTGCGGGTGGGGAGGAAGATTGATGCTCTCCAGGGAGGGTCGCTCCGATTGTGTGACGAACTTGCAATCCTTGCTGAACAGGAGCATCTCATGTGACCCAGTGTCCACAATGACGTCTAGGCGCTGCTGGTGTGGCGGCGGCTCGTCCTGGGATCGGGCTTTCGATTGAATTACGATCTCAGTGACAAGAATGTAGCCTCGGGTTCGTGGCTCCATAGTAACGCTGAGGGTCAGCTCAAGCACCAGCTTATGAATTGGTCCAGAAAGCTGAACTCACCCAGCTTCGACTGTGATGTCACCACGGCGCTTCTTCTTACGCTGGCCCTTGAGCGCTGATAATCCCTCCGGTCGAGGGAGGCGCGTGAGGGGCATGACAATAGTTGAGGGAGTGTCTGCGGACATGGTTGTTGGAAGTGAGTGAGCACGATGGTGAAGGGGTCCAAGAGCTGACCTCTCCTCTCCTTTATATGTATGCCTGTACCCGGTGGCGCGGCTGCACGTCGAGCACCGGTGCAAGACACCAGAGCTGTAGACTCTCAAGGTCGTCTCGTCCGAGGACAGCCACTACAACCTACAAACCCCATGCTGTGCCTGTGAAACGCGGATGAGACGTTTCGGAAGCGCGGCCCCTAGAGCGTCAGACAGCTTGCAAGATTTGGTGACACATACAGCAGGTTATTCACCCGGGGATGCATTCTAAGCTTCAAGAGCCGATGCACAGCATGCATAGCATGCACAGCAACGGGCCACACTTGGGGTTGGAGGCGGTGACATGGGAGGCAATAGGGAGCGGCTGTTACCACAGCTTCCCCCCCCCCCCCCCCGTTTCATTCCCTGAAACAGGAACCCCTGGAGCAGCATAGCAATTTGGCATTGGGTAGCGCTTGACCACGTCAGGCTCAACAGTCGCTCCTCCTCGGCGGGCCTTGTGCCGGCAGGGCAGCGCCAGCTCTCGTGGCCGACGGGTGACGGCATTGACAGGCAGGCAAGGGGCCTGCACATAGTCCAGTGTGACCAAAGCCAACTGCCTTACCCGTTTCAGGCAACGTTCTACATCGCCTCCGTTTCATCTTCTCATTGCCAATGAATATCCCTATCACCGCTTTGGTGATTGAGACGCACTGGAGGTCGTGGAAGCGGAAATGTTTTCTAGGGTCACGCAAGTGTACCTGCTGCCTCAAGCTTCTGCACAGGTAAGGCGGACTGGACAAGGTCGCAATACGCGAGCCACGGTAGATGAAAGAGGGGGGGGGGGGGGGGAGGGAACGGGGATAGTAATACCACTACTATCCGACCTTGCAACAGCCAATGTCCACGATCCCGCAGCTTGGACGCTCATGGCTCATTACCCTCTTGGCCGGCGCTGCGCCTGGGACGGGACGTACATCCCCTGAGTGGGCTTCTTCGTGTTCGGCCAGATCGATGCCGTGTCATGAATAGTCAGAACGTTCGGCGTTGTTCATGTCCTGCGCCGCCACGAGAGCAAATAGAGCGAGGAGACGAGGTTCCTGTTTGACATGGCCAAGCGCATGCAAATAGTCATCCAGCCACGTTCTACCGTCGTTAAACATCGTGGCATGTCCAGGCTCTACAATCTCACAACTCCTGCCCGTGCCGCTCTTGGACAACAGACTTGGCAGCCTTCGCACCGCGACGTGATAAAAAACAAAGTTACATCATGCGATAAGGGGGGGTATGTTGTGCCGGCAGCGGCGCTGGGGCCAGGTCGTAGACGGGTGTGGGGTGAGTTTTCGAGCCGAGAGCGCGTCGCGCGGCGTTAGGTGGGCCTTTGTTAGGTGGGGGGAAAGCGGTAGGTTGTAGGGATGGGAGGTGAGCGATGGTGTGCTAGTGGGCGGTCTGAAGGGGCGAGGCGGGGTCTGAACCGGGGGGGGGGGGGTGGGTGAGTATGTGGTGGGCGTGGAGAGGCGTGCTGCGGGCCGTGCCGCAGGTGGTCGTAAAGGGAGCGGCTGGCGCGGGTTGGGTTTAGCAGCGGGGCTTGGGGGGGTGGACAAGGAGCCAGAGGCGGGGGGTTGCGCTGCGTATTTGGAGATGAGGGGAGATGCGGGGGATGAGAGATCCGAGATGGAGGAGATGAGGACGGTGGGAGGCGGGCGCCGGCCGGAGGACGCTGCCCCCTCGTACGGAAAGCAGAGGGCATTTCCAGACGTACGCGCGCGAGCGGTTACTCGATATCCGGGATGCTGAGGACGCTCGCCGTGTCAGAGTGTGCGGGCGGCGCAAGGCTCGCGCCCGCGCCTGCCTGGTCTTCGTGGCCGCCGCCTGGCGCATCTGCCGAGGCCGCAGACTCTCCGTCGACATTGGGCTCAGGCGCAGCCTTTGCCTCTGCCGCCTCCTTTGCCTCTGCGGCCTTCTCCTCCAAACTCTTAACATGGATAATTTCGCCTGGCTCGTCAGAAGCCCCAGCGAGCCCAATCTGGCCAATGATGGCACGTGGCGATGGCTTGGGGGATGGCTTGGGGGATGGCGCAGGCTTGGAACCGTTCTCCCTCGCGCCCGCAGCGAGCGATGAGCGCGGACCCGTCGTCTTGCTCGGAGTCCCCTGCGCCTGCGTCGCAGCCTTGCGGCGCGCGCTCGACGCGGGTGTCCCGGGCGTCGCCGACTTGGGGGTCTTGGGGCTCGCAGTCTTGCGCGGCGACGGCGAGTCGGCACTGTACGTCGCGGCCGTCGCAGCCGCACGTGCACGGCTGCTCGCGGTACCCTGCAAGAGACGCGAGGTCGGTGCAATGGCGCTCGCAGTCGTCTTTGCGGTCGAGGGGGAGTGGGTGCGCGTGTGGGGCTCGGCGTTGGTCTCCGAGGCAGTGCGGCGTGTCTTGGTCGGAACCGGGGTTGGGGTAGAGTGGTGCCCGGCGGCAGACGCGCGGCCGGTGGACAGGCGCGAGCGCGAGCGCGGCGCATGCGGCTCGCTGCCGCTTACTGGCGGCGTCGAGTGGCGCCCTGCCACGCGCGCCTTGGCCTGCGAGGCGGCCGTTGCCGTTCCCTTGGGTGTACCTCCGGTCAACTGTTGGCGGAGCGGAGGAGGGTGCGGCACAGGCGAGCGCGAGCGCTCCTTGCCGCCAGTGTGCGAGGGCCGGAGCTTGGGCGTGTGGTGGCGGTCCTTTGCAGCGTCCTGGGCCACTTTGAGCTCCTTGTCCTTGGGCTCCTTTGTCTCCCGCTGGACTTTGGGCGTGTCCTTTACGCGCTCCTTGTCCTTGGCGACGGCCGGGTCTTTGGGCTTGGGGCGGAGGCTGTCCCTCGACTTGGTCCTGGCCTTGTTGAGCGCGCTCATGGAAGCCGGCTTCCGCAACGCCCCGGGCGTGGGTTTGCTCGCGCTCGTGTTTACCGCCGACGCCGCTACTGCCGCGCGCTTTCTCGGGGCGGGTCCGTGCACGTCCGGGGCCTGCCGGGTAGCAGGAGCGTGCGCGACGGCCGCGGGTTCTGGGATGTTTGGCGCGACAGTGGCAAGGGGCTGGGGAAGGACAGCCGGAGCCGGGGAAGGGGAAGTGTTGGGCGACTTGTCGTCTGTCGAGGCGATCAACGCCGTCGACACAGATGCGGCCGCAAGATCCGTGGAATCCGGGGTAGAGAGAGTGGGCAGTGGGGTTGGTTCTGCGGTGGGTTCGGATTCGGGCTCGGGCTCAGGCTCAGGCGCGGCCTTGTCGCTCACGCTCGACGTGCCCGTTGGGGTTGGGGACACGGCGCTCGAGCCGGTCTCGACGGCCCCGCCGCTCGAAGCGTTCTCGCCGCGCCGGGCAAAGGATGCTCGGCGTGCCTCGCGCGCGGCAGCGCCTGCATCGCGGTTCGCGGCGATCTGGAAGCGCGAGACGAGCGAGGCGACCTGGGCGTCAGCGTCAGCAGGTGGGTGGCGGGAGAGGCGGGGGGACGAGCTGCGTGGGGTGGTGGGACGAGCAGGGCAAGGCGGGGGCGAACAGGAGCGGGAGCGGGATGCCGAGCGACGTCGGCGCGCAGGTGATGTGGGGCAAGTGGGAGAGGTAGGGGGTGCCGACTGAGAACGCGCACACGCTGGGGAGAGCGGAGGCGTGGGAGACGGCGCCGGTGTGATGATAATGGACGGGGGGCGCCCGCTGGGGTAGGGGTCGCTGGGATCGAGATGGGAACGGGCACGAGGGACACGTACGTTGCCTTGTGAGCGCTCGATCGGGAGAGGCCTGCCATCAGCATTAGTGACGACGGTGGGAGTGATGGAGGCGAGATAGCTCACATTGCCAAAGAAGGGATAGACGAGGGAGATTGAACGAAGCAAGTGGGGTGGGGTAAATGTTGATGACGACGAGGCTGTAGCGGGGGGCAGTTGCGGCACGACGACACGCCCGATCCAGCAGGAGAGAGAAGTGGAGGCGATAGAAGAGAAGCAACAAAGAGTTCGCGGACAAAGGGAGGGAGGCGAGAAACGACGACGACGACGGCGAGGCGAGACGAGACGAGGGAGATGAGATGGACGGTGTTGAGTGGAACAAGGAGAAGAAGGGCGAGTTGTGATGGGTTGGAGAATGAAGAGGATGATGATGGTGGTGGCACACTCGTAGTGGTCCCGTACTCGGATTGCCCCCTTGACTTTACACACGTCGTACGCACTCTCTGTTCAGTCCCATCGTCTTGTGCATCCTACTGCATGTGCATGGACAGGCAGTGCACTCTATGCTGTGCAGTACTGTACATGCATGCATATGGTAGTACGTAGCAGTAAGTTGGCTCTGTACCGTACCTGGGAGAACAAGTCGCCGTGCTGGCTGTGCTGTCCAGACGCGTACCTTTTTGTGCCCTGGAGCGGCGCGTGCGTGCCTGAACACCCAACCACCCCTTGACCCTGTGTACCCCCGCGGCCTCTTGCCCCGCGTTCTCCCGCCTCGTAGTCCGGCATCCCTTCAGTCGCCGACATCATACTCACCGCCGCCGTCTCCGGCACTGCAGAAAAGGCCCGGTCCACAAGTAATGTAGATACAAACTTGACCTGGGTGTTGGTTCGTGTCGGTACTAATCTTGTAGATAATAGAGCGCACCCGAGTCCCCACGCCCTTTGTTGTGACAGTAGTATCGACTGTGCCCATCGTACGCTGTTGGACGCAGGGTACGTGTAATACATCACGCCAAGGCGTTGACCGCCGGACAGCTGTGACAGAAACACGCCAGTGCAGACACGGTCTAATAGCTGCATGACATCTAAGGAGCTGACAGTTCATCGGTCACTGCACGGCATCTCCTATGCGAGCCCAAAGGCGCGCTTCACCTGGTCACTGATCGGATCGGGACCGCCGTCGACATTGCCGACCGAGTACGAGTAGAACAGGACCTTCATGGCGATGGCGAGAGCGGCGTGCAGGACACCGACGGCGACGATGAGCAGGCGCAGCATCTTGTTGTCGGCCGAGGCGAGGACGGGGTAGATGTTGGTGATCCTGCTCGTTAGCGCCAGGTTTACATGTCAGACAGTGGTTCCCCTCTCCTCCACACACAGCACAGGCCACGCCTTGACCGTGCATTTTCATCGTCCAGCCACCGCGAACCCTCGTCTACCAACCGAACCGTGGGCGTTCGCCCGCCAAGCTTCCAACCACACCGTGAATGAAAGCCCCTCTTAATCAACTTCCGCCACCAGCATCGAAGCACACAAGGGCCGCGCCTGTACCTAGCATTTCGACTGTTCAGCAACCGAGAACCCCTGCCGTCGTCTGGCAACGCTCCGTTGGCTTTCGCCCGCCAACCTTCCGAACACACCCCGTACGAAGCCCCGTCTCAATCAACCTCCGCAACTTTGACCGGCCTTGACCATGACGTCCACCCCACCTCCACCTTCGAGCCCCCATCATCCACGTGCCAACACCACGACAGCCCATGCACGCGCCGGCCCCAACCACACCGGGCGCACTCACAAGAAGAACCCGCTCGAGAGCGCGCCAACTCCGACCAGCGCCCATCGAACGATGCCGTAGGGAATGAGGCACAGCAGCGACACCGGCACAAACACCGCCATCGCATACCCATAGATGCCGAGCGCCTCTGCCGGCCCCCACTCGGCGACGCCGAGCCATCGCGTCGCACCCCAAAGCAGCGCCGGCACGCCCAAGCCGTAAAAGTAGATGAGCGATGTAGCCGTGCTCAAGAGCGGGAGGTTGGTCGTCGTTTCCGCGCCCGCAATATACGCCGTGACCGACTGCGTCAGGGTGGATGTCGTGTAGAGGAGGAGGATGAGGGTCGTGAGCGTCCAAAACGGTCCGTACAAGTCGACCTGCGAGTCGCACGAGTCCTCGATGAAGCCGCCCTTGGGTACCATGGCCATCGCCACGCGCTTCAGCACCGTCGTCGTCTCCACGTCAAAGTAGACTTGGTAGTAGGCGAGGTTGAACATTGAGTAGGGTGCAGACGATTGCTCGCGGTACGGGCTGCTCGAGCTGCCCTGGCCTCTGGATGATCCCCCTTCGTTCTCATCGCCGAGAAACGTCTTGAACTGGAGACCGCCCGTGGACTGGAGTCAGCTATCTTGTCACGATCATAGCTCACCTCGTCCTCGTCGACGTCGACAATAGCGTATCCCCCTTGTGACATTGTAAGAATGGGTTAAAGAGTAGATAAGTTGCACTTGCAACATGCAGACATGACGGTGGCGCCAACACAACCTCAACGACAAAGTGGAGGCGATGCATGCCACATTGCCACGTGTACTCCCACACCTATCCCAAAGATAATAGGCACACGTGATCACTTGTTCTTAATCATCAACTCCGCGCGCCTACTTGGAACCTCCACCGGAAATTTCAACTGCAACAACACAGATGGACGAGCATCAATAGCCCTCGACGTCGTCCATCTCGTCCATCTCACCACCACACAGCTCGACCCGGACACCATGGCCAAGGAGAAGACGGCCGCCGGCCCACCAGCGACCACGTCCGCTCCACTAACGGGGTCCGCGCTCATCAAGGCCCTCAAGGCCGCGTCGGACCCACCACAAGCAGGCGGAGAGCGCAAGATTGTGCTCGCGGCAGAGGCATGGACGGATGCTGCGCTCGTTGTTCCCCGCAAGGCCGACGTCTTGCGAGACTGGGTTCTCGAGGCATGGAGCCGTGGGAAGGCTGGGTGAGCTAACCCAAGTTCTAGCTCACACTAACCCGCAGCGCGGCACATCCTCTCCTGGACCCGTCATACCACGAGCTCCTCGTGACGGTGTCGCCGTCGTGCGCCGCGCCGCCTGCTGCACCTCTGTCTCTGCTCACGACGTACATCGCGTGTTGTGCGGTCGCGACATCGGCCGCAGTGCCACCAGCTCTCTCGACCGCCGCTGCCGCCTCCTTTGCGCTCCTCTTCAGCGATAGCGCACACAAGGCCGAGTCGTGGGCGGAGCTGTGGGCAAAACTGGTGACCGCACTTGCGTCCCCAACCGCGCCTGCCGATGCACTGGAGCCCGTCGCACGTCTGGTCTGTGACGCGCTCTCCAGCACGCTTCCTGCGTCGGCGAATGGGAAGAAGATTGCCGCATCTCTCCAGGACAAGCTGCAAGCGTACGCCGCGACCTTGGCGACACATCCCTCCCTCCGTCCCGTCTTCGAGCCCCTCACGGGTCCTCTCTTCCTCCCCCTCCAAGTCCTCCAGACGATTGATCCCCTCAAGCCCCTCCTTGCATCCCTCCTCCCCGCAACGCCCGACGCCGCGACCCTCATCCCCGCACTCGAGCTCGTGCCGCACCTCTTTAGCACGTTTATCGAGGCGACCAACACGCACCGCTTCACGCTCTACGCGCGCGCCGAGCGGGTAGACCGCGCGCCTCTGGATGTGATCATTGCGGACCGCACACGCGGGGCCGTGATTCCAGCCCTGGCCTCATGTCTCGACCTCGCAAACCGTGTCGAGGGCTCTGTCGCGACCACCTCACTCCCCATCCTTGGGGCCGTGTGGGCAACCCGTCGCAGTCTATGGGAGCGCCTCTTGGAATGGGGAGGGTACCTCGAGTCGGACAGCGCAGCGGCTGCGCTCGTCGTCGCCGAGTCTCAGCGTGCATCCACGGCGCTCGCCGTCTACGGAACCGCCGAGGCCGATGCGGTCGACGAAGGTCTTGCCGGCACGGTGCTCCGAACACTCGACGCCCTCGAGCGCCTCGACCACGACCGCGCAGCGTTGGGAACACCAGTGGTTGGATGGTGTCTTGCGTCGCCCCCGCGCGCGCACACTCCGGCGCGTGCGCTCTTGACATCTGTCCTCCGCTTCCACCAACTCACCCACTCACTCGGCTCGTTTGTCACCCTCGTCGCGGACGCGGTCACTGGCCTCTTTGACCCTTCGCTTCCTTCCGAGACGTTCTCCCCTCTCTACACCCTCGTCGCTGCAGGTCCGCTCGCCGATACCCGTTTCGCTAGCGATCTCGCGGCAGCTGTGCGCGCAGCCAACCTCGGCAACCGGCGTGGAAACGCATGGGCGGCGATTCTCAACGACCTCGGCTCGCGTACCGGCGCAGCGCTCGAGGGACAATCGAGTGGGAAGCGGAAACGCGTCCCTGGTGACGCACCCGCTCGACTTGCTGCCGTGCTCAGCCGTCTCGCGCGCGTCATTATCGACGCCGGCGCACGTGCCCGCGAGGGCGACGTCGATGTCGAGGGTGCGGTCGGCGCGATTGCATACGCTTTTGATGTGGACGTCGAAGCGGTGGCGGTGGAGAAGCCTGAGAAGAAGAAGAAGCGGAAATCAGACACTGGGCGGGATCCCGCGGCCGACCTCGTCCTCGCGGCGCGTGTCCGTGTTGCCCGTTCTGCGCGTCTGCTCCATCGTGGCGAGGAGTATGGTCTTGACCCGGAAACACTTGCAGCAATCCTCCAGACTGCTGCGCTCCCAGAACTCCGCCTTGAGATTGTGAGTTTTCTCTCGCCGCCATCGCTGACTCCAGTTCAACTACCTCTACACGCACCTCGCGTTGACGGCTCACGACGCCGACCAACCCTCTCGCGCGGCGATCGTTGACGCCATTCTCGCCGCCCTCGGTGGGTCCGCCAAGAGGCCATGGACTGGTCGCGAGGCCAGCGTGACGGAGAAGACGCTCGCCGCGGCCACATGGACGCTGGCAGCGCAGCGCGGCCTGTCCGTGCTCGACGTGTCGGCGTCTGCTGCCCAGCTCAACACTCTGGCGACGCTGCTTGTCGAACGCGCCACGGACGAGGCCAACTTGAACACCACCGAGGCGCCTCTCTCCGTCGCGACTGCTGTTCGCCGTGTGCTCGGCTCGGCTGAGACGTGGGAACTCGCATCTCTCCGCTCGGCGCTACTCCGCGCCCTCCTCCCCCCTTCTCGAGGGACGTTTGCGGTGCTCGCTGCTTGCCCCGCGCCGTGGCTCACGCGACCGGCCCGCGCTGCGCTCTTGGAAGCCGCGTACGCCGCCGATGCTGACTCTGCCGCTCGCCCTGCGATCAGGACGTGGCTCGCGCGCCTTGCCGCGGCTGACGTGTTTGGTCCCCTGGGTGAGGCGGCCACGGTCAAGCGCCTCGTCAAGACGGCCAGCGGAGCAGAAACGGAGACGACGGCCCTTTTGCGTTACGCCTATGCCCATATCGCGCGCACTCCGGCGGCTGCTGGTGCACTCGCGGACGTTGTCGCCGACACGCTCAAGGCCCTTGGTTCCAAGCGCGGCCCATCTGCCATCCAGGCGTCGGCGGCGACGTGCCTTTTCGATGCAGTCGCCCAGACCCAGCTGGAACGCCATGCCTCCCTCCGGCCCAACCTCGAACGCCTCTGCGTCGCGGCTCAGGTGCTCCGGCCTACCGCAGCAGCGCTCGCACAGCCTGCCGCTCACGCCAGCGCCTTTTCAGCATGGCGCTCGGTCGTGCACTTTACGCGCTGGCTCGGAAACCCCGAGCAGGACAAGACCGGCGCTCAGCTCCTCTCTGCGCTCCTCAAGGCCCACGCCACCGCGGACACCGAAACCGACACTGCATTGGCGGCGCTGGCGCCCGTCGCCCTCGACCTGTGTGGGCAGGGCACACTGGCGGCGTTTATCGTGCTCTGGTCTGTGTTCCCGACCGACGCGCTCGACACGGCCATGAGCACGCACCTGCGCAGCCTCAATGCGGAGCAGTACGGCGTTGCGCTCACCTCTGCCGTTGCGCTCGCCGCCTCGCTCGCGTCTTCCCCCGCGTCCCCATCAGAGCTCGCGGCCGTGCTGCGCGCACTGCGGCTGATCCTCACCTCGCCCGTCGAGGGGAGTGGACGCCTCATCGCTGCGTCGCTGTACGCGCTCCTCGTCGCTCTCTCGGACTCCGCACGCGCCCGTGACGCTGCCGTGCTGACCGAGATGCTGGGCGTGGTCGGCGCGCTCCTTGAGGCGCGTACGGGCCTGCTGCGTGCCCCCGATGCTGGGCTCATCATTGCATCCATCGCCACTGTGCTCCTCCCTGGTTCCTCGGAGCCAACAACGTCTCCCGCTACGCCATCCCTCCTTCCGCTCGCCCTCAACCCACTCCTCACGCTCGTGCGGCACCGCGCCGACCTCGCACTCGCCCACCTCCCCGCGCTCGTCGGCGCGCTCGCGTCCGCCTTCCCCCTCCTCCAGCGCGTCCGGGGCACACGCGCAGCACGCGCCCGCGCCGCGTCCCGGCGCCCATTCTGGCTCGTGTCCGACCCCCACCCGGACCCGTGCGAGGCGCACGCCGCGCTCCTGGCCCGCACGCTCGTCGCGCTCGCCA
Source organism: Pascua sp. PH4015B (assembly GCA_025502685.1). NCBI lineage: Eukaryota > Fungi > Basidiomycota > Tremellomycetes > Trichosporonales > Trichosporonaceae > Pascua > Pascua sp. PH4015B. The sequence continues at coordinate 111,412 of JAMFRD010000008.1, read as the reverse complement.
CTGCCCGTCTGCCCAGCACCCCCGACGCGCCCGCCAAGCTCAAGACTCTCGCAGGTCCCCTGGGCAAGCACGCGCCCACGCTCCTCGTGGCGTTTGCGCGCGCCGCCGCCGACCCCTGGCTCGTCCTCCCCGCCAACGTCAGGCGCGAGCTCGAACCCGGCCTCTTTGCCCTCTGCGACGTCGTCACGGCCGGCGGGCGCGCGGACGGGCGCGGGCGCGAGGGAGAGGGCGTCGGTGTGCCCTTTGGCCTGGGCGAGGCCGGCGGCGAGGCGGAGAGGGAGGTGTGGGCTGGCATGTGGCGTGCGTGGGCGCGGAAGAGGTATACTGGTAAGGGATAAGGCGGTGGGGGTGAGTTGGATGGAGATAGTTGGACGGGTGGGAATAGATGGGACGGGCGATCAGCATTCATGTACTCCGCACAGACTATGCATTTGCATGTTACTCGCACTCGAGCTGGAGATCCAGACTCGTGCCAACATTCGGCAACGAAGGGTCACAGTATCATAAAAGTGGCATGAGCGTACAAGTGCTAAACGGCATCCCCAGGGTGGATCTTGGACCACGCATCGCCGAACGGCTCGACGACCTTCTCCTTCCACACCACCATCATCCTGTCATAGTCGTACGGCAACATCGCGCGCGCCTGGTCGTGCAGTTCCTCGGCCCACGACACCATCTTGTCCTGGACCACATCCCACGCCGAGATGTGGATGCCCGCAAGCCCCGCAGCCTGGAGAAGACGCGTGGCGGGGACTGTGTATCGAGCGTCCGTCGAGTCACCGAGAGCAGCGCCATATGGGTGCACCGCGGCACGCAGCGCCTCATCGTCTCGGGGGAGCGGGGGCACGGCGGCGTACGGCATGAGGCGGTACGTCATGCCCTGTGCCAGCGCGCCGGGGAGATCAGACGCCGCCTTTCTGCATACGGCCTGCTGCATCAGCACAAAAATAAAATAAAACCAGTTTCCGGAACCATGTGGGCATTGGCAATACTCACGCGCAGGATGGAGAGCAGGACAAAACAAAACATCTCGGAACCCCACCCGTTGGCGTGTGCCACGTGAGGCCCGAGAGCGAGCGCTGTTGGGACGAGGCCATGGTGGAGGACGTCGAGGTGCGGGTGCGTGACGTCGAGGATGTAGTCGACGAGGGCTTTGGCGAGTTCGCCGTCGCTTTCGAGCTTTACAGTGTCGGTCGCTGCGGTTTGGGGTCCAGGCGAGTTGTCCTCCTTGTTGGACGCGTTTGAGTCTCGTTCAGTTGCGAGTGGCGCGAGGTCTCGGGCTTTCTGCGCGTGTTCCTGGGTCTTCTGCGTGTGCTCCTGGGCCTTCTGCGTGTGCTCCTGTGCAGAAGCGATAGACGCCGCTAGCTCCTGTCGGAGATCGCGAACGCGACGTTCCTCGCCGCTGACGTCTTGCTCGCGAAGTTCGACTGCGTTTTCGCGGAGAGTGACCACGTCTTCGCGGATCTTGACTGCCGTTTCGCGCCACTCAAGTGCGTTCCCATTCGCCTCGATCTGCATCTGGGCGCTCGCGACCATGATTTCGGGGTACGTGACATCGTTCGTGCGGTTCCCGAGCGGCTGGCCAGTAGCTGCGGCACGGTCAGGTGGCTGTTCAATCTGCTCGCGAGTCTGCTCGCCAAGCTGGCCGTCCATGCGACGCTTCTTGAGGCGATTTTCGTGATCGCCCGTGTATCCGTCCCGTGACGCCTCGGCTTGCTGTTGCTCGTCGACCGAGGTGTCACGTTGGCGACGCAGGGGCGTGAGGGAAGGACTCGGTTGGTGTGTCCCTTGCGTCGCTGCACGATCACCCTCGCGCCCATCCTGTGCAGACGGTGCGGACGATGCAGGAGTGTCCCTCTTGTGACCTGGTGTCAGAACACCCCAGAGTGGAACAACACTCACCAACCAGCTTGGCTCGGGCGAGCTTGCACTTGTCGGCGTTGTCGACAAAGTCGCTGCACACCTTATTGACGCGGCCGAACGACTTGCGGTGGTCTTTGGCCAGCGTCTTGTCGGGCTCAAAGAGGTCCTCAAAGAGGAGGAGGAGGCCGCGGGTGACATTGTAGCCCATGGAGGCACGCTGCTTAGCGGTCGGTGGGACAATGTACCCGGCCGACTCGCGATACACGCTGCGCAGCATGTGGAAGGTCGTCTTCTTGCGTTCGTCGGGGGAGGCAGCGACGTAGGCATCAAAGGCCTCGATGAGCGAGGGCGAAATGCCCCGCTGGAAGACTTGTGAGGGGGGTACCGACATGGTGTCGGGGTGTGGGTAGATGTAAATGAATATTGTGAATGATAACATCGAGGAGGAAGAAAGGAAGGAACGAAAGAAGGAGGGGACAAGGGAAGGAAGTCGCAGGGAAGGAAGGAACAAACGAACGAACAAACCGAGGAAGGAAGGAAACAGCGAAGGTCCAGACATGTTGATGGACTTGGCATGCCTGGATGTGGCCACGTACAAAGTGCCATGTGGCATGTGGCACAGCCGGTTAATGCAGCAGCAGCATTCAGCAATGCGGTAACGCAGCCTTTAGGTGCAGGCTCAATGCTGCAAACTCGTGCAACGCAGCGTCGTCGTATCACAGTGTCATCATGAATATACAAAGTGGTAATACAATAACAATTAATGGATCTGCTCATGGTGCGTTGGGGTCACAAATCGTCGCCCACTCGTCGCCAAACGGGTCGACGACCCTCTCCTGCCACACGGCCATGACCTTGTCCATGTCAAACTGGAACGGTGGTGGATTGTTCATGGCGTTCCGGTACAGAGCGTCCATCCAGGCTGTCATCTGGCCTCGCACCATGTCCCACGCCGAAACGTGGATGCCTGCGAGGGAGACGGCTGCCATGAACTTATTGCTCACCCGGATGGGCTGGTCGGCTGGCACGACAGGCGTCGGGTCCGGGACAGCCGCGACCTGCCTGCGCACGGGCTCGCGCAGCGCGTCGAGATCGCCAGGGAACGCCGGGATGACGGTCGCGGGTACAAGACGCCGCTCGAACCCCTTGGCAAGGGCGGAGCGGAGATCGGCCAGAGCGTGGTCGCAGACCCTCTGTTGTGTCAGCGACTGAAAACGCAAATGGGCTCACATTAAAAATTTTGTAAATAACCATGCAAAACATGGTGATCGACCACCCATTTTTGTGGGCAACGTGACCCCCGAGCGCGAGGGCAGTGAATCCGACGCCGTGGTGCAGGCCATCCATGTGTGGATGGTTCTGCGCCACGATAAAGTCGACGAGGGCCTTGCCGAGCTCCATGTCTTTATGCAGTTGAGCCGTCTCGACGGCCAACTTCTCTGCGCGCCGCTTGGTGGTCTCGTCCTGCGCGGCTCGCTCCGCTTCCTTGCGCTCACGCTCCTTTGCGGCCGCAATGGTGGTCGCGAGCTCGTCGCGGAGGTCGCGGACGCGGCGCTCGACCTCGGCATCGACGGTCTCCTCACGGGTCTTGACGGCGTTTTCCCGCGCTTCGAGTGCCTTTGCGCGCAGCGTGGCAATGTCCTTGATCTCGTGCGAGGACGGCATGTCGACGGTCGCAAGGCGGGGGTGATGAGGCGGCGTGTGCGGGGTGTGCGGTAACGATGGGTGGAGGGGGCGGAGAGGAGATGAGAAGAGACGAGGAGGACGAAGTAAGATGGGGAAAGGCGAGGAAAATTGAAGAAAGACGAGGAAAGACGAGGAAAGACGAGGAAAGATGAGGAAAGACGAAGAGGACGAGTAAGATGAGGATTATAGAAAGGGAGAAAAGCGAGGAAAGACGAGGAAGACGAGGAAGGCCCCGTGTGCAAAAGTCCTGTCGAGCTGACGCAACCTTCCTCGCACCGCACCGTTGCACCGCTCTGGCTGTCGTGCGTGGGCGCAAGGTGATCGGCGCTGGCCCCACTGCGCCCTCGTGTGCCCCTGCAGGCCGCTAGCGTTGATGCAGGGAAATGTGACACGACACGATCGGCAGCGCGCGTCTTCGCCGATCTGGCGCAGTCCAGGGGAAGGAAGGAATGTGGTACTGCTACTGTATGCCACCAGTACACTGTACACCGTGCACCCTTCCGCCTCGACTAGCGAGCTAGCGCCCTCGTGTACGCCCTTGTAGTCGAATTGATGCCGCTCCAGGGAACAATTCGAGGGTACAATATCGAACTATAGCAGAGGGAGGCAGTGTGGCGATCGTGGCGAGGGGCGTTCAAAGGGGGCGTTGTAAGCTGTTGAGGGTTTGTGGCAGTGCCACTGCAGGAGTATCGGACAACATCTGAAGGTCTGAGGTCACTGTTCGTCTATCGGACCCCATGTGCCCGTTGTTCGTTTGTGACACACACACACACACACACACACACACACACACACACACACACACACACACACACACACGTAGCGAGCCTAAAATTGGCGCATGTCCACACGACGTGAGTGCCAAGATGTGTCGTCTGACTTAAAGTCCATCACGCAGGTAACTTGCTCACCCCCGACTCTTCCCTCTGGTTTTGCATAAAAAGGCCCTCCTTCCAGGTTTAATGTCTCTTCATCCACTCCACTATATTCCAATGTAGTGTATTACACCAAAACCTCTCCACCCCTGCCATTGAGGGCCACCACAACAAGACCCTTCATACGACCCTCGACACCCACCCGGATCGTCAAGAGTTGCGGTACGTCTATGAGCAAAACGCCGAGGAATCCCCTCTCAAGTGCGACGGGAGGAAGGGCACGATGATCGCGATGATGACGAGGTCGCACATCCACTCCCTTGGGTAAGTAACTCAGTTCGGAGGAAGGTCGTGGCTGACGTACCAGTTTGGTCCGCAATCCGACGACACCGACACCGACGTGCACATGGCCGACGGCACGCGCTCGAAACGCCAGCGCTCGCCGTCCTCACGGTCGTCCAGCGTCGAGCGCGGCAAGCGCGCGCGGGCGGCGTCGCCGTCGCCACCACCCAGCTACCGCTCGTCGTCGCGCTCGTCCAGCCCGGCTTCCTCCACGGGTGCCGTGTCGGTCACCGTCGTGCCCACCTCCCAGTCGCCGGCCCCGCAGCCCTGGACGGTGGGCGGCGTGCGGTGCCCAGACTGGGTGCTGCAGGTGTTCCCTCCTCTGGCAGCGCCGTCACTCATCCCGGCCTGGCTGCAGGTAGGCCTGCACATGGCGACATTCTGTCGCCGGCTCGCCAACCTCACCCACGGCCGGGCGCTGGTGAGGCACAAGGCCGTCCTCGAGGCGGTCGAAGTCCTCAACGTCGAGGTGGTGGCGGCGCTCGTCTCCCGCCAGTGCGAGAGCACGCGGTGGGTCCGGCGCCTGGCGAACTCGAACGGCGTTGTGTCCGACCAGGACTTTGCCGCCCTGTTCGCCATCCCGCAGGCGGTATACCGCCCAAACGACCCCACGTCGTGGCAAAACGCCGCGACAAAGGGCTACGTGGGTGGATACTTTCACCTCTGCTTTCGGGCAGTTCCCGGCGGGGGTGGGGTGTTGTGGGAGCTCGTCGCCGTTTACGCCGGCGAGACTGGCCTCAAGGTCGGCAGCGTGGGCGCTCGCAACGGCGGCGGGACAGAGCTGGTCGGCGACAAGGCCGGCCGGGTCGGCGAGCACGGTTTGGCCGTGACCGGAGGTGTCGGCGATATGAACGACATCATGGTGGGTTGTCTTGCTCGTTGGGCGTCACGCTCACACTTAGGGCCTCGTCGACCCCATCGCCGCCGCCAACGCCGCCATCCCCGCCCCCCAGCTCGGGCCCCTCGGCAACGGCAACCTCGCCAGCCCTGCCGAGAGGGAAATGGGCATTGTCGTGTCGGCCAAGGGCCGCTTCCGGCACCTCTGGGTGTCGGGGCTCACCTACGAGGCGACAGAGATCCTTGACACGGTCAGGATCCTGCGTCCCGGGCTCGACGACCGGGACGCCCAGAGTGTCGTCAAGGGCCTGCTGCGCCTGACCGAGCAGGACAACATCCTCCTGTTCGGTCGCACAGGCCCGGGCACGTCAAGCTGGGCGGCCGTCCAAAACTACCACCTCATCGAGCCCGCCGTAGCAAACCCGGTCCCGTGCGAGCGCACGAACGCGATCGCCTCGATCAACATCCACCATCCGGGTTGATAGGCGACCCCCACCTTTGTGAGTACGGGCTCTGTGACGCACACAGAACGGAGAGCGCATCGCCACCCTTCCTCCTCTGTCGTGGTGCTCACACTTTGCAGTTTTTTTTTTTTTTTTTTGGCAGTTGTATGCCGGGCAAACCCCCGCTCGGCGACCTTCGCCGTTACTTGTTGGCCCTTTTGCAATTTTGGTTCCTTGTTTGCGACTCGTTGACTGTACTTGTAAGCGTTGACTGTACTTGTAAGTTTCACAGTGTCCACGCGGGGAGCCGAGCCGCAATGAGCATTGCATAGTAACCTGTCTATTATCGATCCCATCGCATCCTAAACGAGTCAAACGGCGCGCATCACCGTGCCACTGATTACATCCGGACCGCCGTCGATTTCGCCGACAGAGTACGACTAAAATAGGACCTTCATGGCGAGGGCGAGGGCGAGGGGGCGTGCAGGACGCCGACTGTGACAATGAGCAAGCGCAACATCTTGGGCAACCAATGGCTGTTATGCATGGGTCGCATTGATTCGAGTATGCAAGATCAGTGCCATTGGATAATATTTTCATCGTTTCTCAACACTGGGCGGCTTTTGATGAGAAAAGCCACAGCTTGTTCGTGTCGCATGCACAGTGAGATGTCATCCCATTGCAATTTCCAGTGTGCTTTGAAGAACCATCGTAAGTACGCCCAACCGTCAACCTCATCTCTGTGGCTGCCGACGGATCTCCTGAGTGACAAGTGTAGATGCATCACAAGCGAGAAATTGTTGTGGGTGGTTCCTCGAGCTGTATTGTCTCTAGTGCCTGCATAAATGTAGGCGAGAGCTCCGTCCGCGCCGCAACGAACGCACCCAACATTATGACCCAACAACATGCTATGTGTTCCCTAGCACCCAGGATGAGGTTCTGCCAAAATGTGTGTGGGGTGCTGTGGAATGTTGCAGGGACTCGAGCCTCGCATATTTGTACCCTCGCTCAGCCCGCGGGGCGCCGTGCGGCACGCGTAAACACGTGGCCGGGTGAGACAATGGGTACTTGTTTGGTTCCAAGACCTACTGTGGTACTGTGGATGTCCTTCCTTTTGTGGATGTCCTTCCTTTTGTGGACGTCCTTCCTTTTGTGTCCATCACAATTCTCGTTATATCGTCCCATCGCCAAACCCTCGTTCACGCACCAACTCTCTCCACTCACCAACTCTCTCCTCTCTTCACACACACTCTCTCCTCTCTTCACACACACTCTCTCCTCTCCTCACACACACTCTCTCCCCTCTCGCCTATACGACATGCTCGACATACCGCAAGACATCCGTCCCCGTCCACGCGAGAGTCTTCCCCCGATCCCTGGCAGCGACATGCGGGTGCAGTATTCGGTCGACCTCGGCCCATACTATTCGGCAGATGGCAGCTTGCACTTGGAAAACCTGCCCGAGGCGCCACAACACCACCTGGTGGCCTTGATGCAACTGTATGGCGCAACGCAGCTGGACGACAATGGACTGGCAATGGTCCACATTCGACAGCGCGGGTCGCCCATCCGGGTATCCCTCGGCCCTGTCGCCCCGGATCGCGGCGACATTTACGACTGGCTGGTCAATCGCATCTCGACGGTGACCTTGATTCCGGAACTCCGTCTGGAAAGTGAGTAACCCACGAGAGTTGCTGTGCTGACCGTCCCAGTCGTCTATGGTAATCTCCGGGGAAACGAGCTGCGTAGGCCGCTGGCCATCTTGATAGCCGCCGGCGCTATTCTCCAGTACTTTGATCTGGCGCCCACGGTCCCTCTTCGCCCATTTCTACCGGTACAGTACGAGGGCTGGGTGCCAATGGTGCGATTTTATGGCAACGGCGTGGTGCCTATCCCCCTCAAGCCACAGGGTCCGTCGGCCCCACTCTGTCCCAAGAGGCCGCGCAGCCCACCCTGGAAGCGCATACCGCGCACACCGTCCCTTGACAGCTCGGACGATTGGGACGCCACGACCGACTCGCCACCGCGATGGGTCAAGCCCCGCAAACGGCTGTGCAAGGCCAAACCCAAGGCCAAACCCAAGGGCAAGGCAAAGGCTGAACGCAAACACAAGCCACGGCCTGCACGTGCAAAGGCACCCGCGCAGTGCGCGGAATCGTCGGCGGCGGCCTCGTCGAGCTCGTCCACGTTGCCGCCTCTGGTCGCAGGCTCGGCCAGTGGCCAGTTCCTCGACGATTCGAATGGCCCATGGTCTCCGCTCACGCCCTTGTCGCAGCTGGGACCTCTGCCCGACGACGATCATGTCCCGGCTTGCACCCAACTGCCGCCGTCAGTTGTTCCAGTGCCAGTCGTCCAGCCGGTCGTGGAGTCCATCGCCGACGTCGTTGACGAGCCGGTCGAGTGTGCCGCCGAGCCCGTGGCCGAGTCCGTCGTGGGGTCCGTCGTCGAGCCCGTGGTCGAGCCCGTGGCCGAGTCCGTCGTGGGGTCCGTCGTCGAGCCCGTGGTCGAGCCCGTCGCCGACGTCGTCGATCCCATGGCCGCGCCCGTCGTCCCCGTCGTCGAGCCTGTCCTCGAGCCCGTGGTCGAGCCCATCGCCGACGTCGTCGAGCCGACCATTGAGACACCAGCACAGCCGCATCCCTCGACCGACCCTCTGGCGGAACCGACGCTGGCCGCGCCACTCGCCACTCGCCACGTCCCAGTCCTTTCCGAAGCCGATACAGCACGCATCAATCAAGTGCTCGAGGTACTGTGGCAGGCGTACAAGGCTAGCCCCTTTGCAATGTCAGAGGAGTCGCCACTTTACCTGGCCATCATGGACAAGGGCCATGCCCTGTTCACCAGCCTCTACGACCAAGACGACGTCGACTACACCCAAGGCGAGCTGCGCGACAAGCACAAGCAGCAATTATCCGTACCACGTCGAACAACTCGGCGTCTGCTGGCCTACGCACCTCCAACCTGGGCAAGCAAGGAGGTAAATGTCCAGGGTAAAGCTAGCCCCTTGAACTGACCAGTGCAGGTTGTCCTCGCAGTGTGCAAACTTATCGTGTGGTACCAGCTTGCTCCTAAGCGCCTGCCCAAGCTGCCAAACAATGCGCGGGTGGTGTTTCTGGAGCGGAGCAAGTGTCCCGAGCGGCCGTCCACCCGGTTTCCGGTTGACCCATCCCTGACCGAGGACACAGAGCCCATTCCGCCCCGTCCTGATGTTGGACGGCCACCCCTCGAGTTTCTCCTGAGCATCCGGGGCATCCCACAAGTGAGCGCCCTTGCCGATCAGATTGCGCGGGGCTATTCAGAATAATCTGTACATACCATGTACGCATGTACTCTGCCTGCCCGCACGCACAAATGCTGCTCCGAAATAGGGGAGCCACAATAAATGAGCCTGAGGAATAATGGTTTTGAGCGACTCACCCTGCTGAAACGTCATTGTCTTCGTAGTGTTCACCACTACCTCCCAAAACTCACACGTCTGCAGGTGGCCTTTTAAGTGTGTTATTTTCTGTTTGCTGCTAATCCTCTTGGTGTTAACTGGTGCATGAGGCTGTTGGTGAGAAGAACGAACACCAAGGGTCTATGCATTGCCCAAGTTTGGAGGTCACTCTATCAATGTGGATAGAGCCGAAACATAATGTATTCGGAGGCAACTAGCGGTCTGCAGTTTGAACAGCATGGGCCAAGGGTGAGGTGAACTAGCCGGCTTTGTTTTATGTGACGGCAGAGTTGAGGACGGCCATGCAACCGTCTGTCCCATCGGGGACCGCGGGCATGCTCACGCATGATCATGTCCCATAGCGCCCGCGATACACGATCATTACGAGCACGTTGGAACATGTTGCCTAGTGCCGATAAGGTGTGATTCTAGCGCGGTTTGAGGTCAAAACGTGAGACACATCACATGGGGCACGCCGCGAGTGGCGTGGACGGATACTCTTAGCCAAAATATGAGGCTCGATCATGACCTTGTTCGGGCGCATCTGCGTCCATAAACATTCAGAGGCGCCGTCTTGGCCGAAATGTACCCCGTAGAAGAGGCCAAATCGTCGTCCATGTTGCATAGCGTGGTGCTATGATTGTTGCAACAGCGTGCACCACACCCTCCTCACGTTGCGTGGGATCACGCCTGATGGTGAGCTCGCGCGAGGCTCCGTGGTCCGAAATAAGTATGCGTGAGCGTGGGCGCCGGGGGACACGCTCAGTATGACCAACAGGATATAAGTACTCCACAACAGCCAAAAGGCCCCCCACCTTGGCTTCTTCAACATGGTCTCAGCTACCATCCTCATCACCCTCCTCTCTGCCCTCGGAGTTTCTGCCGCCCCCACGGTAAAACGCGGGGGGCCCGTCTCCCTCCCGCTCACGCGCGCATCTGTGCCGCAGCGCCAGAACCGTCACGCCGGCAGCGGCAGTGCTGGGTAAGCTGAGCCCCCTTTTTCTGGTGCTGACGGCAGACTGATCACCTGGGGCCGTGACTCGCGCTACACCACGCGCGTCTCGATCGGGACCCCTCCCCAAGAGGTCGAGGTCATTATCGACACGGGGTCGACCACGCTGTGGGTTGCCGACAACGGTGATGCCCAGCCTGGCTCAACGGAAGCGGCAGAGCATTACTTTAACCACTCGCACTCGAGCACGTTCAAGTACACCCTCGACTCTGCAGGCGCCAAGGAGCCGTTTAGTATCGGGTACCTCAAGGGTTTTACCAAGGGGTACCTCGCTGAGGACACGGTTGCGCTCGGGCCGTTTGTCCAGAAGGACCAGGGGTTCAGTAAGTGAACATGCCCCCCAGGTATCGGTCCACTGACGCACAGTGGCGGCCAACAAGTGGGCGGACGGCGCGCTCCAAGCCAACCACTCGGGGATCATTGGCCTGGGGTGGCCGCTCGAGACCGACCCCGAGCCGTTCTGGCACCGCCTCGCGCAGCAGTGGGACGATAAGCGCTTTGGGCTTTACCTCGAACGTGCCCCGGCCTCTGTGACTGGCAATGACGATGCGTCACCCGGTGGCGTGTTGACGCTTGGGTGAGTCTCATTGTGCCTGTCATTTGAATTACAGTGCTGACGGGCAGCGGCGTCGACGACTCACTCTTCACCGGTGAGATCCAGTACCTTCCACTCCTCGGCGGCAAGGGAATCTTTGGCACCCACTGGTCTGTCACCGCCGACGGCATCTACGCCAACGGCAACTCGTTGTTTGGAAACTCGCGCATCACCGCTGTGACCGACTCGGGCTCGAGCGTGATTGTCGCCAGCAAGGCACACGTCGCCAAGCTCTTCCAGAACGTCCCCGGAGCCGCATTCGATGACTCGGCGTCGCGTGCCAACGGAATCGACATTTACCGCTATCCGTGCGACGCAAAGTTTGAGCTTGAGATTGCGTTTGGTGGCGTACACTACGCTATTCAGAGTGGGGATTTGGTCCTGGCAAAGACAAATGACGGCCAGTGTCTTGCTGCGGTGACTGGCGCAGAGTGAGTCGACCCTAGGCGCGGTTCACCACCGCTATCCTAAACCTCGGTACAGCCAAGTTGACACCACAGCATTAACTTTTGGCTGCTGGGGGACCCGTTCCTCAAGAATGTGTACACTGTCCACCGGGTCGACCCGCCCGCTGTCGGCTTTGCCAAGCCGAAGTAAGCGAGCAGAGTGGGGCGAGCCACAAGGGAATGGGTGAGCCACATCCTATCAACCTGGGGAGTGCCGCAAAGGGCTTTGCGTCGGAGATGATTGAAGGTGTGGCAGCTGTCTGTATTCAGTCCAACTGCTGTGTAGCTTGGCCCGTATTCGGCCCCGTTAATGGTTCAGCACCAGTCAAAGAGGCTCAGTATGTGTACCCTATCGAATGCCAAAGCTGAAATGCATGTGGCTCTCCCTGCAAGCCATTGGTGTTGTACTCCTGCGAATGTCGAATAATCGTAACGTAAACATGCTCCACGCTGTCGTTCACAAGCTCCCCATCTTGCCGACGAGGTCGGCCTTTTCCTTTTCTTGCTGTTTCATAATCTTCCTCGGCAGCTCGTCGAGCGACTTGCGGACGTTGACGAGGTTCTTGTCGTCTGGTGGGAGCAGGATGGACAAGAGCCCATAGTCTAGAGAGTCAGCCAAAGCCCACCACTGTTTCTCAAAACCTACCCTGCCTCGCCGACGAGAGTGCGCTCCATGTGCCGAGGTGTTCGTTTGCTGCTGCACGTCGCAGCAGCGCCTTGAGGTAGTGTTGACCTTTGTGGTGTCGCGAATCTCATTGTCGATGCGGATGCGCGCTGGTCCCGCCCTGAAATCGGCCTCGATTTGCTCGGCCTCTTCGTCTGACACTTCGCGGATACGCTCCTCGTCAGGGCTCGGTGGAGGCAGGTGCTTGGGCACCGCTGGAAGCTCGTCCAACGCGGCCTGGTAGTCCTTGAGTGCGACGTCGAGCTTGGCTGGCTTGGACGTAAACGCAGCATTGCCCGCCTTTTTGAGCTCAAGAGCCTTGTCCAGTAGCGCCTGGGGTTGGTTAGTAATGGACTTGGGACAGGACTGGCATATTAACACTCACCTCTAGCTCACGGACAGACAAGGATGACGGGTCGAGCTGAGATCCAGGCTTTGAGAACGTGATGGGCTCCGGAGGAGGCGTGGCTGGCTCCGTCTCCTGGGTCTCCTTCTCCTTGCCCTTGTCCTTCTTGTCCTGGGGCTGCGTTTCCGGAGCAGGGTCTCTGGGCGCAGTCTTAAAGGACGAGTCGGAAGAGGCAGAAGCCGACGGTTGCTGCTGCGGACTCGTAAAGGTAAACTCGGGCTGCGACGGAAACGCCCGTGGCGGCGGCGCCGAGTCGGTCTGCGCGTGCTTGGACGTCTTATGGCCCATTGGGGTTGATGTTGTCTCTGTTTGCGAAGAGAAAGGGAAGCTAGTCTTTGGAGGTTGCTGCTCGGGCTGCTCGAGGTGGTCGGGCTGCTCGGGGTGGTCGGGCTGTTCGGGCTGTGCGGGCTGTTCGGGCTGATCGTGCTGCGGGGGGAATCCGTTCGGCGCGTCCTCGGTCATGGGTTCGGTTGTGGCCTCGGTGGCCTTTTGGGTGGTGTCGGTGGGGCGAGCTACCTCGGGAGGGTCAATGTCCATGGGCTCGCTGTCCTGTGGTCGGTTCATGGTTGTTAAGTGAGAGTTGGATGCAGAGATGAATGCAAGAGTGCGAAGTGGGATGCGGAGTGAAATGAGTGGGGGGGGGTTAGGGGAGGGTGCTGGCGGTGGTGGTCGTGTTGCGAGGCGGTCGACGGTTTAAAGCAGTCGGCAGAGCACGCGGGCAATGACGTAATAATGTGGGAGAAACTAGAAGGGCCGATAGGATGCTCGATTCTCGTCGTACGTGGCCGCTCCCTATCGCACCATCTGCCACTCTCTCACTCACCCGTTTCTCTGCCTAGCATGCGCTACTTGGTGGCTGACACACATTTTGACTACAACTACCCTGAACGGAGTCTCTCGTCTATCAGATTCCCTGGAGTCATCCGGCCCCACAGTGGCTCCTGCCTCACTGACGTCCTGCTGTCCTGTGGTCTGGGCCACGGGGGCAATGTCTCGGCAGGCCGGCCAGTGACACAAGGGTCGGCACAGACTGCGCGAGAGAGCAGCCCTTTCTTGCTAAACGGTGCCTTTACATGGTGCATCTCGTCATTAGGCCGACCCAGCACCCAGTGCATTCCGCTTCCGCGCCGGAGAACACTGGGGAACGGCCGGTAACGTCTTGTTACCTGATACCCAGCTACCAGGCGCCGCGGGGCCGGCGGTATGCGAGCCAAAAGCATGGCACTCCGGCCGCGGACCAATGACAATGGTCCAGGCTGGTGGTACCTGAAACTTACTCCCAGGACTCCCGCACTGTGCTGGCTTCCACCTGGCACTGCGGCGCTGGCATGACCATGTGCTCACCATGACGCTGCCGGCGGTACTTGCCCGCCAATTAACCCGTCCGACTCCACAACCCGACATTTAATAATGTTATCGTCGGAGGACTTGTTCTACTGTACGTACCCGATCCGATGTCGGAGTCGGGCTGGCGGGCATCACAATGCCGGTGACAGTGACTCTGCATGCAGCGATGATCAAGTGACCGGCCATGGTGATCGCACGAAACGCCGTCACCAATTGTGACTCTCAGGCACGCATGCCTTCCAATAACCGCTAGTCAGGGCACCGGGATCCAGTGTGGCACACCCAACACGCTGCACTGCCATGCACACATCCAGCAGGACAAGGGGGCATACCACGACTCGCATTCCCCACACCCTCGAAACGTTTGGGTACCTCTGTGGTCTGCTGGTGTTATGCAGCCCACTACTACTGTTGCCCACAAAGCCAAACACCAGGGTCGAGGAGCTTAATGTGCCATGAATCTCAAGGTGAAAGAGTTCCTGACCTTGGAGACAATGGGCAAGTCAGAGCGTTGCCGCCACATGGTCCGTGGGCATGGGAGGAGGGCGCGCAAGGCCCCGCGTCCCTCGGCGGTCGTGCAGGTGCATTGCTCTGTGTCTCTCTCTCCCCTGACATGTTGTAAGGGTCGGTCCCAGATGTCTTAAAGCAAAAGGGGAAGCGGGAAGCTCCAGTGCGACGTGGGGTGGAATGTGTGGCGGCTCGTGATCGAGTGAGACACGCTAAGCGCTGTGCAGTCGCTGGCCTGGGGACTGAGGGGGAGGAGGGTACGCATCTGGTGGGAATAAACCAAAGACAGACGCACTCTGATTGTGGCACTGTCCGATGCTCACGGCGACGACTTCTGAAATTAAAACAAATTTGTTCCATGGGTTTCTACAATTATGCTATTCCACTGGTTTCTTTATAAATATAAGAGTCCATAAAAACGCCGCTGGTAATTCCTCTGCACCCCCATTTATTGATTCTCTCGATTTCCAGCGGCTTGAGCAGGTACCTACCGAGAGGCTTGTCGCCAGCAGCTCGAGGCAGCACAACGGCAATTTGTGTCAGCTCGTCGGCACCCCCGCAACAGGCCGGCAAACCTCCCGTGGGATAGTCCACACATCGTGGGCCACCTGGGCAAGCGGCAAAATAAAGAATAATCGATACCTTGCAGTAGCGCGAAACCAACAGCCGCGAGTGGAGACGATAGCCAATAAAGCAGTGAGCAGCTGAAGAGATTGTGACCAAGTGCTCCCCACCCGGGTATGGACGGCATCTCAGAGCCCCTTGAATCAACGTTCAGGGTTGATTGCTTGGGTTTCTGGTCAGATATCCGCCTCTCGGGCCCCGGTATGAGGGGGAGGCTGGCGTCGTTCGGCGTTCCAACGTCTTCACCTGGCGAGCGAGCTTGCGCAAGCGTTCAGACGGCACCTCCGTTGCGGCTCGACCCAAGCGCGAAGAACCGGAGAGGTAAACAGGACAATTTTGCGGTCAACGGGGCGGAGTCATGGTGAGTTGATTGAGGAAGGTCCGGCCGCGGATTGTTCACTTGGTACTGGAATGGAAGCGAGGCTGTTGGGAGCGAGGATAATTTACCCAGTCCACAGTCCAGGCAGTCGTCGGGCAGCGGCTGTGGAGGGAGACGTTGAATCAGCTGGACGAAGGTCTGCGGAAGTCTGCCTGGGATGTTTATCCTCCCTTGCTGCCCCAGACCGCTTATTCAACGTTGGCCACCTTTGGGGAAAATCCGGGTTCGACATTCGCTCTCGTATCAACCGTCATGTTTTGGCGAGCGCAAGTGAGCAGCGCTCACATCAGACCCACTCGGGTTTCGATACCCGCTTTCGTCGACATTGGCACGGCTCTCCAAGTTGTCAAGATCCTCTTTTCTTGGGCCCCGAATAATTGAGACAAGTCAGTACCGCTCCATCCCACTGCCATTCACCGAGGAAACATCCAGGTCTTCTTGCCAGCCGCCAGCCGAGTCGCGAAAAAATCACCCCTCTGCACTCGGCATCGTCCCTTCGATACAGGCCCTGCCCAGTATGCGTTCGATACCGGCACGGATCCGTGAGCCTCGCGGTTATTGGCAAGAATTCGCAAAGTCCCGTCCTTGGCCTCGTTGCCTTTCCCCACCCAGCTCGCTTGTCGGTCATGACGGCGGCGCAGGAGAAGAGTGCCCGAACTGCCCTGTCGACTGTACACCTCGCCTTCCGCGGGATAAACCACGGGCGGGGAGACGGCTCGCTTGCGAGAGTTCTTGGCATGTTGAGACTACCGGTGGAGTCGAAGGAGGTGCGTAACGGATCGCGCCGTTGGGTCTGAGTATGGAAGCGACGACGGTCGAGGAACCGGCCTACTAATTGCCCTGCCCTCCAGTGCCGAGACGAAAAGCGTCTGGCAGGTTCCTCACTGGAAGCCCGTTATTTATGAACAGCAGACATTCGTGAAGGGCGGGGTATACCGGCTGTGGATCACGGGGGAGACGTTAAGCGAGAGCGGCGAGCGCCGCGGCCAAC
Source organism: Pascua sp. PH4015B (assembly GCA_025502685.1). NCBI lineage: Eukaryota > Fungi > Basidiomycota > Tremellomycetes > Trichosporonales > Trichosporonaceae > Pascua > Pascua sp. PH4015B. The sequence continues at coordinate 94,959 of JAMFRD010000008.1, read as the reverse complement.
AGCAAGTCCACCTGTGAGTCCCAAGATCAACACAAAATTGCGACGAGTAGCCAAGGTCGACATTGTTCTGGGATAATCGAATTCGAAACTGCGACGAGAAGAGCACGGCTTAACGACGGACGGGAGGGGGTTACGCCATACTGCACGTACGTGACATCGGGGGGTCAAAAAGAGTGCGTCACCATTCACTGTTCCGGTTGTGGGGGCGGGTAATAATGCTCAGCCTTGGCCTTGTCTTGGCCATAGTGCGACGCACGTAACAAACGCACCGCGCATGTTCGAGAGTGCATACTCGAAGATCGATGTGAATGACATGAAGGTTTGTGCTCGAACAAACCAAAGTGTGGGGACTCCACGATGAAACTCGAATATTCCAGTTCCGCCGGAAAGTTTGGTTCCTGCACCACGTGCCAAACACGTGAGATCTTACCACGTTAATCCCATGTGATGAGCACGCGACGCAGTGGATGCGCGGAGATGGAGATTGTATCCGCGAAGAACAATGCGGCAACTAAAACGAGCAAGATGCGGTGTTTCTGAACCCCATCTGCTCGTTCATGCACGAGGTTGGCATTCTCGGCGTCTCGTTGATCGTGGCCTGATTCTGTACGGTGTGAGTCATGATTACAGGGCTCGATACCCGGTTGACCGGGTGCCTGCTGTGCTGTGCTGTCTGTCTGGTGGCTGTGGGTTGACTGCCGTGCAATGTGCTCGAGGTGGTGGACGGGAAAGCGATGTCGGGAATGGTTGGGCTGCGGCAGTTGTGCGCTGCTGGACGCTGCTGGTTCTTGACCCACCTTGATTGTTTGTTTGTTTATCATTTTTTCTCCACTGGCCTTAAAAAATCTGAAGGCGCTCATCCACTGATGAGCCAGTCGTAAGTGCCAGTAGTGTCAGCGGGCGTTGTTGATCGTTAATGCAGTGGCGTACTCGCGTCAGCGGCTCTTGTGAGGCTGCGTGGCGCTACGCATACTCCCTATGTTCCAAGTTGCGCGTGGGCCTTGTCTTGTTCTATTTGTGGTGGACAAGGTGTGTTTTTTTGACTGGACAGTCGGCCTAAACAGACGCTATTTACGCATGTGGACAGAATGTGGGCGGAAAGATGGCTTGTGCTCGGGCCTACGTCGCCTCGCTAGTTGGGAGAGGAGCGTCTGTTGTGATTTCCGAGAGAACGAGCTGCCTCGGGGCTCGGGGTGTACTCAGTTGTGCTTTTTCGGTCGTTTGTGTTTGATGGCCTCTGCAGGCATCCTCAACGCCACAACACAGCTTTCAGCCCAGCGGCGGTGGCGGGAGGCTTGGAAACGGGTCGGGTGGGCGTTGGTGGCTTGCGGACAGGGGCCATGCATCGCTTCCTGAGTGACTCTGTAACGGGACTGGGACCGCATGGGATGCCCGCAAAATCTGTATGCGGCGGTGGTACAAACACGGCCCATACACGTTCGGAGCGGAACGGATCCCGCAGCCGGTCGCGAGGTCACGTTCGGGTCACCCCGTGGCACTACTCTGGACAAAGAAACGCGAGTAGTGACGTGGGAGACACGGTGCGACTACCGCTGCTCGTCAGGCATGCAGAGGCAGGCACTGCCAGGTGTTGCGGGAGCGCAGTGCGCACCGCATCGTCGTAATCCGTTTTGAGCACAACGTTTGGCGGACACGGACAACGAAACGCGGCGTGGGAGAAATGTAACCAACCAAGTCTCTTGGCCCGGTGCCAGGGACGTCTTGGCTCTGGCTTCGGAGTGCGCTGTCACCCTCGGTTCATTTCCCCTCCGGCGCACCCTAAACGGGCATTTACCCAGCTGCGCCTCATGGCGGTGCACCCAAACTCTCGGCGCCGAGAATGCTGAGCATTGCTCCGGTCTCTCAAGGCCCTTTGAAGCCACCTCTCATGATCTCATCCACCAACACCCAAACCGTTAGCGTGGCTGGCAAGCGTGCCGGCAATCGCGTCGGCAGATCTAAACAAGCATCACAAAGCCGGTACCACCCGGGTAGGCACGGTTTGGGCGGCGTCTTGGAGATGCGTGTGCCAGCTGTTGGCATGGAAAAATGAGAGAATGCTTGGCACATGAGCCAAGGCACCTGCCGTCAAGGCCTCATAAAACGTCCCTTTGTACATTCCCTGAACGCGTCTAAACGTCATGAACAAATGCAACAGCAGCAGCGCAGGGGCACCAGCCGTGAGTCATGCAGCAGGTAATTTTCAGACTTTCGGTACAGCTGGGGTGGCTGCGCAACGTGCAACCTTGAACGGCTGTTTGCAGCTTTGGTGCCCGGCTTTGACGAGCTGCGCTTGTTCACTAGGGCCCTTTCGTAGCGCCTTGTTAATCGTTCCCTGTCAACGAAGCACTGCTTCTGCCTTCCCGCGCTCCAGCGAAGCTTCACACTTGTTGCTCTTCTCGCTCACATCCACCCTAACCCACCCTGGAAACTGTGGACGCCCAAGTGACCCATGACTGGACGCGTTGGCGGCGGGGGGGGCGCCCCCCCCCCCGTTGCCCATGACAGGACCCTTTGTACCTTTGTGTGAGACGCGAGGCCCTGTACCATTTTTTCCCCGACTGTCACTATCGACGCGCAGTGGCACGCTTGCTGTCGTCGTATGCCCTGCACACTACGCAAGACACAGGCGCCGCCCGACGCCGGAGCAGCGAGTAGTAGCTGACCAAGCGACCGCAGCTGCCCTCGGGGCGCGCGCGGGGGCGACACCCCACAGCTCTTTGGATGGCACACCTCCCCTTGCATTGCTTTTGCTGCGCGTTTGAGCCGGACGCCTCTGGCCGTACAGACAGACCCCGGGCTCACCCAGTCGCGTCTCGCTTGGGAGGGCACATCATCAAATGTCAGGTCTGCGACCAACTCATCCTACCATCTCCCCCTCGTCGACAGTCTCTCAGTAGTAGTCGCTCGCTCACCGGAGTGTTCCTCGTCGTCGCCCGTCGTCGCTCAAGAGTGCATAGCATTGTCCTCGACGCCAGCGTTAGTTGACGCAAGTGGTAAGTCTTGTCGATGTCTTGGCGGGCGGCCGGGAAACTCTGCGCTACGCCCCGTACCAGCGCATGAAAGCCAAGCGTGACGATCGATGTGAAGCGGCTGGCTCGTCTTGGCCGGTCTCACCACCATAGAAGTACATCTAGCTGACTGTTATCAGCATTTGGCGTTGTCCACGTTCATTTCATTCATCGTCTTCTCCACACCCACTCTCCTCGTCGACAGAGTGTGCATAACCTCGTTTCTGCACAGTCCGACAAACCCCCAAGGCACGCACCGCCCGAGCTCGTCCGAGTCGGCAAACACCCCGTCCTCCTTCTGTGTCCGTGCAGGTTGTTCCCAGACGGGACCCACTTGTGAGTCGCCGCACCCGTGCAGATATATACATAGACCTGCAGCGGCCCCAAGCGCATAAGCGCTTACGCATCAGGCTCTCTTGTGACCGAGTGCGACACAAAAGGCGACTAGACCTCAATTCTAGTTCTGGAAACCCCCCATCTTCACCCCCCATCACACGTTTGCCACCATGCGCGGTGCGATCACTCTCGCAGCCGCCCTCGCGGCCGCTCTCGCCCCATCACCGGCCGACGCCCTCGTCCGCCCTCGTAACCCTTCTGGAGGCAACCCGAACCACCCCTACCGCAGCATTGTCAAGCGCGGGATCACTGGCGACCCGTCAGAGGCCGACGGCAAGGCCTTTGACTTTGTCATTGCTGGTGGTGGCGTCGCTGGTCTCACGCTCGCGGGCCGCCTCTCGGAATGGTCCAATGTTACCGTCCTTGTCATTGAAGCGGGCGAGAGCGGCGACGCCGTGGAGCAGCAAATCGACGTTCCTGGTAAGTGGAGTCGACAAGTGCCACACTTGCGATCTGTGATCGGCACAAGCGTTGTGATTGTCGCGATGGGCATGATGCGCGCTGGAGAATCGTGGTAGTCCACAAATGGGAGCAACAACCTCCATCTCCGATGGCAGGTAGTTGCTGCGCACGGCTTGGCATTGTCCGAGCGCCCGTGCTTTGTTGGCACGTGGATCGCATACCCCCATCAACCAACCACCGATCTGGACCCCCTCTGACACTGCAGGCATGGCGTACACGAACGGTCTGACAAAGTCGGCCTATGACTGGCAGTACGAGACCGTCTCGCAAGCCCAGGCTGGTAGCGAGACCAAGTCTTGGCCTCGAGGCAAGGTGCTCGGCGGCTCGGGAGCCATCAATGGCATGTTCTGGGGTCGTGCTGGCAGCGAAGAGTACGATGCGTGGGCCACGCTCAACCCCAACGGCAACACCACATGGGACTGGGAAGAGGTCAACAAGTACATTATGAAGTCTGAGAGCCACTCGGCTCCGCCCGCCGGCAACCAGGAACGATTCCAGATCCCGTCGACCGCAAGCTACCACGGCAGCGATGGTCCCATCAAGACGGGCTACTCGGCGTACATTTTCGACTGGAATGCCGCCTGGATTCCCTCGTGGGTCGCGCTTGGCTTCACGGCCAAGGACCTCGCTGGCGGTGACACGCACGGTGTGACGATTACACCGTCGACCCTCGACCAGGACGCCCAGGTTCGCAGTGACTCGAAGAGCGGCTACATTGACCCCAACACGGACCGTCCCAACCTTGTTGTTCTTACCGGACAGCAGGTTACAAAGGTCTTGTTCAACGGCACAAAGGACGCGGATGGCAACCTGATTGCGTCGGGCGTTCAGTTCTCTGCCAACGGTGGCACGTTTTACTCGGTCCAGGCCAACAAGGAGGTCCTCCTCGCCGGCGGTGTCGTGGGTTCGGCCCAGATTCTGCAGCTTTCCGGTATCGGCCCCTCGTCGGTTCTCCAGTCGGCTGGCGTTGACCTGCTCTACGACCTTCCTGTCGGCTACAACCTCCAGGACCACGTCTCATACACCATGTACTTTAGCACCGGTTTTGCTAGCGGCTCTGTCCAGAACTGGAACGCCTTCATGGCCAGCGATGCTGCAAAGACTGCAGCTCTCGACGAGTGGACCAACAACCAGAACGGCACGTACACGTACATCAACGAAGCTGTCGGCTGTGAGTTTTTTTCTTCTTCTTCACTTCCCGTGCCAATTTCTGATGGCAGACGTTTCCATGGGCGACATTGCTGGCGGCGCCTCGGCCGCCACGACCTTTGCCAATGGCGTCGACGTTTCAAGCATTGTCTCTACGATTACGACAGCGTACGACCTCCCTGCCAGCGTTCAGTCTGGTCTCACGGACCAGCTCAACATCCAGAAGACGTGGCTTAGCGACAACACTGGCCAGCTGGAGATCATCTACTCGGCGTTTGGCACCGATGCCAGCTCGCTGGGTATCCAGATTGCTCTTCAGCACCCCTTCTCGCGCGGTACGCTGTTCATCAACTCGAACTCTGCCTTCTCCAAGCCCACCATTGACCCGGGCTACCTTGCCATTGAGCAGGACGCCGACATTCTCCAGGAGGGCTCGGAATGGGTTCGCACGCTTGCCAAGACGGCGCCCATGAGCGACACCCTGACCAATGAGACGGGTGGCACTACGGGTTTGACTGGTTCGGCCCTCACGACGTATATTCGCGGCGCCGTTGGCACCGAGTACCACCCGCTGGGCACCTGCTCGATGCTTCCGCAGGACAAGGGTGGTGTTGTCGACACTGAGCTCATTGTTTACGGCACCTCCAACCTCCGTGTCATCGACTCGGCCATCATGCCCATGCAGATCTCTGCCCACCTCATGGCCTCGACGTACGGTATCGCCGAGAAGGGTGCCGACATTATCAAGGACAAGTACATGTACCGCCCCCCGCCGCCCTCGCCTAGCTCCAACGCGACTTCGGCCGCCGCCCTGCCGCCACAGACAACTGCGGAGATTGGTGTCGCCACCGACTCGAGTGTTGCCGACGCAAAGAAGGAGGCGGCCTCGTCGCCCCTCTCGTCTGGCGCCAAGATTGGCATCGGAGTTGGTGTTGGTGCTGGTGCCGGTCTGATCCTCGGTGCGATTGTCTTTTGGCTCTTTGCCCGCAACAAGAAGAAGCCCGCCGCCGACGAAAAGGGCTGGTACGCAGGTGCCAACAACAACAATGACGGTGCGTGGGACGCGCAGGCCGCGTACCGCGACGCCGACGCCTTCCCGCTCCAGCGGCCTTCTCGTCCCTTCTCGTCTGCCGCGGCCTCGGTCAGCACAATGGCCACCGCCGACCTCCAGCACGGTATCCCCGGCTCGCCTTCTGCAAGCTCGTACCAGATGGGCGACTACCAGCGCGGCGGTGGTGCCACCTCGCCCTTCCGCGACATGGAGGACCACAGCAGCGGATACAACACGCCCGACTTCCACACGCCCCAGCACTTTTCAAACGTCCGCCCTTCCTAGGCTTAGCATCCTAGGTCCTCGCCTCTGGCGGAGGCTGGCCGCTGGCGAACGCGAGTGCTGGCATCCGCGTACGTTTGAGGGGCGATCCGTCGCAGGCGGATACGGGAGCGATCCCGAGCTAGATCAATACAACGAGCATGATACACGTAGGACAATTACCAGGGACACTTGAGGACGACGCCTCGCTCTGTGCCGCATCTTCCCAACCGACACTCATTACAACTCTACGACCGATCACTGCCTCGTCGTATATAATTCTGCATGCAATGGATTCTGATACCCACTAGTTGGTTGCGGTGTTGGTGGTCAGGGGGGAATGCCGTCTACTAACCTGGTCAGAGGGCAATGGTCCAATCTTTCCAGTTGTGGACCCGATGGCGATGTTCAGTTACAGCCGGCGGCGACGACGTGGGGATGGGAAGAAAAGCGGCAAAGGAGGGCTGTGCACATGGATTGCGGATTGCTTGATCAAGATTGTCGACCTAGTGGGTGCTTGGTGCAACAATGCTGGCTTATTGCCCGTTTACAAACGGTTACCAAGTGGTCACCGTTCGCAGGGATTCCAGCCCCCTTGCGCGTGGATACTTGCCGCACAGGCAGGGCCAACCACAAGGGGGTATGCTACGCAGTCTGTCGGCCGTGCACGATCCCACGGGTTGCTATTCTATACTTGGTTCAGGCGGCGCCCAGCGTCGGGCACTTCGGCGCCCGACGTGAATCAGCGCCGACCGACAACGTGGACAACTATCGCACGTTTTGTTTGTCCACAATTATCTCTTGCTGACTCCCTTATCGCCTCACACCGAGTGCAACTTTGAGCTTGGTGCTTATCTCGTCCACGTGTCCATTTTGCCTCTCAATTGGGATATTGGGTGGTACTTACTCATCGTGCTGGTCGATTCGTGTTGGTCGATTCATCCGTGCCTAGTTGCGCTATGCGCGCTTGGGAGAGCTGACGCCATAGAGAGTGGCAATGGTGCGGCCAACGGTCACATGCAGTGACGCAGGAGGTTGTTTGTGAGCCTGGGTAAACTAACTTTCCAGGTGGCAACTGACACATTTAGGCTTGACACAAATGACTGTGCCTTGTCGGCGGCCGCCGTTCCAGTAGAACCAGCGGCCAACGTAAATCGTGCTGACTTGCGGGGGTATTAAATCCATGGCCCCGCTGGCCGCCTTGCATTATTGGGTGCCTTGTGGTCTTGCCCCTACGGTGTCTGTCATGACCGCTTTTTTTTTTTCTTCAGGGTCCATGGCCGAAGCCGTGCCATGCCGATTGAACCACCACTGAGCCCGTGTCCCCGTGCCCAGGTGGTTAGTAGCTCGGGCTCAGCCGAACCCGCCCGCCATGCCGCAGGCTTTGTGTACTCGTCTTGTCATCGGCGTAACTCTGGCTCAGTGGCGGCCGTACTGTCAGGTGCCAGGTGCGGAGGTGGTGCGGTGCTGACTCTGCAGGCTGCTGGGCCGCTCTCACTGGCTGAACGCATATCTACAGCATTGATATTTTGCAGACTTACGCTTTCTTTGATTCATTCTCCCCACCACAAACCACACACTCCATCTTGTCCATCTCGTGAGTAGCAGTCTTCTCGCCGTGCTCGACGTATTCTGCAACTACCCGCTAGACCAGCGCTCATACCCAGGAAAATGTCCACGATGGCGTCCTCATCACCAGCGACGACCTTTGTGTCGTATGACGACCACACGTACCCGCCACCCACCTCGTCCCCACCCGAGAGCCTGACGCTCAAGCGCCGGCCATGGCGGCCCTTTATCACGCCCTTTGAGCAGATCCACAACCACCACTACCGCGGCAAGGGCACGCACGCCGAGCCATACGTTGTCGACTGGCTGCCACACGACGTCGAGGACCCCCAGTTGTGGCCAAACTGGTACAAATGGGTCCAGGTGGGCATCACGTCCATGCTCACCCTGTCGGTCGCGCTGTGTAGCTCGGCCTATGCTGGTGGTATCCCGGGCTTGATGGGCGAGTTTGGCAAGGGCAGCTTGTTCTGGACGGGCGGTGTCTCCCTCTTTGTCCTTGGCTTTGCGTTCGGACCACTGTGAGTATTCCTATGTGCCGCGTCTCCCAGTCCACGTTTGTATACTCACACCGCAGACTCTGGGCACCCGCTTCCGAAGTGTGGGGCCGCCGTATCGTCTACGTCGTGACCTGCTTTGGCATCACGCTCTTCCAGAGCCTCGTGGTCGCCTCGCCCAACCCTGCGTCGGTCCTCATCTTCCGCTGCCTCGCGGGCTTCTTTGGCTCGAGCCCCCTGACCAACGCCGGTGCGACGATTGGCGACATTCTCACCATGGAGCAGCGCGGTGTCGGCATGGCGCTCTTTGCCGCCGCGCCCTTCCTCGGTCCCGCCCTCGGTCCCATTACCGGTGGCTTCCTCGGTGTTTCGGTCGGCTGGCGCTGGGTCATGGGCTTCCTGGGCATCTACTGTGGCGTCATGCTCGTCATCATGACGCTCTTTGCACCCGAGACGTACGCACCCATCCTGCTCCGCCGCCGCGCCCAGAGGCTCTCGAACGCGACCGGCAAGGTCTACCGGTACCACCAGGACATTGAGCGTCCCCTCCAGATTGGCAAGATGTTTACGATTGCCATTATCCGCCCCTGGAAGTTACTCATCGAGCCTATCGTCCTGCTCCTCAGCATCTACGTACGTCTCACTGCTTCGTCTGCCTGCAAATCACCCTTGCTGACCCTACTCCAGGTTGCCATCATCTACGGTACACTCTACCTCAACTTTGCGGCGTACCCCATCATCTTCGAGCAGCTCCGCGGCTGGAACACTGGCCAGGAAGGTCTTGCGTTCCTCGGCATTGCCGTCGGTGTCATGTGTGCCATCCTTCTCACACTTGTCTACATCAACAAGGAGTATGTCAAGGCCGGCAAGAGGAACGAGGACGGCCGCCCCACGCCCGAGGACCGCCTCCCGCCGTCCCTGTACGGCGGTATTGCCATTGTCATTGGCCTCGCGGGATTCGCCGCGACCAACAGCCCCGACATTCACTTTATCGCACCCATCATGTTTGGCATTCCGTTCGGCTTTGGCATGGTCATTACCTTCCTGTCCATCATTGGCTACCTCATCGACGCGTACCTCATCTACGCCGCGTCCGTCATGGCCGCCAACTCTGTGCTCCGTTCGCTCTTTGGTGCCGCGTTCCCCCTGTTCACAAAGGACATGTACGCCGCGCTCGGCATCCACTGGGCCGCCGCGCTGCCCGGTTTCCTCGCACTCGCGTGCTTGCCCTTTTGCTGGGTCTTCCTCAAGTACGGCAAGCAGATCCGCATGAAGTGCAAGTACGCGGCCGACTCGGAGAACACGATGAAGCTCCTCATGCAGCGCCGCGCCGTGCTTGAAAAGGAACAGACCGACGAGGAAAAGCGCATCGGCGCACACAACGACGAGGCGGGCGAGCACGACGACATTCTCAGCGACCTCCCCACGTCGCCAACGACCGCCCTCGGCCGCATCCTCTCCAACGCGTCCATCTGCGACCCCTCGCACCCCCACCACCACGAGTGGACACAGTACACCATCCTCGCCGACCGCGACAACACGAGTCTCTCGGACGAGGAGCGCATGCGCCTCAACAAGCTCCGCCACCAGTTTGGCCGCTACCACCACGACGCATAGGCTCAGATCATACACCAAAACATCATATGTTCGGGGCGGCACGAGCCACGTCCGCTTGGCTCGTAGAACCCCGCACGCTCCCACCATCTCAGCATCACTTTTATAGACACATTAATATTACCACTGTAGCTATACGTTGCATGGCCGTTTACACTAGCACTTGTTATCTCGGCAGCGTTGCAAGGGAGGCAACTGAACAAGTCACAAAAGTCGAGGCACCGCCACTTTGCGCACAGTCCTCGCAGATCAGGAACATGAGCTAGATAGATTGCCGAATGATTGGCGCGCGGGAGGGATGTGCGCGCTGCTTGCATCCAGCATCAGACTCTGGATGGGACGTGCCTCATGCGCTTGTCGGTTCAGCATCCTACAGCAGCCGCGCAGCCTGCCCAGATGCACATGCGACGCCCAACCTTGTCCCCAACTTGATCACTTTGGTGTTCAGGTGGGCACCGCCAGGGCCACGACCATGGATGTGGAGACGAACAAGCCCCACCCTACACTTCCAGTCACGCGCACACCGTCTGGCTCTAAGCACTGCATCTCTGCATCCCGCGTCTACAACTTGCCCGAGAGGTACCTCGCCCAGATACGCGGTGCGAGGCGCCAGTCAAACTTTTGGAGGTCGGGAGAAAACACGTCAAAGTCTGCCTTTTCCAGGCGCTGGAGCCAGCGCTCTGCGGGGACAGCGGCGAGGAACACGGGCATGGCCTGGGATGGCACAACCTTGCCGTCTGTGCTCTTGAGGTCTGTGCGCGCGGTGATGAGCTCGTCCATGCCGCGCGTGGCGATCTGGAAGACTGCGTCGCGGAACCCGGGCGCCTCGGCGCCGTGCCGGAACACTTGCTCATCGACAATGCCGTGCGCCGCGGCCACGTCCGAGGGGAGCGAGAGCTGCTTTTTGCCAATGAGCGCCGGGAGGCCGCGCAGGAGCGTCGTCACTGTCAAGAGCTGGGCAATGTGCGAGAGCGTGTGGGCGAGGTGCGACGTGCCCGGGTCAGTTGGGGAGAGGAGGAGCGGGAGCGGGCCGAGAAGCAGGGCAGAGGAGAGGGGGGAGTAGGTCGAGAGGTACGACTCGAGCGTGGGCGATGCTGGCGGGTTGGCGAGCGTCTTGGCCTGGAACGTAAGCGGGAATGTAGTGGGAATAACAAGGTCGCCGAGAGCCTAAACAAGGCGCCGGGGCATCGGCGCTGCTGTCCCACACCGAAACTCACTCGGACCTCGACTAGCTGGCTCAGATAGTACCGTTGAACAGGGCGGTGCTTGTGCATCTCGGCGAGCGCGACCACCACGGGGTGCTGCGGGACGGGCCGACCGTCGGTCGCGTATACTGCCGCCAGGGCGTCGCGCCAGAACTGAAAGCGCATCGCCGCGATCGCGGGCTGCGTGACTGTTGTCGAGACGAGGTGGAGCTCGAGCTGGCGTTAGTGTGTCAGTCGTGAGGGTAGAGGAAAAGTGGGGGGAGGGAGCGTTGGTAGGTGGAACAGGAGAAGGGGTGAGCATACAAGTGTCGGCCTGCGCCGGCATAGCAGGAAGAGACAGAACACAATGACAGAGCACAGAGACAGAGCGTGGGATAGGAGGCAATGGCGTGTCGGGCAGTGACTTGGAACGGACGAGAAAACCAAGGCAACCGACACCATGGCCCAACGGCCAGACTCGACCTCCGACTACCCTCTACGCCGTTCACGTATTCCTCCATTCCCCAGCCTCCATACCCCCACACAGCCACACCCAACCCCCGCCTCCGGCCAACCAACACCCTCAACCAAACTCACATTCAAAGCCCGAATCGCCAACCACCACTCCCTCTCCCGCCTGGGCCAGAAGTACGAGCACAGCCACGCGTCCGGATCGAGCCTGCGCACGAGTGACGCGCAGTATGCGGCTGCGTCCTTGGGCCCGCCGGCGCTGGGCGTGTTGAGCGGTGTCCCCGGTGTGCGGACGGGGAGGGTTTGGGCTGCGATGTCGGCTGCGTCCGCGGGGGATGCGCGCGGGCGGGCTGATCCTGGTCCTGGGCCTGGTCCTGGGCCTGGGCGTGCTGCTGCTCTGGAGGTGGACGAGGTTGACGCTGGGTGGGTGTGCGCGTGACTGTGCGCGTGGGCGTGGGCGTGGCTATGCGAGTGGGGATGAGAGTGCGAGTGCGAGTGCGGCTCGGCGTGCGAATGGCCACAGCCAGAGTGGGCGCGGAGCGTCAATGCCGGCAAGCGTAGTGGTGCGATGGGGCGGGTCGCGGGGATCCCGCGTCCCAGCGTGAGGAGGCTTGGTGGGCGCATGGTGTCTGGTGTCTGACGGAGTGGACGATGGCAAGTGGCGATGATGGTGACAACGACAACTTTTGCGGCGACTTTTGGGTCGTGACGTCGAGAAGGGCCCAGTGCGAGTGACAGCCAACCACGTGCCCCCAGTTTCGCTTCAACGGTACGTCCTGCCCACTTTGACGCTCTTGCTCTTGGTCCATGCATGCATCGTGCAGCTTGCAGGCGGACGCGCGTGATGGTGGGCTCGGTATAATACATGCATGTCATCATAGCTGCCTGCGTCGTATGGACGCTCGAGGCAGAGCACTCCCTCGCCTCCATCTCGCAACAGAGTCTACTCGCCATCGGCCTCGTCAAAGCTCAGCAGGCCCTTTGCCGCCTTGCCCTTCTTCTTCTTCTTGCCCTCCTTGCCGGTCTTGGCGTCCTTGCCATCGCTGTCGTCGACGAGTTTGCGCTTGGCCCCCGCTGGCGTTGGGCGGGCGTTGATCTTCTTCGACGAGGCGGACACACCCCCTCCCGTGGCCGACTTTGGTCTGGCGTCCTTGGCCGCGTCCTTGGATTCGGGTGGTGGTGATGGCGTCGGGAGGCCCTTTGCTGGCTGTCAGCGTCTGAGTCGAGCACATCTGGGTGCATGCCCGTCTCAGCAGTGTGGGGGCGTCTCTCGCTGCACCACTCGCTGCTATCCCCCTCCGGGCCCAACCCCTGCGCCCAACCCCGGCACTCAACCAACCCACCACGCCCAACCAGACCAACCAGCCCAACTCCACTCACCTCGCCGCCGCACCCTCGCCACCTCGTCGGCACTCAGATGCCTCCCCTCCTTGAGCACGACGACCTGGGGGCCCTCGTCGCTCCCGCCAAAGTTCATCTCCCACTCGTCCTCTTCTTCTTCGTCTTCCCCGTCCCACCGTCCCTCATGGCCCTCGGGCAGCGCCGCGCGCCCCGACCCCGACCCCTCTCCTCCGCCATCACGCTCCGCCCCCATCGCGCGCCCAAAGGTCTGCAGGAACGCGGGCTTCTGCGCGACATAGGTCAGGCCCGCAGAGTACTGCGCACGTGACGGCTGGTCTCGGCCCATTGTCGGTATTAGTTGCGAGGTCGAGGCCGTGCTGGGGTAGGGGTCGGCAGTCACGCGGTGTTCGAGCAGGACGGTGTTGTTGTTGCGGACGCACAGGGTGCAAGTGGTGAATGCCGAAGTCGGACAAGACGATGGATGGTGTCAAAACATGGTCCACAACTTCGGGTGGCTATCTCCGACCAGCCGATCAACGTCATTGTTGCGACCTCGGCTTTGTGCGATGATACTCGCTCACAACTGGTGCTATTTCCATCATCCTCGCAACCACTGACTCATATATCAACTCACCGACTGACCCCTGTGCATACGTGACCACCAAGAGCACCCAGAGCACCCAAGCCGCGATCCCAACTCATCCAACGCGTGTCCGACCTCGTGAAAGCCTAAACAATGGCCCAGTTTGCCAAAGCGACATTTGACGCGGCGGGATACCTCGCCTTCCGCCCGTGAGTGTCGTGGCCCACACTGTAGTACTGTAGTGGAGCGATAACAACGCGTCCGGTGTCGATGACACACGAGTGTGCTCTTACTTTGGGCTTGCTCGCTCCCTGAGATTGATCTTGCTCCTGCCCAGCAGCCCCGACCGCCTACCACCTGGCCGCATCCACGCCCAGTTCTCAGTGCTAACGCCCAGGACGTATCCACCTCGGGTATACGAAATCATCACTGCCTACCACCGCGCTGGTGGCGGCGCGTTTGGCCATGCGCTCGACCTGGGCTGTGGGCCTGGTAAGTGCGAACAAGCCGTCCGACGCTCCTAACACCAGGCTTCATGGCCCTCAACCTCGCCCCCACATTCACAACCATAACCGCCCTCGACCCCTCGGCCAAAATGGTCTCTGTCGGCCTACAGCCCCCACCCCCGCAGCCACACATCAGTTACCGCGTCGGCAGCGCGGAAGACCTGCGCGCCGCGGGGGTGCCGGACGCGAGCGTCGACCTCGTCGTTGCCGGTCAGGCGGCGCACTGGTTTGACCACGCGAAGAGTTGGGGCGAGATTGGGCGCGTGTTGCGGCCGAGGGGGAGTGTGGCTTATGCTGTGAGTCGAGTTGGGGGTTGGGCGTTTGGTTGAGGTTGAGGTTGGGGGTTGGGGGTTGGGGGTTGGGGGTTGGGGTTGGGGGTTTGGTCGAGGCTGTGGAAGAGGTAGGAGGAGAGGCTTTGGTCTGACACCCAGGGCTACGGCGAAATGACCTTCCCCGCACACCCCGCCCTCAACGCCGTCATCACGCGCCTCCTACACGGCACCCTCGGACCGTACTGGAGCCAGCCCGGGCGCTCCATCGTCGAGGGGTTGTTGGACGCTGTGCCCTTCCCGGTACCTCCCGTGCGCGACGGGCGTACCGACGAGATCCTGGCGGCACTGCCCGATCTGAACGGGGACGGGCATCCGGAGGCGAGCACCATTGCCGAGCCCGCCCCGGACGGAGCGAGCAACGCCGGCGGTGCAGAGTGGGACGCACCGACAGAGCTCCGCCTGAAATCAGGCACAAACGGCCCCTGGCACCTAACGCGCACATGGACACCGCACGAGCTCGAGGGATACTTTCGTACCTGCAGCGCGCTGCATGCGTACCACGAAAAGTATCCTGAAGATAAGGCTAAGGGCAAAGGGGAGGATGTGGTCGGGCAGGCTATGAGGGAGATTACGCCCGTCGTGGGGGAGAGGTTTGAGGTTGCGTGGCCGTTTGTGCTTGTGCTTGCGCGCAAGAAGTAGGCCTGTCCCCGCGGGGTGGGTGGAGAGTGTGTAGGCCATTTTTGGGTTGGATGTTGGAATCAATCTTAGATGCTGGAGGGGTATGCAACCGTGTCTGAAGCGTAATGCCACTAGTTGGTTGCCAGCATGGTGATAGCGTCGCAGGCAGCAAGCAGAGACATCTCTAATGCTACAACGTGTACAGTCTACGACAGCGTCCCTGCGTCCCGGCTGTAACGGGGACAGCATGGGCAGTGAGCAGTAACGGTAAAGTAGGGATCGGAACGGACACTGGGTGCGGACATTGGGCATGGGCACGGGAGCTAGCAAGCACGGGTGGAACGAAAGGGCACAATAGAGCATGGGAGAAACGACCGGAGATCCGCACGGCAGCACAGCAGCACGGCAACCAACCAACGCTTCACTACCATCACTCATCTGGCTTCCACGCATTGAGCAGTTCGCGGAGCTCCGGGGTGATGGTCGGCCGGCGCTCGGTGCCGCCCGCGCTGGGCTTGCGGCGGCGGAGACCTGGCGCGTCCGAGTTTGTTGCGTTCTCAGCGTCAATCTCCTCGACGACGGCTTGGAAGCTCAGGAAGAGGACCTCGGCCTGGGCGAGCGTGGTGTCGAGGTCGATCTGGGTGGTTAGCCTGGTTCGTACAGTCTGGCGGGAATAGTCTTTGATCTGGCGTGGGTATTATAATGGACAGAAAGGCTGCCACGATGCCATCGGCGTGGTCGGACACAACTGTACCCCAAAGCACCCACAACACGTCCCAATACCCAGCACATACACTGCCCGCAGCACCAGTCCCCGAAACCCGACTCACCGTGCCACTCAAGTCATTTGCGTACTTGAGCACCTCGTCAAACTCTGTGAGGTACCGGATAATGACGTCGCGGTGGCTCTGTAGCACTGCGAGGGCGACAAAGAGCACAAAGCGGTCCGAATAGTAGCGCGTCCACAGGACCTCCCAGAGCTTGATGACGGCCTCAAACTTGAACTCGCGCTTGAACGCAATGAGGATCCAGCGGAAGCAGAAGAAGAGGTTGAGCGACTCTGTGCGTTCTGAATGTCAGCCGGGTCGTGTGGTGGGTCCTCAGACTCACCCAGGTGGCCGTAGAGCTCGGGGTCCATGAGGCCGATGAGCTGCTGGAGCGTGCTGAGCTGGCGGCGCATGCCGCTCTGGTCGCGGAGGAAATTCGACTCCATCATGCGCATCACGCCCACGAGGCCGTAGAATGCGTCGGCCTCTTCGCCGTCGACGACGTAGTAGATCGGGCTCAGGAGGTCGGACATGCCTGCGTGTGAGCTGAGACCAAATCCTGGCGTTCCAGCTCACCCTGGACGTAACCAAGCTCTGGCGCGTGGACGTGGTAGGTCATGAGAATGGTGCGCAGCGCGGCAATGTGGGCTGCGAGGTTAGTCAATGTCCGCAGTGCTGACCTCACGGTTCAACGGCGCATGGCCGCCCTCCTCCTCCTTGTCGTGCTCGCCCCAGGTGCCGTCGCCGGCGCTCTCGTCGGCGTCTGCATCCTCTGGCGTAAATGCGTAGATCGGCTGCGTCCGGTCTGTGCGACGACAGTCCACCTGGCAGGTTAGTTACCATCCCCACCTCGAGGTGTACCCACGTCAATGCGGTGCCACTCTTCACGCCATTCTTCCGGTGCCTCGCCGCTCTCCGTCTTTGTACGCCAGCCGTCACGGAGCCTGGCGTATTCTGCGCGCTTCTCCGCAAGGACCCTCGCACGCCCACGGTTCCGCCTCTCGAGCGCGTCGCCCTCACCCTCGGACACAGACCACGGCACTATACCCAGGAGCACCTCCCATCCCTCACGGCGCACGGCCATCTGGTCAGGCTCGGGCGAGTCGGTGAATCCACGACGAAAGATTTCGCCACGGACAAACTTTTCGTCCTGGCCCTCGCGCACAAACGCTGTCCAGTCGGCGGCCGTGATGGGGTGGTTGGGGTCGCGCGTCGGCTTGGGCATCGGCCGCTTGGACGTGCTGGGGAGAAGCGAAAAGACGCCGAGGTCGGTGAGATCCTCGTCGCCGCTCGCATCGCCCCGGCCGGCCTGCGACGCAATCTCATCGCGCCGCGACCGCTCGCCCTCCTCGGCGACAACGCGTGCCCAGCGCGCAAGGTATAGTCTTGCGGCCTCAAACTCGGTCGCCACGTCGGGGTTCCGGCTCGACCCGGTCTTGACTGGCAGCCGTTGCCGCTCCCACTCGCCAGGCGCATTGACGAGCGTCCGGAATGCCGGTGGCAAATGCGGCACGACGGGCTTGGCGAGCGGGTGGTTGAGCACGTTTTGCGCCGTGTGGCGTGCCATGTTGGTAATGTTGGACAAGCCGATCAGGAGCGACTCACGCGGAGACGCAGCGCCTGCTGATGGCAAGGACGGGTACTGTGCCGGTGGCGGGTACGCTGCTGTGGCCTCGCGCGAGCTCCCAGCCCGGTGGATCTCTTCGTAGCCTGCTTCGTGCACTTCGCGGTCGCTCTTGCTCGGGTTGATGAGCCACAGCTCGCTGCCGCGGTTGTTGCTCGCAGTCACCAGGCGCGACCGCAGGAGCGTGGCATGCTTGCGCAGAACCGCCAGGAACGGAGGGAACCCCCACGGAGGGGTCGGCGGGTCGTTTGACCTGGGAGTGGTGACGAGCGGTGTCTGATCGTCGTGGAAGAAGAGTGTCGGAAGGGAGACTCCGCCTAGGAGGCTGATGTCAACGTAAATCCCAGATAAACGATACTCACTTGAAAGTTGCAGACCCATACCAGTGGGACAGGCTCGGCTATCTCGTCAGCCGCGAGTCCATTGTTGCACCGGCAAGTCTACACTCACGGGATACACGAGAATGCTGTACAGGTTGCTGACGGGGACCGAAAAGGCATACTTTTCTCCGCGTGGCGCAGGTAATGACACAAAGACAAATCCTGCAGCTCGTTAGTGCCGTCATCGAGCATCGCCACAGCTGCGGAACGGCCCTGGGCCTGGGGTATGACTGCACGGCGGACGCCGTCACGACCTACCGTCTTCTTCTGTCGGTGTCCCGTTTAGCCTCCCCTCGACGCGCTTGTAGCTCTTCTTGTCCTCATCCGACATGCGCATAAACAGCTCATCCGGAACCCAGACCACGAGTGTTTCCTTGGCCCCACGGGCCTTGGGACGCGGCGAGCCCGTCGGGTCTGGAACGGGCGCCACGTTCTTGTCCACCTCGACTATCCCCAGCAGCCCCGAGATGTGGTCGCGCTTGAGCTGTGTGGGATGAATCGCGACATGTGACTTGCAGTAGATCAGGCGTGCCTTGCGGTCCGCGTCGGCTGGGGTGGGAGTCGACGACCGAGAAACAGGCGCAGAATGCCTCGGGGACGGAGTACGCCACCCGCGCGAACTACCTCGGCGCGCGACGTGGTAGGACCCGTCCGGGGAACGACGTGCATTGATGTTGAGGTGGGCGAGGTCTCGCTCAATGTCGATGAGCGGCTGGGAGGGTTAGTGTGGCACAGGGGTGGGTGGCGATGAAAGCAAAAGTGTACCTTTGGGCCGTCGGTTCGCGTCATGGTGCGCGATGGGGCGTGGTGCGAGTGCCAGCTGGGCAGTAGGAGCGGCTGGAGACGGCGTGAATGGGTGCCGTTCAAAGGAGAGTGTTTTGGCGAGGGGGAATGAGAGCAGAGATGGAGGGAGTGTTGATGGTGGATGAGATGTAGGATGGATGCTGTGCAGTTGGATGTGGATGTGGTGTAACCTGGTCGAGGTCGGGTCTCATGTGGCGCGCCACCAAAAGTGAACAAGTGAGTGACGTCGCGTCTGGCCCAGCCAGCCTGCAGCCTGCAGCCTGCACCGCACAGCCGACGACGACGCGGCCTGTCATGGGCTGATTTAGCCGGAGCAACACGGCAACGGCGATCCGGAGCGAGCGATGGACGATCTGTTTACTCCCCCCACTTAGCATGCACACGCGTCCATCTTTCGAGCGTGAAGTGGTGCCTCGGTGTCGACGTGTTGGACAAGAGTAGTCACTTTTATAGACTTCTCCCACCACATCCATCTCTGGGACGGCCCATAACAGGCCACACCTACCACACTCGTTTCTAGCCACCGGCCGCCATGCCGCCGCGTTCGCGCCACGCCGTCGACCCCTCGCTCTTGGCCGGCCCCGCCCAGCAGGGCCAGGGACAGGGACAGTGGCAGCAACAGCAGCAGCCACCTCCTCCTCCTGGTCCAACATTCTCGCCAGCTGGATTCGGGCAGCAGCAGCAGCAGCCACAACAACCCCAGCTGTACCAGCAACCACAGCAGGGATACCAGCAGCCCCAGCAGGGATACCACCAGCAATATGTCAACCCTGCCGGGCCACAGTTGCATCAGGTGTCGGACCGGAGGACACCTCCGCCGACGGGGCCGTACGCTCCTGGCGCGTCGCAGCAGTACGGCCACCCGAACGTGCTCCCCCAGCAGCCGATGCATCACCAGCAGCAACAGCAGCAGCCAGTGTACCCGCCCGAGAACCACATCCGGCCCCCACCGCACTCGACGGGCGCCAACCTCTCTGGCCCTCGCGTCCGCCTCGACCCTTCACAGGTGCCCGATCCGGTCGACGCGCAGGAGATGGACCAGAATGTATGGGACGACGAGGACTTTCACTCGTGCGACACCAAGGGCTTGATACCCTTCTCGACGACCGACTACCGCGGTGTCGACCAAGGTGTGTTGTGGGAAGACAGCAGCCGAGATCTTAGATTGGCTGACGCGCAGGCAATTCGCTTCCGCGCCACATCCGGTCGACGCTGCCGGTGATCCCATCGACGGCGCAGCTGCTCAACACGACGGGCCTACCGTTTGGCGTGGTCGTCCAGCCGTTTGCGCCGTTGCGGTACGACGAAGAGCCGATCCCTCTCGTCTCGAGCTGGGTGGCTGGGCAGAGCGCGTCGGACGCGCCGTCGCCAGCACCCGATGGCGAGGAGCCTGGCCCGCCACGCTGTGACAAGTGCCGCGGGTACATCAACCCGTGGGTGCGGTTCATCGACGGCGGGCGCAAGTGGGTGTGCAACCTGTGTAACAGCGAGAACGCCGTCCACGCCGCGTACTTTGCGCACATTGCAGCCACAGGCCAGCGTGTCGACCACCAGGACCGCCCCGAGCTCCTCCACGGCACAGTCGACTTTGCCGTGCCGCGCGAGTACTGGTTCCCGCAGCCTGCATCCCTGCTCGACGCCGAGGACACGAGCGCGGCGACGTTCCAGGCTGCTGGCGACGCGCTCGCGACGACCGGTGCCGACCTTCTCGGCGCGCTCCAGTCGAGCCTCGGCGCGCAGACACCAGTTCCATCGCGCGGCACCACGCCGCAACCGGGCCACCGGAACAGGCACCACCACCCCGAGCACAAGGAGCGCAAGCTCCGGCCACCGATGCCGCTCGGACGCGTGTTTGTCATTGATGTCAGCGCTCCGAGTGCCCAGCGCGGGATTGTGCGCGAGGTGTGCGAGGCGATCCGTCGTGGTCTGTACGGCGACAAGAAGGAGGGCGAAGAAGAGGCCAACGATGAGGGAGAAGAAACAAACGACGTGCTCATCGCCAAGGGCGAGCGTGTCGCGTTTGTCACTGTTGGCCAGACTGTGGGATTCTGGAACATTTCGCCAAAGGTCGCACAGCCACAGCTCCTGGTCGTCTCCGACCTCGACGACGCCTTTTGCCCGCTCATCGGCGGGTTCCTTATCGACCCCACAGATGCCAGGTGGGTCACGCGCTCCCGTACTTTGTGCTAACCCAACAGGTCGCAGGTCGAGGCATTACTCACTCTGATCCCCAACATGTACGAAACCCAACCCGACGGCATGTCGTGCGCGATCGGGTCGGCCATCAAGGGCGCGCTGAGCGGTCTGCGTTCCACGGGTGGCCAGATCAACCTGTTCCTGTCTGGCATGCCAGTGATTGGCCCCGGCAAGCTCAAGCCGCGCGAAGAGTCCATGTCGGCAGGGACCGACAAGGAAAAGGCGCTGTTTGCGCCCGGCGAGCCGTTCTGGCGCGTCGTGGCCGACGAGCTGGCCGAGTGCGGCGTGGGCGTCAACACGTTTGTGTTCCCCGACCAGGCCATGGACCTGGCGTCTGTGAGCGCGCCGACGATTGTGACGGGCGGCGAAATCTTCTTCCACCCAAAGTTTACCGTGCGCGACCGCGAGACGCTCGTCGACGAGGTGCGCCGCGTCATCACGCGCGAGACGGCGTACAATGCCACGGTCCGCATCCGCTGCTCCAACGGCCTGCATGTCACCGAGCACACGGGCAACTTTTACCAGCGCTCCATGACCGACCTCGAGTTTGGCACCATTGACGAGACAAAGGCGTTCTCCGCCACGGTCAGGCACGAAGGAAAACTCAACGACCGCCAGATGGCCTACATGCAGGTCGCGACGCTGTACACGACGGCGAGCGGCGAGCGCCGCGTGCGCCTGCTCAACCTCAGCTTTAATGTCGCCAGCCTCATCGGCAACATTTTCCGCTTTGCAGACTTGGACACGACCGTCGCTGTCATCTACAAGGAGTGTGAGTGGTTTGGTTTCCGTGTCAGTGCTCACCTCCGCAGTCGCGGCTCAGCTGCCCACAAAGCAGCTGCGTGAAATCCGTGCGAGCCTTATTGAACGGTGCAACCGCATCCTGCTCGCGTACCGCCGACACTGCGCGCCCGCGGTCCCCATGGGCCAGCTCGTCCTTCCCGAGGGCTTTGGGCTGCTCCCACTGTATGCGCTGTGCATGATCAAGACCAAGACGCTCAAGGGCGGCAACGTGGCGCCCGACGTGCGTGTGCACTACAAGGTGGCCGGGCGGAGCAGCGCCGTGGGCTCGATCATGACCATGCTGTACCCGCGCATCCTGGCCATCCACGACCTGGCCGACTCGTACGGGTTCCCCGACAAGAACGGCCGCCTCAAGATCCCCCGCTTCCAGCGCGCGTCCTACCTCTACATGCTCCCCGAGGGCGCCTATCTCCTGTGCAACGGCCAGGTCGCCATGCTGTGGTTTGGCAACTCGACGTCCCCGCGCATCCTGCACGACTTGTACGGCGTCGAAAACCTCGACGAGCTCGACGCCAACATGACACAGCTCCCCGTCCTCCCCACCCTCCTCTCCACGCAGGTGCGCAACATTCTCACCCACCTCGAGCGCCTCGCGGGTCTCCGTCTCCCGGTCTACCTCGTCCGACAGGACCGCGACGGCCTCGAACTCGAATACGCAAACCAGCTCGTCGAGGATAGCAACAATGACGCCCTGCCGTACACGGATTTCCTCACCGTCGTCCACAAGACGGTCACGAATGAGCTCAGCGGAAAGGGCAGCGGCGAGGGATGGCGCGCGCCGTGGTCATAGGCGTGGGGCGTGGGGTGTGTGGAGGGTGCAAAGGCGTGCAGATGTGTGCAGCGGTGTGCATTCGAGACGTGCAGTGTGCACATCTCGACACGCTCATCTCGGCAAGAGCGGACTGCAGCAGTAGATAGAGGTATACCTGGTAACGACCCACGATAGGATGCAATGCGATGCAATGCAGACGAAGACGTGCAGGCGCGAGTGCATGACGCAGCACATGGGCAGAATGGCACACGAAGTCCAAGTGGCGGTGGGGATCCATGCGCAGATCATTGCGCCCAGTGCACTGGCCCACTCGAAGAGCGCCAGAGCGGGACCTGAACACATATACCGGTGTATGCACACCGGGGGCACCCTTTGTCTTCTCTCTTGTCATTCTCATTCTCCCTCTCACCGTCGTCTTCTTCCTTTCTCTTCTTCCATCTTCCTCATCATTTCGGTCTCAGAATACCTCCCATCGAACCATCTCTTGAGCTCTTGAGCATTTCACGGGCCACGTCTAGACTGCTCCCACTGTGAGTACCCAACTCTCGCGGCCTCAGGTCGCACAACTCATCCCAGAACCCGTCGCGAACGTCAGCGCTGCTCTGTATTCCCACCGGCGTGTCCGTATTCTCACTGTCTCATCACACGCCTGCTCGTTGCCAGCGTCACTGTCTCCTCCGTCTCCGTTCTTGTTATTCCCTCTTCCCCCATAGGCCATATATGCCCTCCCCCACATACCCTTCCCCCACATCCCTTGCCCCCTTCTACCTCCCCCCCCTCCCCTCCCTCCGCTTCGGGGGCAGCTCACATGCGATGATGACTACCTCAAGGTCCGTAGCCATTCTGGCCAAGACGTCTATTATTGTCAGTCTGAATGCATGTCGAGCTGTTTCTCTGTTGCCGTTTGTCGACGGTGCTCTGGTCTGCTGTGTCTGGCATCATTGCATCTGGGGGCATTGCGCACTGGGCGCGGGGAGGTTGGGCGTGGGTGTGGGCGTGGGTGTGCTAGGGCGCGCTGCTGCCCATGGTGGGAGCGTAGACGCACAGCGTGCACAGCTGCACAGGTACGCCAGTGCCCCATGCGCCGGCGCACGACGGCCACCAGGCACCCGGGCGCACTACACTACTGCACGTATTCCCTACGCTTTGAGGTTTACGCCTGGGCACCACTGCAAGGTGCTGGGAATGGCGGCCGGTACGTGCAAGGGAGCAGTAGCCAGTGGCACCATGGACCCAGCGGGGGGCACCAGCGGGGCCACATACTTCGAGGACGGAAGGTGTAAATGGCACCGTGGTGGGAGGAGAGGGTCGGCAGATAGTGCTTTGTTCGGGCATGCGGTCAGTCGTACAAGTGAAAAAGGTAGCCAGTAGGCAGTACAGCCCACTGTGGTATGCACATGTACATGTAGACAGTCATGAAACTCGTCGCTTCCTCGTCGATCGTCGAGTTGTCCATTAGAGTTCAAAACGACTGTGGCGGGTGGCGAGCTCGAGGTCAGCACAGAAAGGCGTGGACAACGCGCCCATCGTCCATCCGCCTTTGCAATCACCCTGGGTACTTGAATAGCAGCATGGTCCCTGCCCACTCCAACTATGGCAGGCAACCAAGGCGACCTCGACGGCTGTACTCGTTCTGGATGCATTTTGTTATGATGGATGCACCCCTTGCAACTCGTCCGTCGTCGTTGCCATGTTGCCTGCCTCTTGTGGCGGGTGTGGCACATGCGATATTTGCCACTTCGGGCGAGCGGAACCAAATCACCCCTCCCTGACGCGCTTGGACATGTTGACTGTCTGTCCGCCCTGTCCCACACCTACCACACCACACGGTACGGCAGTACGCACGTCTCTTCAATCTCTTCGACCTCTTCGATCTCTTCATACCGATCATATTCTCGTCTACACCAACCTCTTCGTCCACGCCGTCTTCTGGCCCCGTTACCACCACCGCCCGCCCCCGTCGCTCCCTACACCTACCTCGTCGGAACGCCCCGACCCTTCGGCGAGTCTGCTCTGGCACACCGCCTCCGACACGACAACGGTCGATCTTCTCGACCCATCCTACTGCTCTTCTCCGCGCACCATCTCCCCTCCCCCTCTAACCCCTACGTCCACCCACCCAGCCACAACCACCCAACACCCAACCCTCTCCCCTCCCCACGCACACCACCCCAACCACCACAACACCATGTCCACCGCCGACCCCGCCAACCCGATCACGTCGGTGAACCCGATCACGTCCGTGTCGCCAAACTACGCCGCACCGGGCATCTACACGAACCAGGCGCTGCTGTCGCGCCTCAACCTCGACCTCCGCGGGCGCATGTTCACCGTCGAGCGCGAGACGCTCATGCTCCTCCCCGAGAGCGTGCTGCTGGGCCTCTTTCCCCAGGGCCTCATCCTCTCCAAGCCCGCGAGCTGGGAGGGCGGCGATGACGGCGTGTTTACTGTTGATGTGAGTGGTGTGGGCGAGAGCAGGACTGGGTGGGCGTGGAGGGGAGGGAGTTGGCGTGGTGGGGGCGTGTATTGCGGCGAAAGGCCGTGTGGCCAAACGTACGATGTGTAGTCTGTGTTCTCTCGGCGGGCGATCGTGTGCGACCAACTTGAGAGACAGGTGCAACGGTGGCCGGCGGCATCGGTAGTGCATCGGTGGCCAGGGTCTATTCGAGTAGGACGCTTGCATGGCTGCCCCTCGCTGTGATGGATTGTCGACACGGTGCCGAATGACCCGCACTCGCGCTCGACCTGCTCCATGCGGCTCCATGCGGTCCCCGCTCGGGCCTGTTCGCCACGGTTGCTGTCAACAATGCAGCTCAACCTGGTTGCGGGCACCTGTCCTTGCACTGGAGTATCCGTCGCCTACGCCCTCTCTCCCCCGACTCTCGTTGGGCCCGACTGTCTTCCGCCTTGTGCCTCATCTCATCCGCCTTGCTCCCAACCGAGGGTCCGAGCCTGTTGTCCCGTCTGCACCGTACCAACCTCTAAATACCCCCCTCCCCGCCCCCCCTTCCGCCCCCCCCACCCCACTAACACCACACCAGTTCGACGCCGACTGCTTCCAGTATATCCTCGACTTTTGGGCCGACGCCCAAGCGGCATTCTACGGCACGCCGACGTCTCCGGGCTTGTTCCACGCGCAGCAAAACATTCCGTCGTCGCCGACCGACCCAAACTCGGACATCAACCAGAACCCGCTCCTGACCAAGCAGGCGATCATTGTGCTGCGCGAAGAGCTCGAGTACTTTTCGATCACGACGCCGGGCGCGCTCGCGCGCGTCGACGAGCAAGGGTACGCCAACGACGAGCTGCGCGCAATGAAGCGTGCGGCGGGCCAGGCGCTGGCGTCGAAAAAGCAAATCTTTACGGCGCTCCAGCGCAACGTCAACAAGGAGAACAACCAGGCCGAGCAGCACCTCATCGACATGCTGTGCATGTCGGGCTTCAACCGCGACGACGAGTGGGGCTTCCGCGCATGCGAACCCACCCGCAACGTCATTTCGTCCATGGCCCTCGTCCTCCTCAAGACCGGCATCATCCACCCAGGACAGCCAGGCGCGCCCCCCGACATTTCCACCCCCATCATCGACGAAAAGCAGATGGGCACCGCCCAGAAGCTCCTCCTCTTCTGGCGCAAGCCGGCTGTAAGTACACCCAGGTGGCAGGTACTGTCGTACTGACACTTCCAGCGCAAGTGCTGGTGGGACGGTGTCGAGGTCAACGTGCCCGCCAGCTCGACGTCTGACGAGACAATGCCCGTCAAGGTGTGGTCCAGGCGTGTGTGGACTCTCGAGTTGTCGCTCGTGAGTGAACCTATGGTGCCGAAGGCACCAGAGGCGTCGTAAAACGTCTGGGAGTGGAAACGTCGGAGTCATCTTGGACCGACGACGCGCTGCCAAGGGTGGTGTACGCGTGGTATTGTCCACGCTGCGGCTTTTGGCACATTGCCAGGATGGCGTAGGCCAGCGAGACATAAGCCGTCGCTGTGATCGACCCATGGCCTGTGGCATTCCTCATTCTTCACCGTGGCACTGGCTGACGTCGCAGATTTAGTTTTCGACCGTTGTATTCGTGTATAATGCACTAGCTGCGTTGCATCTACATTTCTGCTACATGTGCGGTGTCTCTGGCCCGGAAGGTCGGGGTGGGTGGGACTCTTGTGCCTAAACTGGAGGCGTGGATGGCGCGTAGCGCGGAAGCGGGTGGGGTGGATGTCGGGGAAGGGCACGAGGTCAAGGCCGCCTCACCCCGATTGCAGGAGGTGTCCGAGTGGTATCGAAGGGAGAAGGAGTTGGCGGCGGGGGAGGAAGATGGGGGTGCTCAACGGAGAGTAGCGATGGACGGTGCCGGTCAGCAGGCCGATCGGGCAACGGTATGCCAAGGGGTGGTCGACGGCTACATCTGCTTGCTGCTTGTGTCGACGGTCGGGGCACGAGGGAAGAGGTGCACAAAGGGAGCACGAGCACTACTGCGGCGTCGCGCCACACGCGGTAACGATAGGCACGCCCTCGTCGATATTAAAGATGAAGATCGGCTCGCCCCGCTGCGTGTGGACGTCCACAAAGCCATACTTTTCCAATACCGCACGGAGTGATTCCGCCGTGTAGATGTCATGATGGTGGCCCGGGGCATTCACCCCCTCGACCTTGTCCTTGACCTTGCCCTCCTTCTCCTCCTTCTCCTTCTCCTTCTCCGCGAGGACCTTACGGTGGTGATCGAGCACATCCCTCCCATCCTCCGCGAGCGTGAATTCGAGAATCACAACCCTTCCCCCGGGCACGAGCACACCCTTGAGTCCGGCAAACAGGCCATCAACGTCGTCGACGTGGTGGAGGACGAGGTTGACGACCGCCACGTCGAATTTCCCCCGCGGGGGCGCGACCTCCCTTTCCCCGTCGTCTACAGTCGGGGACGGCTGCGGCACACCACTTGCAAATGCCTCCTCGCTGGACGGGGAGAGCATGTGCGTGCCCCACGTCACGTTCGGGAGGGACGCCGCGGGCTGCCGCGCAAACGCCGCGAGCATCGAGGGGGACACGTCGATCGCGTGCACGCTCCCAAACAGAGACGCGAGGTGTGGCGTCACGGGGCCGGGGCCGCAGCCGACCTCGAGCGCGTGGAGGGTGGATAGCGGTGGGGAGGGGGTGGAGGAGGTGAGGGCGGATTGGATGTTGCGCGCGTTGATGGCGGCGGCTTCGAGGCTGGTGTGTTAGTTGTGTGGGTGATAGGGACGGGGGACGGAGGGACAAACACGGGGGAGGGGTTGCAGGGCGCAGGAGTGTTCGAGGCGGCGAACGGTGAGGGAGACGGGGGACGGGGGACGGGGGCCAGAATGGGCAGACGCTACCGCGCGGGTCCTCGTCCATCTACCACCTTCACGCCATCCTGCCCGTCGGTGGACACGAGCACCACCGTCCAACACCCGCCGGCCGCCGGGAAATGGTGGTTGTACTCGACGCCGTCGGATCCGACCCACCCACTCGAAAGGCAGAGTGGCACTCGCCCAAACATCCCACCCCCGGCGTGCGGGCAGTGCGGCCCCCCACGTCGGAGCTCCTCAGCCACCCTGGGTCCGCGGCTTGGACGACAGCGATGTACACACTCACACGCCCGGTTTGGTCAGGTACTCTTCGCCGTCCCAGTGGTCTTGCCCGTGGGCGTGGCCGTGGCCGCCGTGGGCGTGGCCGCCGTGCCCGTGGGCGTGGCCGTGACCGTGTCCGTGGCCGTGGCCGTGGCTGTGGCCGTGGTCGTGTCCGGCGTGGGCGTGTGCGCTGTCGGCCATGGTGTGCGTGGGTGCTGAGAGGATGAAGACGAGAAGACGAGAAGATGAGAGATGGAGAGATGGAGAGATGGGCTCCTGGTATACGTGTAACTACAGGCCGAAGGGCATGGATGGTCTGGTCTAAATCAATCTCGTCGATGGTAGGTGGGTGCCTGGGTGGTTTGACGCATTACGTCATTGTGGCAGATGGCACTTGCGCGCACGAGTCGAGCAGGCTGACCTGTCAACCTGTCCCAAGAAACATCTTCGCTCTCAGCGCCCACGTAGCCAGCGCGCGGCCCTTCTGCACCACCTCGCTCCAAAGGCAGCGATATCCTCTCCAGCTGCGATGGTGCACGCTCGTAAGCCGTTTCCGCCCGGCGGCACTCGGCCTCACCACCCAACATTCGCCAAGGTCGCGTGGCCAAATGGTACGGCGTCTGACTACGAATTAACACGCCGTTTGTTATCAGGAGATCGCGGGTTCGATCCCCGTCGTGACCTTTTTGGGGGTGTGCATGCGGGGGAGGGTGTTGGGGGCGTCCTAGGGGTGTGTTGGGGGTGTTGGAGGGTGTGGAAGCGGGTCGTTGTGGGTGGTGGATCAAGTGCCACACTAGTTTGGGGTGGCCTCCACCTCTATCCAACGGTCCCACGAATGTGAGGGCTGTGTTTCCGGGCCCGTCGTGATGCTGTTGCTCTTCTCGCGAGTCTGCGTGGTGTGTATAGTGGCAGATGCCGGCGCTCTTCTGGGTGGCAGACAGTCTGGTGTCGCTTGTGGACGTTTTTAGCCTTCGCGCCAAAGCGCTGTAGCCCCAACGTCTGGAAGGTCTGCGCTTCCGCATTTCCAACACGGACTTGGTATACTGGTCCGACCGTGCGCGACTCTCAAGTTCCACCTTGCTATGTGGTAACTTTGAATATGAGGGCGTCCGGAATGCCGAACCGTGCGCAATGGAGCAACGACACATTGCTTTCAATGGTGCTCGTTGCCAGTCCATTGTCTTACATACATTCAGCAGAAATGCTGGTTAGTTTCCGCCACCTGCGCTTGTCCAAAGGTTGCAAACAAGCATACGAGCCACCACTGTCCAACGGGCACAAGACGTACCCTAGGCAAGGGTGGGGGAGGTCCCTTCATGAGCATGTCTATATCGTGGCTGGAAGCGATACTATTACGTCCCCACTTCATCTCAATTCCAGGGCGCACGTTCCTCTACGGACAAGGAACGTCAGATGCCACGCCGAGAGGTGCTTTATAATCAGAGCAGCACGGCCGCGCACGCAGCAACGACAGGGTGGCCATTGCTCCAACACCAACCGCGACTCCCATCCGAAAGGGCCGCAAACCCGACGGCAGGCGGTCGAAGCGAAACGCCGTGTAGACGTTCTTGAGAAAGGCGGTGCCGATGGTCCACTAAGGGATCGGTGGCGTGGACCACATGACCGGGAGCGGAAACAAATAGTCGGGCAAGTGAGTTGCATGTTGCCATTCACGTTGACATGTTATTTACCTTCACGTTGACATTCGCTACGCTCCGGCCGAACGGGTCGGTACCGCCGCCACGCCGCGCGCGCCACTCGTGTCGGCGGCGTCACATGCGCACGGTGCGGCGTGTCGGGGGCCGGCAACAATGTCGCGGCGCCCAAGATTCTGAACGTCGAGGCCCGTGCACCGCTGCTGGTGCTCTCGCGTGAATGCCCATCCTCCGTCGTATTGCCCGTTTCGTACCGAATCCTACCCCAAACGCCAACTTACAGGGGCTTTCGAGTGCGCTCAGAAACGTCAGGTTTGAGTTCTCTGACGAGCCCCCCGATGGGGCAGTGGTATTTGAGTGGTCGGCTTGGGCTCGGGGCGCTTACTCCTGCTCGGACTGCGAGGTTGGTCCATCCAGCGAGCGACTGGTTCACAGCAGACGCGAGTGTCTTCCGAAGATGCCGCCGCCAGTTTACCCACCGAGATGCCGTGCATTGATTACGCACATGGCCGCGGTCAAGAAGCACCACAGTGTGCCCGGTTCCGGGGACAGTGAACGCAACGGTAGGATGGCTATTGCCCCAGCGGCGCAGTGCCTCTCGGCGGCGGAGATGAGCGGAACATGGCTCGACACCGTCGTCGTCAACGGGAAGCTGAGGGATTGATCGTCCTCGATACCGACGGAGAGCCACAGAATGACAGACCTCCAAGCAGCATGCGGAAGGAGACCATGGGGGCCAGAATGCTCGTCGAGACACCGTCATCTCCTGTGGCCCACCACCACCCGAAATGGAACCTGTCGCCGAAGTGGTGGTGGATGGGCACCATGAGTGAGGCGTACTTTTACCTCGTTCCGCCAAAGGAGATGGGCCAGATGGGGGCATTACTTCATGCTGGTCCGCCGAAAGTTCAGTGGTCACGGACTCAGACTCGCCCGTGGTGGTGAGAAGTTGGTATCATCCTTGTGAGCATTGTTGTTGCAGCGCGCAGCGAACCGTGTCGTGCTGCGTGCCTGGAGGAAGCGAAATGGTGCCTGCCGAGCATGCCGAGCGTGCCCAGCGCGCCAAGCATCTATGGTCTCTCCCCGTGTATGCATGCATGCATGCATCCAATGCCGGTGCATATTGTAGAGTCGCAGTCGGCAGCACGCAGCACGTCGTGGACCTGAAGTCAGCTCCGTTCGGGGGATTCCCGACGGATTCGCGTCCAGGACCGCGCCGCGCGAGCAGTGTCCGCCGGCCGCCATGCCGCATGCTGCTCGGGCCGTCGGTGATCGGCGATCGGTGAATTGCTGTGCAGCACAGCACAGTTGACTGCGCAGCGATCCATGCGCTAGGCTGTGTTTTCGCGCGACGGACGGGCGACGGACGACACTTTCGGCGCCCGAATTCGGAGCCAGGACCCGTCCGAACCGGTGCTGTCCGCAAGTCTCGGCATGGCCGGCACAGCAGCACACCCGTTCCTGTCATCGCTAACTCGTAGCGCATGAGCGCATTCACTTTGGTTATCAACCTTTATAGCCTCGTTATCGTCGACCCTAATGGTGCTGCGGACTGCTCGGCCGCCGGCGACGTCGCCCTCACCCTGCATGCACAACTTTTAATAGTCATTTCAACCCCCAGCTCCTCCTCTGCAACAACACTTCCACTGTCTCGTTTGTCATCCTCGTCATCCCTCTGCTGGACACTATCACTACTATTACTTTGTTTGTCATCGACGGATCGACGGGTCTCTCTTTTTATCCCTGTCCTTTGTGCCTGCGTCGCCCATACCGCGGCCAATCCCTCCCTTTCCGCACTTGCACAGCCACGCCCACTCGCACTCCACCCAACCCTACTTCTTTTCCAACCCACCCAACCATCGTCACGTCCCTCGACAACACATACAAGACGACTGCGCCGTCCTTTAACACTTTGCCTCGACTTCTCTTGTCTCCCGTTCAACACACACCGTCCTTTCTTCATCAACGGGGCACAACACAACAACACAACAACAACACTCTACCTCCACTCCACTTCCCCACCTTCCCCACCTCCACCCTCCCTTTCCTCCATGCACCTCGCTCCACTCCTCTCGCTCGCGGCGGTCGCGCTCGCCAGCGCCGACGACATGCGGGACCAGGCAAGGGCCGCGCTCGCCGAGGAGGTCCAGGCCGCCTTTGACAATGACCCCGCGCCCCAGGCCACCCGCTTCAACACGGGCAAGCAGATGCTTCTTGGCGGCGGCGACGACTATGCCCCGTACGAGGTCGACTGTCCGTCGGGCCAAACGTGGGTCCGCGAGGCTACCGATGTGAGTATAGTGCCGAGTCGCTCGTACACTATGTCAGCCAGGGGAGCTGTACAGCGCAAGGGTACCGTCGGGTTGCGTCGGCCCAAACACATACCGCAACATGGCGGAATGCGCGACGCGAAACGCGCCGGAAGCCCAGACGCCAGCTGGTTCCCGGTGCACAGCTTTTATGGCCAAGCCATGCAAGTCCATGCACCCTCGACGCGCCTTGCTGGGTGTGCGCGTCCGCAGCCGCCCTCTGCCATGCATGTGACACCTGCCGCCTCCACTTCCAGTGTCATACGACTCCTGGAACCAAACAACATTCCCCCAGCCGCTGCTAACAATGACCAGGGCCTCTGCGACAGCGAGAAAAGCTACCTCGCCCAGCGCGCGCCCGGTATCAAAGCGGCCACGGAAAAGATGATGGCCAAGGTCGGCCTGTCCAACCCCCCTCGGTCACCAGTGATCGGCCTCGCACTCTCTGGCGGCGGCTACCGCGCCATGATCAACGGTCTCGGCATGACCATGGCTCTGATGGAGCAAAACGAAGAGGCCACCAATGCGGGCACCGGCGGGTGGCTCGATGCAGTATCGTACATGGCGGGCCTCTCTGGCGGCTCGTGGGGCACAGGCTCGTTCATGGCCAACGGCGGGCAGCTTCCGTCCGACCTCGTCAACAATGTCTGGAACCTCGACTCCAACTTGATCTACCCCAGCGACGGCAAGGTCAAGTTTTACCGTGACCTGCTGTCCAACGTGCGCGCCAAGACTGGCAAGGGCTTCCCAACACAGATCACCGACTACTGGGCGCTGGCGCTCGGTGACCACCTGCTGCCCGTCGAGTACCGCATGTCTGGGAGCCCAAACTATACCATCGACGCCATGTACAAGACGCTACCGCAGTTCCAGAACGCCGAGCTTCCCTTGCCCATTCTCATTGCGGCCGAGCGCGAACCAGGCGAGCACATTGTGGGCTCGAATGCGACGACGTGGGAGTTTACGCCGTTCGAGTTTGGCGCGTGGGCGATTGGATACAACAATCTCACGGCCGGCATGTTCATGCCCATCGAGCACGTCGGGTCCGAGTTTCACAATGGCCAGCCAAACGGCACATGTTACCGCGGCTTTGACCAGCTGAGCTTTATCATGGGCACGTCGTCGACGCTGTTCAACTATGGCATTGTGACGCTCAACGGCACCGACGCCGGCATCCTCACCGATGTCATCAAGGACATTCTCGCCGAGATTGGCGAGGACCAAAACGACGTCTCGCAGGTGCCCAACTTTGCGCGCGGATACAAGCCCGAGTCGAATGTGCTCCATGGTCAGCAGTACCTCACGCTCATCGACGCCGGCGAGACCAACAACAACATTCCCCTCGACCCGCTCCTTGTCCCGCCCCGCGCCGTCGACACCATCCTCGCCTTTGACAATTCGGCAGACACGACCTACTCGTGGCCCAATGGCTCGGCCATGTGGACAACCTACCAGCGCGCACTCGAGTTTGTTGAGCGTGAAAACTTACCACTCCTCATGCCCCCCGTCCCCAGCACCAACGGCTTTGTCAACAGCGGCCTCAACACGCGCCCCGTCTTTTTCGGCTGCAACGACACTTCGTACCCGCTCGTCGTCTACGTGCCCCACTATCCGTGGTCGTGGTACTCCAATTCGACAACGTTTACGCTCCAGTACGACAATGCCACGGCCCTGAGCCAGATGGAGAGCGCCATGCGCTCGCTTACGCTCAACGGCACCGTTCCAGAATGGCCAAAGTGTCTCGCGTGTGCGCTCACCGACCGCGCGTTTGGCTACACGACGGAGAATCGCACCGCAGACTGCGCCCAGTGCTTTGACACGTGGTGCTACGGCGGCGTCGACGCCAGCGACGAGCCCAGTGACGACTACGAGCCCCTCATGTACAAGACGCCGTCGTTTATGGTGGACAGGAACCTCTCAAACAGCGTTCAAGAGTCGGGCGTGTCAAGCACAGAGGCTAAAGAGTCGTCTGCCGACCACACTGCGCCTCTGGTAGCGCTCTCTGCGACCGTCGTCGGTGTCGCGCTTGGTGCCGTCGCGTTTGTTCTCCACTAGTCATCATGGACACTGTAGCATATCTTTCCTCATTTACAATGCATAGATTTATTAGATCGGTCCGAGTCCCTCGTATGCCAAAGCCACTACACTACCACCAATACAGGTCTCACTGCATCGTCCCTCACGACCAGTTGAGCCCAAGAAACCAGTAACGCGGATAGCGCCAGCGCCATCGAGAATCGAACTGGCGTCCGTACTAACAGTTCTGTTTGACAGAGCGGTTACGTAAGTGGTGGCAACTGTCAGTAGGTCACGTGATAGATATTTCTACGTTCTACCGCACTCTCGCGCGAGTTTGTGCTCGAGCACCGCGATTGCTGCTGTTGCTGTTGCTGTTGCAAGCCCCGAGCATCGACAACACACCAAGCGACCATGAGGCTCGACGCGACCGACCTGCGGTACATTACCGCCGACGAGTTCCGCGTCCTCACAGCGGTAAGCCCCTCACCGCACTGAACCTCCGCTCCAACCCTCTATGTGTCCACTAACACACAGGCGGAAGTCGGCTCGAAGAACCACGAAGTCGTCCCGACCACCCTCATCGCAGACCTCTCAGGCCTCCGCGGCGGACAAGTCAACAAGCTCTGCGGCGCACTCGCCAAGCGCAACCTCATTGCGCGCGTCCAGAATGCGCGCTATGACGGGTACCGCCTGACGTATGGCGGGCTCGACTATCTCGCCCTCCGGACGTTTGTCAAGCGCAAGCCGCCGTCGGTCGCTAGTGTCGGCAAGAAGATTGGGGTGGGGAAGGAGTCGGATATTTATGTCGTGGCGGATGAGGTGGGGGAGAAGCGGGTGTTGAAGCTGCATCGGTGAGTTTGGGTACGGGCGGGCGGGGTTGGGCACGGGGGGGGGGGGGGGTTGTGGGGTGGGATGTGTGGGATTTGGGGACGGGATGGGGAGAGGGGAGCAAGGCTAGGAGATATGGGAGCTGGATAGGGAAAGAGGTGCGCGAGGAGGGAGATTTGGCCTGAGTCGTCGAGACCTGGGCGAGGAGGGAGAGATGGACAGACATCGTCTGGGCGGTTGAGGGAGAGATCAAGCGGGAAGCGAAGCCGACTGGTGTCGTCGCGTCTAGAGACGACGGGATGTAGGCCAGGCAAAAGCTATAGCCACAACTGCGCCAGCGATCGCAGGCGCGGCAGTTCTTGCTCGACGTGCGGCAGTGGACTGCATGTTGGAAGTAGTCTGTTCAACATTGAGAATGGACTGTGACAGCTGCAGTTCCGGAGTTTATCGGCGTCCTGCGACCCGACCTTGTCGTGTACGCGATCTGTGTACTGCTCGATTATGTTTTGGCGGAGCAGTGCTGTGTTGATGACTTGTCGTACAGGGCTGCTCTCTTCCACACTTGCTAGAGAGCGCCCTATCCGACGCCTGGTCGGCCAGCTCGCCCTCACCTCACGCGCTACTACCCACCGTTTTCTCCCACTAACACGCCCAGACTCGGCCGCATCTCCTTCCGCAACATCAAATCCAAGCGCGACTACCTGGGCAAGCGCTCGTCCGCCTCATGGATGTACATGTCGCGCCTGAGTGCGCAAAAGGAGTTTGCCTTTATGAAGGTGCTGTACGACAACGGGTTCCCTGTCCCGACCCCGATCGATCAGGCGCGGCACTGCGTTGTCATGAGCCTGATCGACTCGCAGCCGCTGCGTGCAGTCATGAGCGTCCCCGACCCGGCCGAGCTGTACGGTCAGCTCATGGAGATGATTATGCGGTTTGCCCGTGCGGGCCTCATCCACGGCGACTTTAACGAGTTTAACATTCTCATCAAGCGCAAGGGTGGCGAGCCGGTCGTGATTGATTTCCCGCAGATGGTGTCGACGCGCCATGCGAATGCCGAGTAGTGAGTCGAGCATGCGAGCGTCAGCGAGCGTGGGCGAGTGTGGCCGCGGGGGTGCGCTCCCGCACAGGCACGGGGCCGGGCTTACTACGACCCAACTAACACCCAGCTTCTTCAACCGCGACGTCAACTGCATCCGGCGCTTCTTCCGCAAGCGCTTCCGCTTCGAGGGCACGGTGTGGCCGGTGTGGGCCGACGTGCTCGAGGCGGAGAAGGAGGCCGACGAGGCCGAGCGCGCGTACGCTGCGCGCTCTGCCGAGGGAGCAAGTGGCGAGGGAGCAGTGACCGATGGCGACGAGGACAGCCCACCCAAGCGCCTGCGGCTCGACCTCGAGGTCGAGGCGAGCGGGTTTGGCGCGTCGATGCAACGGCAGCTCGAGGACGTGAGTTGTGAACCCTGGTCTCGGCTGACAGCAGTACATGGTCGAGGTGCAGGATGTGCCACGGAGCGACCAGTCGGACCAGGACGAGGACTCTGACGACGACGACGACGACGACGAGGAAGACGAAGACGAAGACGAGGCGGAGGGCTCATCAAAGCCCGAAGCGCCCCTCTCGCCCGAAGAGGAAGCAGCGGCCGCAGCCGCGCGCCTCGAAGCGCTCCGCCTGCACCGCGCTCTCGGCAACGACGGCGACCCGGACGCGCCCTCCGAGGACGACGCAGACGAGACCGAGTCCGAGCCCGAGTCCGAGTCCGACTCGGACGCAGACTCGGACGACTCGACCGGCGTCGCCGCATCAGACTATACGCAGTACACGCGCGCACCCCGCGAGCGCGCGCAGCGCGTAAACGTCGCGCGCGTCTCCAAGCTCGCGGCCGTCGACGAGGGCACCGAGCTCCGCTCCGTCGTCGCCGCCGATATGGGCCGGCGCCTCCGCGATGCACAAAAGCATCACTCGCGCAAGAATACCGCTGCCGTCGGGAGGGCGCGCGGGCAGAAGTGGAAGAGTCCAAGTCATGAGGCGAAGAATGCCGCGAGGGGGAAGAGTGATGGGTGGTAGGTGTGGGCGGTTGTGTGGTAGGGGGTGAGTCGTAGGGATGGGCGGATGGTGGGATGGGGTGCATCGGGGGTGGAGCATGTATTCTATACTAGCCGGCGATGCGACGGCATAGACGACTGCACAGACATGGAGGGTTGAATGAGCGTGAGCGTGAGTGTGAATGTGAGAGTGGAAAGGCGGAGCAGAGGGAAGGCATGCTATAGGGACGGCAAATTGGCATGGTATCGAGGTCAGCATACTCTGCATGCGCGCAGCACTGAGGACAGCATGAGGATACGATGGCAGCACAAGCACCGCGCAGAGGACAGCACCAGACGCGAGCACAACATGACACGAGACGAGCCGCACCAGCACGGCACAACGCGCAACAGGCTCACCACAAGACCGAACGCGACAAGCACAGCGTACATACACTCCCAACCTACATCTACGCCGACCCCGCCCCCGCCCCCGCCCCTCCTGCCCCCGCCCCCTGCGTCCCCGCCGCCCCCGCCGGCGGTACCGGCATCCGCCCCGTATCCATCAACCTCAGATAATCGCCCACACTCCACCCCTGCCTCCTCTGCGCCCCCTCCTTCTCCTTTTCCCCCTCGTCATCAACCATGACGACGTCGTCGTCATCATCGTGCCCGCCAAAGAGGTCGTCCTCATCCTCGTCGCCGAGGCGGAGTGTCCAGTCGTACTCGTCCTCGCGGCGGGATATCTCGCGCGCCATCGCGTGCGCGCGGTGGGCCTCGCGCGCGAGCCGCGTGCGCAGGTCGGTCGTGAGGCGCGCGAGCGCGGCGTCGTCGAGGTGCGAGAGGGCTTCGAGTCGGGATGTTGGTGCTTGTGCCGCTCCGGTTCCGGCTCCTGCTCCGGCCCCTGGTCCAGCTCCAGCTCCGGCACCGCCACCGGCACCCTCGTCGTCGCCGTCGCCGAGCAACGCAGCATGGGCAGCCTGCACCGCCGGCAGCGCCTGTGTATTGATGGCCTGGAAGAACGTGTCGCCCGCCAACGGCCCCGCGTCGGGCGGCAAAGCACGCAGGGGGTGGACGAGGTAGTGTGCCAGTGCGGGCGGTTGGGCGGGGGCGTCCGGTGTGGGTGTGTCTGGTGCGCCGGGCCGGCTGAGCCCCGTCGACGGGCCTGCCACGGGCGCTGGCGCAGCTGGGACGGGGGCTTGGCCTGGTGCTAGCGCACCGGGACCACGGGGGCGCACAGAGGGGCCAGTGGGGCGTGGTGGCTGTGAGATGTAGGTGCTCAAAGCTTGGACGCGGCCGAGGAGCATGGCGTAGCGCTGCAGGAGGACGTCCCTGGGGTTAGTGGGGCGATGGGGATGTTGCAAGAGTGGGTGGTATTGGGATGGATGGGGGAGGTGAGAGTGAGGAAGCCGATGGAGAGCTGGGAGGAGGAGGGCAAGACGGCCAAGTCGTGGTCGGCCCAGATGAGCAAGTCGAGCAAGTCGAGCACGACGAGCAAGTCGAGGTAGACGCAAACGAACAAGTGCGGCTGTCGAGGAGACCCAGACGAGCAAGTCTGGCCAGCGGCAGTCTGGAACAAGTTGGGTTACGCGCATGGCAACAGATGAATAACACAGCGCGCGCACGTATCCCAAAACAACCCAAGCTCGCGCATTTCGAGGCCGTCCAGCACGAGACCTCGTCATGTCCCCTCCAACAGCACCAACATCACGAGCGCAGATCCACCATCTCCTTACCACCGACCTCACCCTCATCCCCTTTCACCCCCCCCCCCCCCCGCGCCCACCCCGGTCCACCAGCGTGTACTCACCAACTCGGCATCGTCCCATCCACATTCCCCGCGGCAAGCTGCGCCTTGAGGCCGTCAATGTCGTTGATGGCCGTCGCCAGGCGTGGGATGAGCGACTGGACCGCCGTGATGGGCACATGTGGTGCGGTGGGCGGCGTGTACTTTTCTTGCGGCGGAGGGGGGCGGGCTTGGGCCTGCATGGTTACCAAGGGGCGGGATGCGGGGGGTTACGAGGTGGCGATGCGTGTGAATAAAGGCAGGAGTGAGTTTGGAGAGGACAATGTTGATCTGTTGGTGGGTTGATGGGCTGGCGCGTTGATGTTGTCAGTTGGCGTAAAGTGGAGGCGCGGGATGGCTACCGTGGGAATATTGGATGCTGCGATCGTTGCTCGAGCTCGATGTTGATTAAATAATTCTGAGGTCTGCGAGTGACCACGAAGTCAACACTTTACAATGGCGGGCGAACATGACGGCGTACCGTGCGGCAACCAACGGACTCTGTTGGGGTGCTTGGTCATGGCACGTCCTGACAGCTTACAATCTGTAGGACACGTCGGGTCACGGTCGGAGCCGTGGGCGGTTCCCCTCAAAAGGCAGGAGGTCGAGGACGTTCTGTGGCCGACTCTCACGTTTGCTAATAATATCTCATCTCGTCTACATGGTCCACCTCGTTGGTGAGAGCCCTCTTCAGAACACCGGATACGATCGGCTGGAGTGCTGCCGCATCCAGAGAAGCGGGTGGAGCTGCGTCGACCTGATGACTGATGCGGCCTGTAACGCACACTTACAAACTGACATAAAAGGCCCACTACGTTCGTCCTTGCCACGACTACCACCTTCCTCTTCAAGTGACGCTCTGAGCCCCCAGCACCAGTACCAGCCACAATGGTAAACACCATCGGCCTCATCTCCGTCACTGGCCAGCTCGGTGCTCCCCTCTGCGCGGCCCTTGCCAAGCTGCACACTGCCGGCGAGCTCGTGCTCGTTGTCCTGCACCGCCCGTCGTCCGACACGGCTCATGTGCCTGCCGGGATCGAAAAGCGTATTCTTGACATTGAGAACGCGAGCGTCGAGGACGTTTCGAGCGCTCTCGAGGGCGTGGACATTCTCATGTAGGCCGCCCGTCCCCCAGACCCACTTTAGTACTGACCGCCAGCAACGCCACGGGGCACACCGTCCCGCCCTCGGCGACCGAGACGTTCCTCGCCGCCCTCGCAACCCTCAAACTCAAGACGTACATTCCCTCCGACTTCTCGGTCAACTGGCGCCCCCAAGCGCTCAGTAACCCCGCCAACGTCACCATCCGATCCAAGGCGGCGCTGAACGAAAGGGCGTACGAGCTTGGTGTCCCGCTCACACTGATCCACAACGGCTTCTTCACCGCTGGCTTCTTCTACCCCGCGTTTCTGGGCCTGGACGTGGCGCAAAACACGCTTAGTCTGTACGCCGACGCCCTCCGCCGCACAATCCCAGTGACGTCCCCCCGCTTCCTCGCGGAGAGTATCGCGCGCCTCGTGACTCTCCCGGCCGAACAGCTTCGGGGGCGCATGTTCACCATCACCGAGGTCGAGATTACAGGACAGCAGCTTGCCGATGCCATGGAGAAGGTCAATGGTGGCCCGCACACGATTACAGAGTATACCGAGTCTGAGGCGAAGGCGGACCAGGATAAGGGGCCGTTCGGGGCCATGGCGGCCGCGGCGCGGAGGGCTTGGGGCGGCGAGGGGTGGGGTGGTGAGGGCCGCTTTGAGGCGGAGGGCGTCGAGGCCCGGTCGATTGAGGAGATGGTCAGAGAGGCCAAGTTGGCCGCGTCTGGGTGACAGATTGACCTGAGGGTTGAGGTCAAAGTCGGTTCGGATGGGGATATGCAAATGTTGTCGTGAAACTGAAGAATTCGTTGTGGCTGCCGTTGAACTAATGTCCCAACCTTCCTTGCTCAGTGGAGACTCAGTGGCACGCACCGATATCATTCCAACCCCAAGTAAAGGATAATGAGGGCTCTGAACAGCGTCGCGGGGGCATAAAATGGCTTGCGGACCCACGAAATCTTCACAGCACGATCCCAATTACCTGGCTAAATTAGCGTCGCAACAGCCCAATCCCTGCCTCGTTCACTCGTACTGTGCCAAAGCCATGCGTTTTGGAGGTGAAGGGAGGCCTGCGTAAACTCGAAATGGAGGATTGTGGAGTCCCCTCCTAAGCGCTGACAGGATTTTGGACCAGAGGGCAGAGGAACCAGCGAAAACAGCTGACATGCCCCACCAACCGCCACCAGCTCGGTGACAGTCAATAAAATGCGTGCAGAGCTTTACACAAAGAGACTTGAGGTGGTATTTCTCCTACAGTCCATTTGGGGAGAGTACAGACGCCTAAGGTAACACTATCCCCCGGCCTAGCGCGACCCCCATGCCCGCCGCCCTGGCCCAATCTGGTTGATGTCGGTGCCAGCGCAGAGCCCATTCCAGTCGTCGGGACGGGGGAAATGACGAATGTCGTCGGGGCGCACGACGAACACTGCCAGCTTACCGGCCACGAGGTGCCAGCCAATGTGGCAGTGGATGGCCCACACGCCCGGCGTGTCCATGGGGATACGCAGGATGGCCCATGTGGCGGAACCCATGGCGAACGTGTCGCGCCGGAGGGCGGTGGTCGTGTCGCGCGGGATGTGCTCGGCCTGCTCGAGGGTGAGGTTGCCGGCGCCGCGGGCGACAATGTAGAACGGGCGGCCGTGGACGTGGAAGGGGTGGCTGAGTGGGAAGGGGTCGAGCTGGTTGATCTGGGGGTCAATACGTGTGCATTGTTGTTTTGGTGTTATTAAGGGGAACTCTGCAACTCACCACGACGTCGACTGCGCCTGCGTGCGGGAACGTGATGGCCGCGACGGAGCGATTGTTGAGCTCGGCGCCGTCCTCGAGCTGGTTCAGGAGCGGGTTGTTGATGTAGTTGGTGTACAGGACGCCATTCATGCCGAAACCGAATTTCGGCTGGCCGTCCGGACCCACAAAGCGGCCGAGCGACGAGTCGAGGATGCTGGTCTGGTACACCTTCTGTGGGACGTCGTTGGGCTTCCAGGGGAGGAGAGACACGCCTTCTTCCGTGAGGTCGAGGCAGGGGGAGGCCATTGGGTCTTTGAGGTCGGGCCACGGTTGGGAGTCGGGCAGGGAATACGAGCTACGGTACTCGTGGTGGTTGTCTTTGTCGCCATCGGCGCTGGCGTACCGCAGGACAGCCTTGCCCGTCATCGGCGTGCCCTTGAGAATGCACTGTGCACCAATGGCGGCGCGGATCCAGAACGCGTCGCCCGAGTGCCCCTGGTCGGCGGTGACAATGACACTGTACCGCTCGCCCGACCAGACTGGGATCTCGCGCATGGACATGGGTTTAACGGGCTGATCGTCGACCTCGACGACTGTCAGCTCGTGTCCGTCGATCGAAAGGCGGATAAGGTGGTTTCCGTGGTTGATGAGACGGAGACGCGTGCGCTTGCCCGGTGTGACGACGACTTCGGCGGGTGCCGTCTCAGAGCACGGCACACCTTCCTGGGCGACAGAGCAGTTAACCTGCCCGACGCCGTTGATGAGGATCGCGTCGGCCATGTCCGTTCCGCCGCGGTACTGGGGCTGGGGACCTTTGAGGAACTCCTCCACAATCACCTCAGTCTGGTCATTGTACCAGTCGCCAAAGTAGAGCACGCGGTCGTCGTCGTACAGGTCGCGCAGCGGGTCGTGTCTGGGGTGCACGACAATGCCGCCCACGAGCCCGTCGGTCATCGTGTTGCCAAAGTGCGAGTGGTACCAGAACGTCCCGCCCTCGTGTTTGAGCGTAAAGCGGTACGTGTACGATCCGCCCGCGGGGATCGGACACTGCGTGATACCCGGAACACCGTCCATGTGGTTTGTCCCGTTCTGCCGGATCCCGTGCCAGTGGATCGACTGGGGCGTGTCCAGCCTGTTGTTGACAGTCACCTCGACCGTGTCGCCCTGGTTGGCCTCGATGAGCGGGCCGGGGAACTGGTTGTTGATCGTCTTCATCTGACGCAGGAAACCACCCGGCGCACCCGCAGAGTAGCCCAGGTCAAAGTCGTAGTGCCGGGTCTGGGGGCCGTCTGACTGTTTGTCGTAGCAGACGGTGAACGAGGCGGGGTCGGCGGATACCGTCTGCGCCGGGATGGGTGGCTGGGGATAGGAATAGGTTGTGGGTGGACCGGCCGGGGCAGCGCCAGCCGGGTCGTCGGAGCCAGGGACCGAAGGCCCAGAGGTAGGGGTGGCCGAGGCAGCGACGACCGAGTCTTCGGCGCGGACATCACCAATCCCGCCAAAGGTGACGAGGGCAAGTACCCCGAGTGCGAGGAGCATGATGATGGGCAAACCGAGGGGGCGGGGAGGACCGAGTAGGTGGCGATGCGTGGTTGGGTTGGGGTAGTGAATAGGAGGCGATGAGGGCAGTACTCGACAATGAGACAGCCTTTTATCTTTCTCCATCGGAGTGAATCGGTTCTGGGACCGAAGCATGGGCACACAAGGTCTGGTCGCTAGGTACTGCGCAACATTTGCCTCGTTGGAACGGACATTTGCCGCGTTGGAGAGGACACACTGCCCTTGCGTGATTTTCCGCCCTCAAGACACCGACCTCGGTGCCGTGGAGTCCTGCTCGCCGTGTTCCTCAGACTGTCCATGCTCTATGTAAGCAGAGTGCCCGTCCCACGGACACGTCCGATGGGGAGCGATGAGAGCGTTGTGAGCGAGAGGAGGGGTCGCCATGAGGTGAAAGGGTGGAGCTCGAGTTGTGGCGGTGGAAACTGCCACAGCCTTGGCGAAATGGCGCACACGCTGCGTGCCTGACATGTGCTCCCTCACAGCATACCTCGGACCACATCGGAACGGCCAGCTTCTGGGTACGGAACGGGGATTGCTGGTACCCGATGTGGTTGACACGGAGAGTTGTGCGTGGTCTGCAGTGCGCTGGTGCATGCTGCGTGGCTTTGCTGGGCGCCAGACTGTGACCATGTGCCAAGCCGGTTCCTAGCAAGGAATTCTTGGGTGTGTGGTGCCTTGGCAGGGGC
Organism: Pascua sp. PH4015B; assembly: GCA_025502685.1. Taxonomy (NCBI): domain Eukaryota; kingdom Fungi; phylum Basidiomycota; class Tremellomycetes; order Trichosporonales; family Trichosporonaceae; genus Pascua; species Pascua sp. PH4015B. The sequence continues at coordinate 51,314 of JAMFRD010000008.1, read as the reverse complement.
GGTGGGCGATCTGTTGTGGATTGTTGCGATGGCGCATGCCCCGCGGCATGTTCGGAACCAGATCTGGGTAGAAAGACGCGTGGTTGCCGGTATCGAGAAGGTTGCTGTGGGCGATGCAGACGGGCGGTTGGACGGTTCGCACGGTCGCGCAAGAGTAGTGGGGATGCGGTGCTTTGTTGCGCGAGGGCATTGTGTGGCGTGTGTGCGGCTGTGCGTTGGGAAATGGAACCATGATGGGGACCATGTGGGACAAGACGTCCTGCCACAGTAGCACGAAGACATTCTTGAATGCAATGTATCCGGCGGTGTCTGCTTCACCACCGTTTTCGAACATGAACCGCAGTTGTTCACGTTCCCAACACCCGCCGACTGAACTGCACTTCTAGGCATATTCCCAGAGGAGCCCGTCCCTATCCCCCGTGGCGCTGGGACCGGGCGAGCGCGTGGGAACCATTACTGGGCGTGTTCACGCAGACGAGCCCCCACCACGACCACTGTATTAGACACAGCATCCAAGCTACGTTGGCCTTGTGCCCAGTGCCAGTTAACGGCGATCAAACAATCGTGTAGAGCCAACGATCCTCGGCGGCTTAGCTGTGTGGCGAGTGATGTGGCGCCACACTGCACCTAGGGTAGGCAGCCATACCAAATAGTCGAGGGGTGCCAAGTATAGGCCGTCAGACCGCCCAACGGAAGCGATTTCCCACAACGCTTGCTAATTTTCCCGTCCCCGATAGAGACGACCTGCTGTCTGCCGTAGCTGTCAAGTACGAAGCAAAATTGGCGACGAGGCCGACACCATGGGATGACCTCGGGGTGCCAAAGAAGGACCTCTGTCTGCAACTGCGTATGGTTTCGGACGAACTTGCAAAATATTCTTGCAAATATACTGATTTAATATTGCACATCGCGTGTGATGTTGGAGCAAAATGTTTGTGCAACTGGGAATGTGGCGACTCGATTTTGAGCAAGGAGTGGCCGTTTGACTTGTCAGCATCAACTGGAGAAAATTCGTATTGCACAGCCCCAGCTACATCACGGAGAATGTCTGCTGTTTGTACATCACCTGTCGCATATTTATACGGAGCACTACTGGAACGGCTCGCACAGGAACCAGAGCGCTGATAATGGTTGAGGATGAAAATAACATCGAGGATGCTTCCTGAGTGAACACGCCCAAATTACAATGTAAAGGAGACACCACACTGGCCAGAATGCTGACTACCATATGCAAATAGGTGCGGTAATACGTCTTCTGCGCCAAGAACTCGTCGACACCTATCGTCTAGTGGTAAGGATGCCACTCTTCCATCGCGTGAAAAGTGGTGACAGGGGTTCAAATCCCCTTAGGTGTATCTTCATTTTTTCCCCTTCATTGGTCCCTTTTGTAGTGCTGCCGGGCTTCAGTCCATCAGTCCATCTCCTCTGCTGCTCTTACAAGTCGTGTTCGGGCCAGTGTACCCTCAGCGCACATTATCGTGCGAAAAGCAGGGGACAGCTAGCGTCTAGCAAAAGAAGATATCCCTCTCCGCGCCGGACTCCCAATGTTCTGTATCTAAGAGATCAGGCTACCAGTGGAACCAAAACATCGAGACCAGCTTGCAAACAATCAAGGGGGGGGGGGTGGGGACAAAAAACCACCTGTCTCGTGAACAAGCGCTCTTCTGCGTCCGGGGTTCGAACCCGGGTCGCCCGTGGCTTCTAATCGTGAAATTGAAAGACGGGGATACTAACCTCTGTACTAACGCAGAGACTAAAGGCTTGCCCTGACTGCGCAGGGGTCTACAGAGTCTAGGAGGAGGAGTGGGAGCTGAGGGTGTTTCGAGCAGTTTGTCGAAGAGGCGCAGAAGGGTTTCCTGGTGCAACAGAAGCCGCTGTGTTCCTGCTGTTACGTGTGTGGCACACGAGCTCCAAGGCAAGTGCATCTTACCCCCGTTGACCTTCACATACACAGCAGGAGGCCATCTGTCTCAGCCAGGAGAGAGTGCTCCAGGCGGCGCGCGTCACATTGAGATTGCTCGGGTTCAGGAGCAGGAGAGCCACTGCAGCAACCTCCATTGGCGCACACTCTGGCGGATAACAGCGGGTCCAACGCCTATCAACTGCATTGTTGTCCTCTCATCGCCTTGCATGCAAACTAATATAAACAATAGGCAAGTATGTACAGAATCTCTCAACCTGGCGAGTGAGTCACAGACTCAAGTCGGCAGCACACGCCCCCGCAACCCTCCCACTCCTCATCGCGCGTCCATTCGACCCCGCCTAGAACACCCTACCGCTTGGACTTATCAAGCCGATGCGGCCTTCCCTCGGGCCGAACAATGTCCACCGCGTTCCCGTTCCAGGTACTAACAATCGCCTCAGCCTCGCGCCGGAAGCGCTCCGTCTCGAGCACGGCCTCTGCGGCGTCCCTAAAGCGCTCCTTTTCGTCTGCGGTATTGGAGCGGCGGGGCGGGAGTGGTGGCGGCGCCGCGTCTGCGGGGAGGGCGGGTAGGGGCCGCTGGAATTCGGGAGTGATGGTGCGGATCATGGGTGTGGGGATTGGCATGGGCGGGGGTGTGGGCGGGAGGAGACGGGGTGAGGGCGGGGCGGACGTCGGTGTCGAGGACGAGGTGGATGCGGGGCTGAGGGCCGGGACTGAGAGGCATGCGGGTAAGGGCTTTTCGGGCGTGGTGAAGGATCGCGGGGGTGTGTTCACGCGGGTCGGGGAGAGAAAGTCGGGGACCACCTCGGGGGCCTTGGCGTGGCGCACAGAGGCCTGGGGCTTGGTCGGGGTGCTCAGCGCACGCGGCGTGGGGTAGGGCGGGGGATGGATTTCAGCGTTGGTGGTTGCCGTGTGCCGACGGGCGAGGTCGGGGTTGGCAGCCGGAGGCACGTGTCGGCGGACGGGGTTGGGGCTCGGCATCGGGGTGGTGTGCTGGGGAACAGGATTAGGGGTGGGTGGAGTCGCCCGGCGGCGGACCGGGCTCGAGTTTGCGTTTGGGTTGACGTTGCTCGCGTCGGGGATAGAACGACGATCCTCACTCTCCCCCGTGCCACTGCGCAACAACGGCCCCGGCGTCGCTGCCGGCATAGCAGGCGACGAAGCATACTCGACCGCCCTGGCGGTAAGCTTCTCCGCCCTCCGCCGCGCCTTGTCGGCCTTGCGTGTCGCGCGGTTCTGGCGCTTCTCGGTCGACTTTGCCATTTTCACCGCCTTGCGCTCCGCCTTGACGGCGCTCTTCTCCGCGCGCTGCTGGGCGTTCGTGGCTTTACGCAGCGCCTTGCGTGCCCGCTTTTCGGCGCGCCGCTTCTTCTTGGCCGCGGCGTTGGCGGCTTTTTCCTCGGCGGCGGCCGCTTTGGCGGCCCTCGCGACGTGTGCTGCGACCTCGGCGTCGGTTTCAGTCCGGGCTGGGGGTGCCGGTGGTCCGGCTACGGTGTATGCTGGTGATGCGGGGGTGTATGCTGGTGACGCGGGGCCGGTCTGGGGTCAGTCACTTGTGCACGGGGGGCGATTGGGGGGCCTGGGAAGGGCGGGAAGGGCGGACACACCACATCCCGTGTTATACGCACTTCATAAGACTCTGGAGACTCAATGCTCCACCGCTCCTCGCCCTTCTTCTTGCACTTATCCTTGCTTTTGCCGTCCTTGCCTTTGCTACACTTGTCGTTACTCCTCTCCTTGCACTTCTCCTTGCCCTTCTCTTTGGCCGCGACCTTCTCGTTGACGCAGACCTTGTCGACGCCCTTGCCCTTGTACTTGCTGAACAGAGGGCTGCTCGCATCATTCTCGACCGACCTCACGAGCGTCGCCTCCGAGTCGGACGCGGGTGACTGAGAGTCAGCCTTGTCGTCTCCAGAACTGCTTGCGAGTCCTCACCCGAGTCACTTTGGCCGCCTCCTTTGGTCTGGAGGTAGTAGAGCCCATTGTGGAGTGGTGCGAGCAGAAGGTGAATATGATGTGTTTGAACAAGAGCGACTTAGCGACCAGCGCTGTGTGAACCCGGTCGAGTGTTGTCAGTGGTAGTCGGTGCCGTGGGTGGCAGCTGGCGTCGAGAATGTAGCTATCAGAATGAAAGAGGTGAAGAATGCAGATACGAGAGCGTTGGCGATCAGCTCACACACAGGGCAGTTAACAGTTTGCATGGTGGGACCATGGGAGCCGAGAGCCGAGGTGCGAGACGATGAGTGACTAGCATGGTGCACTGCCTGGCGGGGGTGAATGACCACCATGGCGTCAACATTCCGCACCGCCTCTGAAATTCCCTTTGAGCATCCCAGCCCCGCAGCACCTGGCTACTGTAGATGTTCCGGCACAAGTCGTCCTGGTTTAACCTGATTATGTATTGATCAGACGTCTGCACACATGGATTAGCGTCGGTTGTGGCTGTGCTGTGCATGGCGTGCATGGCGCGATTGCGACGAGTACGAATGGCTTGGATGTAGGGAGCGGTCTAGGGTGATGTGCCACGCGCGGTTGTCATGCCCATGTCCGTTATCAGCCACATCGGCCCCAGCGGCGCTAGTTGCACGAACCGAGATGGGAACCGACGCCGCAGCAGCGAGCAAGTTGACGGCACGGCCGCACCAGACACCATACACGTGCGTTAAGCATACCGCTGATAACTGCCGTACAGCTGCTTGTGACCGCCGCGCTCGTCACTACCACAGCAAGTCTGCCATCGACGCTTGAGTGGTGCTGAGCATGGTCGTTGGGGCTGCGACGCCGGCAGACACGAAGAAGGCAGACCCCCGTCTCGTCTCGTCTCGACTGCTCAAGCCCTGCACCCTACGCCGCCATCGCTGCATGCGCGCTGGTCCATTTCACCGCAATGACGCCGCCCGCAGCGGCCAGACCGTCGATGTGCGTGTTGATTGGGATAACCTTCGGCGCCACAGGACTTTTGGCACAGCCCTCCGCACCGCCGCCAACATTGCTCGCTTGTATCGGTTAATAGCGTAATCAGCCAGAACTTGGAACCACCATTGCCAGAGAGCAGCACAGCACCCAAAACGGGCCAGGCGATGGCGATGGCCATGGCGATGCTTGATCGCTGCTTTGCTCCCGATATCTCTGCACAGCTGTGTTGGGTATGCTGCAAATGCTGGCGGTGCTCCAAACCTTGTATGCAACAGGAGAGTGAGCCACGGTTCGGCTCGCACGCCACACCAACGTTAAAGGACGTTAACCTGCCCACGGTGATGTCAGCCGGCGTTGCGGGCCGCCGTCAGCCAACTGTGCGAGGAATGCCGGCATCTATTCTTCACGCCCTGCACAGCCCAAACACGGCCAAGCGGTGACGACGATTTCATTGCGAGTGGCGGTGAATGCTGTGCTCTACTTGCATTTCAACGGCCAGGCCCTCCATACGACACTAAATGCTGTGCTACGACTGCGGCGGTGCAACTTGGCTTTATGGGATCTTCTATTTCCCGTCCACAATGCACCTGCGGCCCCGAAACTTCGGGAACACTTGTCACAGGCTACGACTCCTGATCGACGCCATACGCTCCGAGCCGAGTAATGTTGGAGAACCAGACACGAACGCGTCCGAATAGGAACATGGGGGCTATCGCGTATCAGGTTGGCATGATATGGTGGTCGTCACATGATACTGGCTACAACAAATCTAAATGATGCACGGCGCGCGCTACGCGTCGTTTCGAAAGATGAAGGCGAGCCAGAGGCGCTCCTGTAGTGTCCCCGGCCCTTTGAGTGTCCAAACGTGCTCTGTTTCTACTCTCTCCTCGGTCCCAAGTGTCCATCTACGCCCACACGACAGCCGCTCCTGAGCGCGAGGCAACGAAGCGCCGGCCCTGTAATGTCAGCTTTGGCCCGATGGTCGTGGACATGGGTGGTAGGGATGGAACTGGCGCTCGAGCAAGCTGCACCTCACACCAGCAGCTTCATGCACGCCAGAGAACCCGGGTGACAGCCGGCTCTCTTCGTCTCCGTCCTTGTCCTCTACTGCCAGCTGACATGTTCCACACGCCACGTCCCACGCCGGATTGACGTACTCACCTCTGCATTGACAACGTCTTGCGAACCCGAGCCCCCCGCCCCATTGGCCTGCTGCTCCTCTGCCACCTCCCACGCCTTGCGCACGCGCTGCCCCTTGCGCTTTTTGCGACGCTTGTCGCGCTGGCGGTGACGGTGGCGCGCAAACTCGACAGCATCGTGTTGCAGCTCTTCTTCCTCGTCGGGCTTGGTGAACACACCGTCCCAGCCATTCTGTTTAATGTGCTTGGGGGCGGCGTCCGAGTCCTCTTCCTCGACGGGTCCCAGAGGGAAACAGGCGGTGCGTGGAGTGGCACCCCCACGGAGAGGCGTGCTGCGCGAGGCGGAGCGCGGGGGGGAGCGTGATGACCGATGTGATGTGCCGGACGCTGCGGTCGATGTAGATTCGAGGGAGAGGAACGAGGCATTTGGCGGGGTGAACGGGGAAGGGAGATGGCTCGGTGCGGTTTCAAACGACGTGACCGAGTCGCTCGAGCGGGGACGCTGCGAGGTAGGCAGCGACGACGACGACGCGCCCATCGGCGGCTGGATGCTCGGGTGGTCCATGGGCGGCGGCCAGCTGGGGTCGTCCTCAAAGATTGGCCGCGGCGCTGCAAGTGCTCCCCCCTCGCCCCATGGCGTGTACGGCGTCACTGCCGCACGGCACTGTCGACTAACAGTGAGGCGGCGCTCGAGGTTGGAAAGAAGCGCAGCGACGTGCGCGATGCCAAACCGCCGCTTGAGGCCAGGTGGCGTCCTCACTGCGTAGTCGGTCTGCAAGCTGCCGTCGCTCCGGTCGGCCTCTGGGAGGGGTGGTGTAATGGGGATGGGAATGGGAGACGCCGAAGACGTTCGGCTCAGTTGGGTGGCGTTGTGGAATCGCGCCATGGCGGGTGGCTAGTTGTTGAGGATGAGGCACCAACCCGAGAATAAAATAGTGCTGAGATGATATACTCGATGGAGAGAATGGGGGAGGAGGAGGGACGAGGATTAAGTGGAGAGGTTGGAGTCGTTGGACTCGGATGGGCTAGAGGTGAAACGCATGGCGCCGAGGAGGCTCCGAGGCTGACATGGCGCCACTCGACCGTCGGGTCGTTTGAGTCATCGCCTAACCTGTGCCAAGAGGCGGCTATGCAACTATGAAAGAGCTAAAGTTTGGTGCCTCAAACACAGAGCAACTGGTTGTCTCTGTCTAGACGACCAACCGCTGCCTGTCGAGGAAGCATCCGACTTTTGCTCCGATCTCTCGTTACCGTCTGGCGAAACATGGTCAGCTCGTCAGAGCCATCAGAGCAGTTGCGCCGCCTGACCATAGGGAACGGGCAGTCGACCCAGCGTTACGGCGTCGTGTGTGGTGTACCGGTATCCATGGAAGGTTGACGCTAGTGCGAGAGCGGTGTCTCGATGAAGAAAAGTTAATAAACCATGCAGTGCGCACCCACCCCGAGCCTGATACTCGTCCCTCGGCCTGGCCAACGTCAACGCGAACCTTGTTGAAACAGCCCGCACGTCAAAATCTCGGCACGAGGCACGTCACGCGCCGGGGCAGTACAACACCAGTGCAGAGCAGTGCAGGGGGTAGAACTAACTGCAGGACGGCGGGTCGACAGGGACCTGGTATCCTCCACCGAACAGGCATTTGAAGGGAACATGCAGAAAGACGAGGGATAGAGAGTACGGCATGGGTGACGAAATGTTTGCGCATTCGAGCTTAATGAACGGCTCCTCGTCGTCGTCCCTGTCGCCCTGTGGCGACTTCCGCTCGGAATGCTTTTGGATCCGCGGTTTCACTTTTGGTAATCACGTGACTGCCGCGTGTGTATTGCATGGTTTACGCATGCGATTTTGATTCCGTTAATATTTGATACGACTAGTTCCGGAATATACGTGGATATTGGGTAACATCTGCACTCCCTAAACTGCTTGGGTTTCGATTCTCTTTTGAGCAAGAGCATCCGTCTGCGTCGGCGTTGGGTGCGTGGGGTGAGCCTGCCCTCTGCCTGGGTGCGTGTGCCTGTCTGCCAGCTGCCTGCCTGCTGCCTGCTGCTGGCTCACTCGCCCGCCCGCTCGCTCGCTCAGTGTCGCTCGCTGCTGCTCGCTGTCCGCTCGGCCTTGTTTCTCTCCGTTTCTCCCGCCTCCCTTTATCTCTCATCACCAGCACCATGTCGATCGAAAACCTGACCCTCGAGGACAACCACGACGGCCACTCGCACGGCGGCGTCACGGTCGAGCTCCACTCGCGCCCCGAGCGCAAGGCGCGCAAGCAGCTCGAGGGCCTCGGCCTCAAGCGTGTTCCGGGCATCCAGCGCGTTACGCTCCGCCGCCCCAAGAATGTGCTCCTCGTCGTCGCCCAGCCCGAGGTCTACAAGGCCCCCGGCTCGGACTGCTACATTGTCTTTGGCGAGGCCAAGCTCGAGGACCCTTCGTCGGCCGCCCAGATTGCTGCCCAGCAGCAGCTCCAGGCTTCCACCCAGGCTGCCCAGGCCGCCCACGCCCAGGGCGGCTTCAAGGACGGTGTCCCCAAGTCCCTCGAGGACCTGATGGGTGGTGACGAGTGAGTGCGAGTGGGAGGGCGAGAGCTCTCGACGTGGGGAAAGAAATTGTGGCCAAATGACGTCGATTTATTGAGTGCTGACACGGTCCCCTCCCACTTGTTTTCCTCTTTGCCAATCTCCACGAAACCTCCTCCAACGTTCCCCACACAGCGCCCCCGAGCTCGAGGAGTCGGACGAGAAGAAGCCCGCTGCCGCTAGCGACGCCAAGGTCGAGGACGAGGACGTCAAGCTCGTCGTTGCCCAGACCGGCTGCACCGAGGAGAAGGCACGTGAGGCTCTTGCCGCTGAGAACGGCGACCTCATCAACGCGAGTGAGTACGCCAGCAATGTCGGCGCGGCCGTCATGCCTGTCCACCACTAGTTCCTGCTGCATGTGTCGCTAACGCAATAGTCATGCGCATCGGCGCTTAAAAATCGGGTCGACAGAGAAGGGAGCGTGCGCAGCACGGGTGTGTATATTACATGGTCCGATGCATCTGGCGTAGAGTAGTAGTAAAAGCGCGCTGTGGGTGCGAACACAAACGCGACGCCGGTGAGGATCGCAATCTTCATGACGGGCAAGCACGTAAGCGTATGGTCGGTGGAGTAACGATGAGAGCGAGAGTGCGCGACTGAGAGCCGAGTGATTGACATTGAGAGGATGACATCGAGAGGACATCGAGAGGAGGACATCGAGGAGATGATCTCAGTCGAACGGGGGTCTGTGACAGTCACTCGTCAGCCCACTTACATACGTTGTGTAGGAACGCCCGTTGGCCGATCCACGCGCGTTCGCCAACAAAACGCGGCACCGTACCTAGTTGACCACCTGGTGGATACTTTTCGGACGCCGTTTACGCGTTTGGATTCGGGGGTTGCCCATCGTGCCAAGCCAACAACCAGAAAGAGAATGTCTGTATAGCCATGTGAAACGCCAAGGACGTCTGCGTTTCCAGAGCAGCGTCGTAAGGCACTCGCGAGTAATCACTTTAGGCCGAAAGAATGTTGATGTGGTCATGTGAGACGACCATGCGGGGCCTCGGTCTGGTCGTTCGGTACACACAACCATGCCATGTCGTGCGAGGGGAGAGATGGCAGCACGGCCTTCGGCCGGCAAGAGATTGTGCGGGGGCTCGGACAGGAGGTCGTGCCTCGGGCCGTTCCAGTGGGGTATGAGTGGGGTAGCCTCGGACGTGGTGGGAGTCCAGAGGGGGCACATAGCACGGATCCATGGGGTTCAAGAAAACGTTCATACAGACATGACTGGCACTGGGTACCGAAGGACGCTCATGGCTGACGGGGAGAGCGACGCCGGGGCAGTTCTCAATAGTCGCGCCGAGCCTTAGCCCGAGGACGAGGACGATCATGGCGACGAGTGAAAGGCAGCAAAAGTGCTCATGGAGCGCACCGTAGCTATGTAGAGGTGAAGGCCGAGAACCAGTCACTACAGACTCTTGAAAGCCGACTTGCGTCAAGTCGACAAATGCCATGTTTCGAGAAACTACGCGGTGTGAAGGAGGGGCTGTAACAGATGAGATGCAAGGCTGCCTCCTAATAATGTCGGAGCCTTCCGTGAATGGCGAGTCAACAATGGCCCCACAGTTCGCATTGCTACTGACACCTCGCATACGAGTAAAGGGTGCATACAGCAGGACCATATACAATCTCCAGTCTCGCTTAATATCTGCCTCTCTTTAACTACCGCCGAGGTCGGTCTTTCTGGCTTGGTCTTTCTTGCGCGCCCCTCGATGACCGTCATTCGCTGCGAGGTTGTCGAGAGTCGACGACCGCTAGCACTCGTTCAGTTTGGAACGTGGCCACTCCCTGAAGTCGACGCCGCTGAGGAAGCAGCCGTAGGGTGTACGGTACCAATACGTTGACCAGTCGCTGCCCACGCTGTGGGCCTCTCCCTGCTTGTAGCAGGTTACCTCAACCCGGCGGCCGGCGGGGATAATGTTAATGTGTCCGTGCGCGGTGGTGGCGCCCCTGAAGCAGCCGGCACCGCGGATGGTGTTGACGACTTCACTAGCGTACGCCGACGGCGCGAGCGCGAACGCGATGGCGGCGAGGATGGCAACCTTCATTGTGGTGTGTGGAGCGTGGGGTAGCGATGAAAGCGTGCGCGGCTGAGAGTAGAGTGGAGTGGTGACGGCGAGAAGAGATGGTCTCAAAGTCGGATGAGGGCTATGTCAGTCGCTCGTTGGGCCCCTTTATATACCTTGCGCGATGTGGGTAGACGCTCATGAATGGCCCACTAACTCTGGCACACATCCACTGATCCAGCACCGGTACAGTACACAACCTACATAACCCCGCCGCGGCCAAGTTGTTGCTGTTCGGAGGCTGTTTACGCGTTTGGATTCCGGGGTTGTCTATCGTGCCAAGACAACAACCATCGAGTATAAAAGGTGACAAGAGTGGTTGTGTCGTAAGGTGAAACACTCTTGCCAAGTCATTTGAACCAAACAAAATCTCACGAGGAACATCTTTAGCTCTTGTCTCCGTGGCGACCATTGTGAGAAAGAACGTTCTTACGGTTATGAGAGCGGTCATGTGAGGCCGTCCCGGGTTTGGACCTGGCACGACGTCATGCCATGGGGTGAAGCGTGAGTTAATGAGTGAGAGGAACACCGATATTGTCAAGTGTTTCAGCATCTCTGACGACGCAGATGAAGAGTTAAAAGTGCGAGTTCGGGGGAGTCTCGGTGCCCTGTGGGATTGTTTACAACCACCACTTCAAGTGACCGAGACCATGTCGCAGTCGTGACACTCGTTAAGATTTTCGCGTCCGAGCACGAATGGAGACGGGTCCCCACCACAAAAAAAGGGGGGGGGGGGGGGAGGGGGGGGGGGGGGGAGGGGTCCCGGTTCGGGGGTGGGAGGTAGGGGGCCACCTGTGGGGAGGCGCGGGGGGGGGGAGGGGGTGGCGGGGTGGGCAGGGGGGGCCGCCGGTGTGTGCC
>JAMFRD010000008.1:0-39833 GCA_025502685.1 Pascua sp. PH4015B | reverse complement strand
CCCCCCCCGGGCCCCCCCGCCCCCGCCCGGGGGGGAGGAGGGAAGAGAAGAACGGGGCATAACAGAGTAGGTTGTGTTCGGTGTGCCTCGAATGCGGCTGGACTCGCCCCATGGGGCCATGGGGGAGCCCCCCGTAGCATCTGTCTGTGTACATGTGGTGAGGGGGTGCGTGGGCAAGGTAGGGGAGAATTTGGGGGTGGGGAACGTTACGCGACGTTCGCGGCGTGCCGACAAGCGTGCTCGGGTGTGTATGGTGGGACTGTTGTAGCGGGGTGATTGTAATGGGTGGTATCGTGTCCGGTTCGTACAGAAGGCTTCTACGTCTATCTACCGCTCGCATTACGCCCGGTTCTGGCTCCGGAACTGCGGGTCAGCTCCACAGCCAACAGTAGCTGTACGCACAATATCACGCAGCTGGCCGTTGGCCTCCTCGACCTGCCTCTCGAGGTACTTTGCCTTCTTGTTCAGGCTGGTAATGTCGTCGGCGAGCGATTTTTCCTGGGCCGAGTGCTGCGCGTTGATGGTGGCGCGCGGTTGCTCGATGAACCTGTTGTTAGCGCATGTTACGTGTGGGTGGGGCAGAAAGACGAGGAACGCAGGGATACCACGAGCACCAGGCATTCGTGTCGTCCGAGAAACACGGCAGTGGGAATGCTCGGTCGAGGCTTCTTGGCAACGTGCCTCTATCGTCCACCAACACGTTTCTGGGGCGGACATGTCCGCTGGTCTACCAACGTACGGGTCGGCCAACGTACATCGGCAACGACGCCGCCAGAATGGGCAGCCTGCTCGGAACAGGACCATGCACCGACACTTCCCACGGACCCCCGAGGTCCAATGCTCACGTCCATGGTGTCTGGCCAGGTGCCTTCAACCTTTGGGTTAAGAGCAGAAATGCCAAACCAAACAGACGTCACAGGGAGCAAGTTCCAGCCCTCCAAGACAACGTCGACCACTGTGATGCGCACGACATGGCCACCGAAGCTATCGAGCGACAGACCCAACCGCAGCCCCGGTTTCCGACCTCGGTCCACCACCACCACCACAACCAACTCACATCTTTCCAACACCCCTAAACATGCGCGCATCCCCCTCGGGCACGGTACCGAGTTCCCGCATCGTGAGCTCGAGAATCTTGCGCTCCTTCTCCTTGGCGCCGACCTGCGCGCGCACGAGGGAGAGCTGGCGCGAGCTCGAGATGGCCTGCGTCTGGATCTGCTGCAGGATCTGCAAGAGCCGTCAGCACACGGTGTCTCGTCTTTCAGTGGGTCAGGTAGGGACGCAAAAGAGGCACCTTTCGCAGCGTGTCGTCGGAGAGGTTGGACATGGTGGCGGGGTGTGGTGTGGTGGTGGAGGACGCGGTCAACGCGATCGGGTCTGACTTGAACAAGATGGGCCACCGTCACTCACAAGTTGGCGATGGACTGGACGGGAGCAAATCCACGTGGGTCTGACCTCCACATGAGGACCGAGCGGACTGCGGAGTTCCGCCCAGGCCACCGATTATCCGTTGACGACATTTGCCCCAGACCAGACGCGATGCAATCCACACTATCTATGCACAATAACTGGTGCACTCCGCGCCCCATAACCATTGCAGGAACTGCATCTCCCTCCTTCCTTTTGACATCTACACTCTTTGCGCAAAATGGGCAAGCCTGAGATCGACTATTCGCTCTACCTCGTCACTGGGCGTGAACTCTTGCCCGCGGGAAAGGTGCGAGGCAATCAGGACTTGACAACACGGCTGACGGCAGGACTATTATGAGAGCCTCGAGGAGGTTAGCTAGTATGATTGCTCCAGTAGCTAATGTTCAGTCACTGCAGGGCGGCGTGACCGTGGTGCAGGTCCGAGAGAAGGACACGGACACCGGCGAGGTGAGCTGATGGTCTCATGGATGTGCCTGACTCTCAGTTTGTGGAGATTGCACGCCGGACCAAGGAGATTACAGACAAGGTGAGTGACATCTCCTGCTGCAGCTAACTTGTACTAACATTTTCTTCCCTCGCTGCGTTTGACCCTCTGACACGCAGTACAACGTGCCGCTGTTCATCAACGACCGCATCGATGTCTTCCTCGCTGTCGGCGCGACGGGCCTGCACATTGGCCAGGACGACATGGCGCTCACAGAGGCGCGCCGCCTCGTCGGTGACGACGCCGTGATTGGTCTATCCGTATCGACTGCCGAGGAAGCGCGCAAGGCCATCGCGGACGGCGCAGACTATGTCGGTATTGGCGCCGTGTGGCCGACGGGTTCAAAGGACGTGACCAAGAAGCTCAAGCTGGGGCCTGATGGCGTTGGCAAGATTCTTGATGTGTTGAGTGGTAGCGGTGTGCAGAGTGTGGCAATTGGTGAGTCTGGAGGAATGCGTCGCTGTGAGGGTGGCCCCGAGTTGAGGCTTGTTGGAGTCACGATTTGGGCATGGCAGTGGGGACAGCACGAGACGGGAAAGTGACGCTTGGGGGAGATCGCGGTCCAATGCTCGTAGCTGGCTTGGCTCACACCTCACCCACAGGCGGCATCCACCCTCCAAACGTCCCTCATCTGCTGCACGGCTCGGTCGGCCCCGAGACGCGCAACCACCTGGACGGCGTTGCGATCATTTCAGCCATCGTAGGCTCCACCACCCCCAAGGACGCGGCGCGTGGCCTCCGGGACACGATTGACTCGTTCAAGCGTGCGCGTGCAGCCGGGAACAATGCTGAGGCTGCGTTCTGTGCGCCCAGTCACGGAAAGCGGACGGTGGAGGCCCTCGTCGCGCAGACGGCCAAGCTCATGGACGTCGTGCGGGAGAAGACGCCGTTGGTGCACCAGGTCAGTGCTGTAGAGCTCACCAAGCGCAGCACCGGCTCATGCTCCAGATCACCAACAACGTCGTGATCAACGACTCTGCCAACGCGACGCTCGCGATCGGCGCGAGCCCCATCATGGCAACGAACCCGCGCGACGTCGCCGACCTGAGCCCCGCGATCGGCGCGCTCCTCGTCAACTTTGGCACCATTACGGATAAAGAGGGCATGTTTGTCGCGGGCCGCCAGGCAAACGTCAACCGCAAGCCGCTCGTGTACGACCCCGTCGCTGTGGGCGCCACTGCTTTCCGGCGCGAGACTTCGCAGCGTGAGTAAACAATAACCTGGAGTGGAGGCGACGGGTAGATGGGGTCTGACTCGCAGAACTGCTGGCGCACTGGCAGCCGACTGTGATCAAGGGCAACGCGGCCGAGATTGGCGCGCTCGCACGTAACAACGAGGTCACGGCGCGCGGCGTCGACTCGGTCGGCAAGGGTTTCGCCAACCCAGGAGCAGTCGTCAAGGCGCTCGCGCGCGAGCGTGCCGCCATCGTCGTGCTTACAGGCGAGGTCGACTACATCTCGGACGGCGATGTCGTCCTCAAGACGTCAAACGGGCACGACTACGTGAGTGACAGTGTGTCCGCAAGGCTCTCGGCCCGATTACTGATGCCCAGCTAGGCGTCATCACCGGCTCGGGCTGCATGACCGGCACACTCGTCGCGACATTCTGCGCGGCCGCGCGCCTCGCAGCGCTTGCCGATGGCGAGCCGTGGGAGGACCAGTCCCAGCTCGTCCAGGGCGACATGCTCGCCGGTGCCCTCGCCGGCGTGCTCGTGTTCAACCTCGCGGCCGAGGCGGCGGCTGCCCGCGACGACGTGCGTGGACCAGGCACGTTCCGCGCCGCCCTCATCGACGAGCTGTTCAACCTCCGCCCCGCAGATGTGCTCAAGGGCGCAAAGGTCGAGATCTTGTCGGTGGACCTGGCGTAGGCTGATATGTTGGGCTACTTGGGGCGCCGCTAGACGCTGGAGACTACATTGCTAGAAAATGGATGTAAGGGGGCAGAAGTGTGAGATTGTTGGGCCGAGGGCAGGGGGATCCCGTCTGAGGCGATTTGGAGCGAAGTGGAACGCGGAGCAGCTTGTGGTAGATGCATACAACGTGGGCACCTGGCTGCGGGGCCACTTTCCAGACGGCCTTAGCTTCATCCTTGCCCCGTACATTCTCCTGTTCAACACCACCCGAGGCCCCTAGGCCCCTAGCCCCAGACCGCCGCACGAGTCTCAAAACAACGGGCGGAACGGCATCTCCTCTGTCGGCTGGAGCCAGTTCTTCTCGTCATACTCGAACCCATCCGCACCCTCAATCATGTGGAAAGTGTAGATCATGCGGGTCCGCTCCGACGGGTTCGGCGGCGAGCGGTGCATGACGCTCCCTGCGAGTTAGATCTGCCCCCAACCCTCACCTTCCCACATCACTCCAGCCCACACCACAGCACGAGCTCACACCTCACTCACCATGGATCAGCACGGCCGTGCCCGGGGGACACGGCGCCTCCTTCCACCCTTCCATCTCGTCCCACCGCTCGCTATTCGGCTCTACCCCGGGGACGCGCTCAAACGTCGTGCCCCCTCCCGGAGCACGCACAAAGCGCTCGCTCACCCGCGCCGCCTTGTGCGAGCCTGGAAGGAAGGACAGGCAGCCGTTCTCGGGCGTGCACTCGTCCAGCGCGATCCAGCAGCCGATCGCTGAGGGGGGAGAGGTGTACAGGAATGTAGAGTCGTTGTGGCACGGAACTGGTGTTAGCGTTGCCGTCGGGTCGTGGTAGTTCAGTCGGGCTGCCTTTGTTATGGCACTGGTCCTCCTCGTTCGCGCGGCGGCTCCTTACGGGCATGTCACGACCGGCCAAGATCGTCACGATTCCAGTGCCCCAACCGGCCTCCTGTCTAGATCGAGCACCGGCCTCCCTGCACACCACCACCAGTCTCCACTTCGAGTGCCGCAACAGTCTACCATCCACGTGCCTCCTAGCCAACTCCCCCCATCCAAACATTGTCCCGACCAACTCACCCTGCCCACCAATCCGCGGCTGCTTGCAAATAACCATACTCTGCAGCACCCTGGGACTCTTCTGCGCCCCCAACGCCCGCGCGACATCGCGTACTTTATCGCTCTCAAACGTATACTTGCGGAACACGGGGTCGAGGACGGCGAGCGCGTGGCCAATCTTGTTGATGCTCCGGGACGCAGGCACGCCCGGGCGGAGGCGCGCGGGCTCTGTGGGGGTCGCCTCGGTGAGTGCCGATGGTTCGAGAAAGTATCGGATCTGGGCGCGTCAGCTCACCCAAGTACGACCTAGCTGGCAGCAGCTCGAGTGACAGCTGGGGTACAGGGGCGACTCACCTTGTCGCCAGAAGACAAAAAGTAGTCGTCGCCCACATGGTCCCCGTCGGCGCTCGTCTTGAACGCCGTAAGCGGGTGTCCCTCAATCTCGAACTCGTCCAGCAGCGTGTGGACGCGGTCGAGCATCTCGGTCGTCTCCGACGGCGCGAAGAAGCCCGGGAGGACGAGGTACCTGCCGTCAGAGGGACGCGGGGGAGGTTTGGTGTGAGCGTACGACGTACCCGTCGGATTCCCATTGGGCGAGCTGTTCAGGTGTGAGGGCGGCCATTGTAGAGTGTAATGTTGGGCAATGCAGAGAAGAGTGGTCGAGAAAGCAATCACGAGTCGCAGACTCGGCACCACGCGCTACCAGGCACAGCGGGCCGGAGACTGGGGACCATGACGCGTTCCGTCGCTCATTGCCACTAATTAGAAAATGTCTTTAATCTCAGGGTCTAAATCTAAGTATCACGTGACCTGTTTGAAATGGGATTAGCCTTCCTCGCGGCAGCTCGCGGCTGGCTCGGTGTCAACAAATCCGCCGCGTCGGACCGACGACTTTGAATCCACATCTATCATCACCTACTCTCTATTATTAACCTGTGTACACTTAAATGCGTGCGTATACTCTGATATCCGGACACAGCTGATCTCCAGCGCGAGAATCACCGCTCCGCGCGGTGAGCGAGGGGGAGAGCGAGCTGGAGAGCGACCGGGAGGAAGACGAGACGTCGACGGACGACGGCGGTGATCGTAATGACGGCGATGGCGGGGTTGGTGAGGACGACAACGACGACGACATGCCCCAAGCCTCAAAAGATGCGTACCGGCTGCAGCTCGATGGCAAGGAGTTTCCCTGGGGCCGCGCGCACTTCTTCCTCCCGGCGTGGATTCCCCCAACTATCCGCGCAAATATGAAGTCGCGCATCACAGTGAGCTGAACTGCTCCCAAAGCCTCTAGCTCACATATCCAGTACGCTGGCGGGAACATAACTCAGGACGCGCAGTCGGCGTCTATTATTATGACCTACTACGACATGACCCCCGAGGATAGGGACGCGCTCGCCCGGCTGCCCGGCATGCGCGACAAGATCCGCGATCGGGAGGTGCTGTTGCCGTGCTCCGACTGGCTTGCGCGTGTCTTCTTCACCGACCGCGCAGTGTCTATGCCCCGCCGGCGGAAAGGTCGCCGCGGCGCTTTTGTTCGCGGTAGGAAACAGATGTACGTCGCCGTTGCGGATCTCGGGAACGAGGACTTCCGGAACAGCACGATGTTAGCCTTGGAGGTGAGTTTGGAATGGTGCCCGGCAGTGGAGCTCTCCAAAGTATCCATTACTGACATTAGATGCATGGCGCCATTGTCGTCGGCGCCGAAGAAGACTATGACGTTTGCATCCTGCCCGATAAACATCCTCTCCTCGCGCGTCCGCCAAAAGGAAGGACTCAATACCACGACCAGAAGTGGGTTGGCGACACGATCGCGGCGTTCCGGAGTCCGCAGCGCAGGAACGCGACACGAGTGGACGAGGGCGCGAGTGTGGTGCAGGAGGCACAATACGATCCACAAGCCGGCCCATCTCGGACTCAACCTACGCCTCAACCGCGCAACCCCTCTAGAACACAGCGTCCAACCCAGTCACAGCCTCGCAGCCGACCCAGGACCGAACCCCCTCGCGATCCAACGCAACCGCCACCTTTGAGAGGACGAACAGAGTTCACCTCCGACGACCGCGAGCGGCTCGCGCGATGGCTCGGGTTTGTCCGGCCCACAGACGCGGGTCGCACCACGCGTTCGCTGTACAAGCGGCTAGAGGTGAGCTATAGCGTCCATTTTCTTTAGCTCACGACACTGACGGTGCAGGTGTACGAGCCAGACGATCCGGTGTACGGCTGGGCCACGCGGCACCCTTGGTCCGCGTGGCACAACCATTTCAAGAAGAACCGGACCTTGCGGCGGCCAGGCGACGACATGACGCTGGAGCAGATGGTGAATGCGTATGCCCATGACGGTGTTGACCACACCTTGCGAACCGCGGCGGAGAGGGAACAGGATGGGGACGGGGACGAAAGTGAGCGAGACGAGGAGGAGAGTGAGCAAGATGAGAGTGAGCAGGGCACGCAAGAGAGTGAGCAGGAAGGGGAAGAGAGTGAGCAGGACGGGGAGCAGGCGCGAACAAAGGGGAAGCGGCGAGCGGAGGACCCAGACCAACGACGCGCGAAGAGGAGCAAGTCGGGCCGAGGAAGATTGTCCACCACCGACTCTCGTGGCACCACCCGGCAACGCCCAAACGGGAGCAACACGCGTGCCGATGGGACAAAACGCGCCGGCAAGCGACGAGACAGCGGCGAGAGCGAGCAGCTAGCGGGCCCGAGTGCGAGGGCTCAGCGGTTAGCGAACCGCATTAAAGTCGCAGAGGACCGCTCGGACGCGATCGAGGTGGACCAGGTTGTGTGAGGCTGTTGGGACCGTATCTTATGTAGTTCTAGTACATGTTCAAGCTATCCTCTATGTTATTCCTCACTACGGGTTAGGTCGTCATACGCGTCCAATACTGGTCCAAGTCTGGGAAGAACTGGTGAAGCGTCTGGAACCTTTAATAGCGTCGCTGGCACCAGCTAGCAGCAACAGTAGACACCAGCGCCCAGCGCCACCACCACCACCAGCTGCAGCAGCTGCAACACCATCGTCCTCAGCAGCACCTCTAGCAACAGCACCAGCAAACCCGAGCTCTACTATTAGCGTGTCAACGAGGCCGACCCTGCAATCCCTGGGAGATTCTCGCAGTCATTGAAGCCCCCATCCCCGACCTTGCACCTTGCTCGACTTGGAGCTCTACGTATCTGATAATCTAAAGTGTTCTCCACCTAGGCCAGACGTACATGTGCTTTTGGGCGATGCCATACGCGTGCACCTCCCTCGACCAATACTGGGTCTAGTCCAGCAGAGTGACCAGGTTCGTACATTACAACCACGACTACCACCACCTCAACTACCCCACCACCGCACAACACGGCCCCACCTACAAATCATCCTCGTCAACAGCCCCCGCCTCCTTGGGGCGCGAATACCCCAACCCCAACTCGGGATACTGCGCCGGCACCTCGGGCAGCACGTCCCTCAACTGGGCCAGATCCAGCGGATAGGCCATGCCAAGCCACGCCGCGCGCTCCGAGTGGTCCAGCACCTCTCGCCTCGTAAGTGGGTGGATGAGGACGGAGAGGGGACCGCGGTGAGTCACAAAGTACTGGTAGACGCGCGAGAAGCGCTCGCGGGGACACCACACCTCGTAGCTGCCGACCACGTGCGGGCCGCGCGGCACGTCATTGTACGTCGCCAACGGCACCGCGTGGAAGTACCCCTCGGACCGTAGGCGCAGAATGTCGTCACGCAGGGAGAGGGCGAGGGCGCGGTGGGCCGGGTTGGACTGGTAGAAGTAGACGTGGAAATGGTATTCTTTCACTTCGCCGTGGCCGTCGAGGTCGTCGAAGTCGGGGTCGGCGGTGGGGTCGGCAGCGGGGGCGGTGCTGGGGGCGGGAGCGGGGGCGTTCTGGAGCTGCATCGTGTGCAGAACCGGGGTAGACGGTGAGAGTGCAATGAGTCCAAGTGAATGAATGAGAAGCAACTTGGATGGCTCGGATAGCTCGAAGCTCGAAGTCGTACCTCGTGGGTCACGTCATGTCTCGCCCGCATGGCACAAGGCCGGCGATCCGCGACACCCAGGTATTCTTCCGGGATTACTCCGGGTCGCTGAACTCACGGCCGCTGTTGACAACCCCATACACAGACTGCGCGCCGCAATTGTCTACCTGTGCTTGCTATATCACAGTCTGTCCCAGCCAAAAGGAAAGTACTCTGCATGTCCGACCACTGACAGGCATGGTTGGTCGCAGCCTGGGCTTGTGGCACCACAGAGCCAACGTTGTGGCGGACACCTCGCTCATTGACGTCCACATCTCTGGCGAGAACGACTTGCGCAAATCGTATTTCCATTCTCTCTCCACCCCAATTTGATACTTTCCCGGAGGTTAAGCACGACTACAGTACTGGCCTGACAAGCGCTTTGCGCCATCGATGCACGGACAGAGAGACACAACACATGGGTCAACCTCAAGCACTAACACATCGTTGGTGAAACGGTATCATGCGTCGTTGCCATCATCCTCTCCCTTCGGCCGCGCTGGCTGAACACGAGTACGATCGTCGTCGACGCGGCAGGGTTTCGACTCCCTTACGATGTAGCTAGCTTTTTTGACCTCTGACACTGTCGTAAGTGACCCCTTGTAAGTTCAAGAACTGGTGGCGGGGCTGGACTGCCGACGGGGAGAGGTGGACTTCAAGGTGGTGCTCTTGAGCGGACGTGGTGGCCTCCTGGACAGGAGCGGAACTGGGACTCGTTGCCCAGACAACGTGGTTATTGGAGCACGTCACTGCCATGGTCTTCATTTGTCGCCCAAGTCCAGGAAGTAGTCGGGCCGCTCAAGGATGAGGGAGCGAGCTCACCGGCACCACTTCGAGCGGGGCGAAGACTCTAAGGACCACATGCCTCCTTGCGCGTGGCCAATGTCGTGATTGGGGATCTGCCCCGCGTTCGCTTCCTGTGCACTCCTTACAGGGAACCCATTGAAAGACCGTTGTGAGCAACACCCGAGACCCCCAAAGAAAGCATCCATGCACGCGGCCGGCGTACTTCCCAGCACCTATTCCAGCATCTCCCAGCAGCTCTGCGTCCAGTTCGCTCAAACGGCGTCAAGTAAATAGCCGCCAACAATCGGCACAGGCAATGTACCGACGATAAAGTGGCCCTAGGACCCCAAAACCAAGCGCAGCTTCTCGAATGCCAATGACAGCCGTACATCTTCAAGGACGTGCACACGGGCACTCCAGCACACACCAAGCGAAACCGGAAGCCCACCGGGAATTGGCCGACCATTCAACCCCGTACCACACACATTGCAGTTTGCTGTCGTGACGCGGGTGAAACGGACAAAGGTTCAACCCCCAACCCAGCCAGAAGCCGAAATCAGCGGAAAGTGCACCAGGACGGCCAGTGAGAAGGTGCGGTTGCGCTCGGACGGCCAGTCCGAACGACGAGGTGGTTATTGAATCGGCCCGATTCTTAGTTTGACAAGTGGTGGCGTGTGGGCGTGGCTGGTGTGGCTGAGGACGTCCTGAGTGGTTTCAGATCACATGCACGACCTCTGGATCTGGGGTGTTAAGCAACTGGCCATGGTGGGTTCAATATTTGGACATTTAGGACTGGAGTGGTGCTTCTGGTCCACGGGGATGCGGGTGGCTTCTGACATGCTTCTAAGCATATTAAGCTCGAGCACTAGAACATCGCCACGGGGTTGAACAACCGTACCTCTACTTGTAGACCGGCTCTGTGCACGGAATCACATGGCTCCTACGGCTGGCGTCCCGATGGCTTCCAGGACTTCGAGCCACCAATGGTCTATTCAATGAGTGAGGGCGGGAGCCGGAGTTCTGGTGCATTCACGAGTGCGTCTGCCGGCTGAAGCATGTTGAGCACGAGCACTGGAGGCACCTCGCGGTTGAAGATACAGATTTCTGCTTGCGGCTCACAGGCACCGTGCACGGCATCGCGTGTCCTAGGGCGCGTCCCGATGACTTCCAGTGCCAGCCCAGACCACCGAATGTCTATTCTCAGTGAATCCGGGCAACTGCAGGGCCGGCACGTTCGTGAGTGATAGGAAACTACACTCTCCAAAGGGTCATGGGAACCACCATGTCCCCCGTCAAAGGGTCTGGGGCGTGATGACTGAGAGTTGTTTGGAAGTACTTTCACGTGGGCTCCCACTCCAAACCTAGGGCAAACGTACTCGGGAAGCCCGTAGCAGTCAATCAATCCACCCAGAATGGGTGTTGATGTGATTGAAAGCTCGTTCGCTAGATTATGCCACCTGTCAGGATCACCATGGCAGAACCGGCCCGGTCAGGTCGTGCACCTCGGCAGGCCATAGGGAGTAGTGTTATGGCCTATCCATCTGGCTCGCTTTTCCTCCATATCCTCTTTATTGGGTGGTAGGGGTCGCAGCGCATTATTTCGCAATTCTCAAAGCACAGACATGCCCTCGGCAGAATAATAAGGGGTCTTAAATCCATGTGCACATGCTGTTATCCGTTTCGCAAGGAATGGAGCTCGTGTCACCCGACCTTTCCGCACAGGCGAAACCGGCGGAGCGTAGCTTGGCGCACATGTTAGACCGGGTGATTGTGTGAGGTCAGCCAAAGTGGAGTGGTCCTCTTTCGCCCTCGCATGGGCTTTGGTCTGATGGTGTCCACGATACACGTTGCATAGGCATGTCACCACCGTGTCGCTTTCACAAAGCAATGGCCCTGAAGTCGACATCGCGCCGGGGGCATCCGTGGTGGGTCGACGCGGTACGGAAGTGGTTTGGGGAGGGTGAGCACACTTGGTAGATGATGTGCTGTTTCACGTCGTTTGGTGTCGTGTGTGATTTCTTTTTTGTTCATGTGAGTGCCTGGGCAATGTAATGGACAATCCTTGCAACGGTTTGCCTTTAAACTCACCGTGTCTCAAAGCTCACTGACGCGCCCTTGCGCCCCTTCGGGCGCCCTGCCGGCCGTGCCGCCCTTCGTCGTTGACGAATTGGCAGTGCCCGTCATCGTCCGTGCTAGAATAGAATAATGAGAATAATGGGGCCTCCACGCGTGACAGAGCTATGATGCGGTTAATGCGGAGGACCTGCAGTGTCCGTGCTCACAGCTCACACCATGACCTTGGTCCTCTTCTTCTGTCTTGAGCAGCATTATGACCAGAAGACGCTTCGACGGGTCTGTGCGGTAGGGAAAAGTGAAAAAAAAATAGCAGGGTTTATTGAGAAGCAATATCAACGCCATAGAGCGCGCGCACCCCACCCCCGTACGCACGCCCCGAATGAGACAGTCTCTGCGCTTTGAACACTGGCGTCGCGACGCGTAACCCTAACATGGCGATAAATGCCCGTCCACTCACACACGACTGACTCGACACGCGGTCCGTGGCATAATGTAATGTTCACTTCCCTCCTCGTCTTCACACGCGACTTGACAACCACTACACCACTGCACACCAACTTCAACACACCAACTCGCACGTGTCTTCTCAACCTCTCTCCCCTCCTACTCCCTTTCTGGGTCCCTCCCCAACCCCCAAGGAATCGCGTCCCAATTACACCCTCCCCCTCACCTCGCCATGTCCATCCACTTCTACCTCTTCGACTTCCCCGGCATCCCACCCACCCCACGACGCACACTCATCCCGCACCTCCCACTCACTCCGACGCGCTACGCGACCGCGTCTGGGGGTTTGCGCACCGAAGTCCGCCTGTTCCTCCGCAAGCCCGTCGATAAGGAGACGTACAAGGGCCTCATTGCCATGCGGTTGGGACTGTCGTGGAACCAGGAGCGCGGGTGAGTGAGCGGAGCGAGCCAGCGGGGCGGGGTGGGAGTGTGTGCTATGGCCGTGGTGGGTGGCAGTGGGGTGTGACAGTGGGGTGTGGCAGTGGTGTCCGGTGCCGTGGTGGTGCAGCGTGGCAGTGGGGGCAAGTTTGGCATGTGTGGGAGTGGGGGCGGGGGTGTCAAGTGTGGCAGTGGCGGCAATGGACGTTGTGGGACGGTGGTACTTGTGTGCAAGTGGTGCCAGCGGTACCGCGGTACCGAGGCGCGCATGGCACCGTGGTGCAAGCGGTATCGAGGTGCTTGTGTGTGCTTGTGTGGCAGTGGTGCAGTGTGCAGGTTGTGCTTGTGGCACAGTGGCACCCGTGCTGCTCATGCTGGCAGAGGCGCGCGTGCAAGTGGTTCTTGCAGCCTCAGTGGATCCCAGCCCAGTGGTCCCAGTGGTCCCAGTGGCCAGCGGTGCCATGCCCGCAAGTGAGCTTGTACTAACCTCAGGATGACCGTCCACCATCAGATCAAGCAACGACCCCAACGACCCCGCAAACGCCGCTGCAAGGCGGGGTAGACAGGGATCGATCGTGGCGCATACCTCGCCCCGCCGCCACGGCGCCCGTCTTCGTCCTGCCCGTCGATGCCCCCTCCTGCTCAGTCGCCGTGCCCGCTACTGTCCACCCCGTGGCACGGTGGCACCGTGGTACGGTTGCACAGATGCCGTTGTACATTCATAGGTTGTCCCGAAATGCATAGTGCACGGACAGAAGCAGAAACAGAAGCATCCCATCCCCATGCCCATGCCCATGCCCATGCCCATGCACTTTGCACAGTGCACGGTGCCAGTGCGGCTATTCGCGTCCTCGAGGTCGGTCGGTGCTTTGCTGGGGGTCTGTGCGGGGTGCGTGGTGCGGGGTCGGGGCAAGCGGACACATTCAATCGGCCCCACACGGTCCTCCACGCCGGCGTACCACCGTATCGGGCCGTTTCCGACGCACAACCCAACCCACTGTCAACAATCTTGGCCTGCACGCGATCCATGCCCCGATCGACACCATACATATACCCGACGTCATGCCGTCGTGCCCGCTCACCATCTCTCATGTAGACGCACTCGCGGGTCCCCACCCCTTGTCTGACAACCCCACATTATATACAAACTCACACCAGCCCATTCCAGCCCATTCCAACCTACCGCCCCTCCTTGCCACCCCAACGGTCCACACTCTCTACATCTTGTCTCTGCCGCTCCCGGCCCCGGTCCCCGTCCTCACCGCACACCGCACACTGCACACCGAACACCGCATTCCCCCCTTCCCCCCCGCCCCACGGCCTACCGAACCCCCCATACCCCCCCCCCCCCGCACCTCCCCACCCCCCACCAATGCCAACATTCCTCTTCATAATCCCCGGCGTCTTCACCGACACACACCTCGCCGCCCTCCGCGCCCTCCTGGGCCCCACGTGCTCGCCCTCGCGCACCGTCGACTTGGGTACCGGCGACCCCTACTTGACGTTTACGTTTACGCGCGCCGTCTTGCATTTCGGGTTTGCGAATGAGCTCGAGCTTAGTGTTGATCAGAGGATAAAGTGGGTCCGCGTCGGGGTCGGGGTGCAACGGCTCAACGATGGTGATGGTGCTCATGGTTGCTGATGGCAGGATGGACTTTCGGATCGTTTCGGATCCATGACCCCGCGACTGCCCCGCTCGCGCACTGCTGCGTGCCCCGCGCCGCCCTTGGGGCTCCACTTGGCAGCTGGCCAGCTGGGTAGAGCTGCTGGCGGTGACCCCGTCGGCTGCGTTGCCCGTCCCCGGTGGCCCGGGGGGAAGATTGCTCCGGCCAGCGTCACCGTTACTCTTTTGGATATCTTGGCATGATCGATTTGTTGTTTCTTCCACGCCCCTCAGACTGTGCAACCTCTGAGATGGACGAGCAGGAACAAGTGGGATCGCCTCCAAGTGGGACGACCCAAGCAGCAAGCAAGATCCAAGTAGGACCCGTTCTGATCTGGCATGACCCAAGTCTTTGACCCCCCATGCCAACTGGCAGCACTCATGTTCATTTGCTCATTTGCTCATTTGTTCATTTGTTCATCAACTGGGATATGCCAAGTCCGCGGCCATTATGTCAACTGGCAGCACTCACGTCCATTTGTTCATTTGTTCCTCGACGCCCACGGTCAATGCAGTAGCCGTGCCCATCGGGCCGAACACAAATGGCCCGAAGCCAATGTCGACGCCACTCGCCACCTCGCGCCACAGTTGCACTTCTCACGCCCCGATCAAAGACTGGCTGATCCAATGGTGCTCTGCTTACAGCTTGTGTCTTGATCGGCGGCCGTGGGCCGCTGGGTGCGTGTCTAGCTTCCCAATACCCACAACAGCAGAGTCACTGTGTTCCTCGGTGTCCCCTGCACTTTTTTTGGCCATCCTTCGTCACGGGGGGTATGGCTGACTGGTCGCACACCGGTGCACTGGGTTTGACGAGGTGGTGGTTAGCATCCAAAACGCGTCGTAGGACGACGTCTGGCATCAGCCACGTCTGACATCAGACGTTGAGGCGCATAATAACACACGCTTGTGGGGTCTACCCCAAGCGTGTCTCGAGCCGTCATCTGGCCCCACTCAGTGCCATGCGCAGCCGTGCCAGTCGTAGAGCCCAGATGCCGTGGCAATAACCCAAGCAGCGCCAGAACCCACACGCATCGAGCCGCCCCAACCACAAGCTGATATGCAGATGCATTTAATTTCCCGGGGATGTTGTATAGTTCGTTTCGTCGTCTACCTCGTCGTCCTTGTCTCGTCCCCTTCCCTCCTCCGCCTGCAGATATTTCACTCTCCCTGCCTGCAGATATTTCACTCTCCCTGCGGAGCCGCCCACGTCCCCCGCCTCCGTCTCCCGCGCCGCTCGTGCTCGCGTTCGCGCTACGCGCTCACGCTCACGCGGCTTAGTACCGACTGCCCGACCGGCTGACAATACCCAGAATGGCGTCCTTTGCGTGCCCGACGCTCTCCTCATCACCCGTAATCGTAATGAGGTCGTCGTCCTTGCCGACGGTAATGTCGGCGCCGGTCTCGGCACGGAGGCGGGAGATGGTCGCGCCCTTGCTGCCAATGATGCGGGGGAAGGCCGAGCGGGGGAGACCCGTGAGGAGGCCGACGTGGGTTGCTGCGGCGGCGGCCTTGACGGCCTTGTCGACGACGGCGGCGGCGCGGTCCAGGTCGTCTTCGCGGGCGCGGACAATCCACTCCTGGGTGCCCTCGGGTGCGTCGGTGTAGTTTTCACGCAGCTCGAACACACCCTCGACGTCGTCGCTGCCGTCGTCGTGGTCGGCGGGCGCGTCGATGCGGGCCGTCTTGGCGCCGGCCGGCTCGGCGGGGCCCGTGGGCCGGGCGTGGACGGGCTTGGGCGGTGCAGTGGGCATGGTGAGGAAGGCGCCGACGGATCGGATCGAGCGGATCAGGTTGGGCTGCTCGGCGACCGCGTGGTAGTACTTTGTCGGCACCTCGATGGTGCGCGTGGCCAGGTCGCCGCCGCCGGGACCGCGCTGGCGCTGGCCGCCGCGCTCGGGCACCGCGGCCTGGAGCACCTCGGACGCCTTGGCGATCACGTCCTTTGTGCCCACGACCTTGACAATGTCGGCCGGGTCGGCATCCGCCACCTCGTCCTTGTTGTCAATGTCGCCAATCGAATTGTACTGGCGCGAGCCCGGGAAGTGGATAATCGCACCCGTGCGGCGCTGCAGGTCCTGGAGCGCCGAGCCGCCACGGCCAATCTTGGTCGCGTGTGCCGACGCGGGCACAATGACACCGACGGTCAACGTGTCCTTGAGAACCGCGACCTGCTTTTCAAGCTCGGCCTGGATCTTCTTGACGACCTTTGCGTCGCCGCGCAGGCGGACCTGGTCCGACTGCTCGTCGCCCTGGCGCGGGAACGTGACCAGACCGGCCTGCTTGAACGCCTCGGCGGGGCCGCCGCTCGACGAAATCAGGTCGCGCAGCTTTTGACCTCCCTGGCCAATCAAGGTGCGGTGGTACTTGGGGTCAATGGTCATGGTGACGGTGATTTCGTCGCCAAACTGCTCCACGAGTGCGAGGACAGCCGCCTTGGCGGCGGTAATGGCCTTCTTGTCACCGCGGACCGTGACAGTCGTCTTGCCGTCGTCGTTGGCAGACTTGTCAATGT
This sequence comes from Pascua sp. PH4015B, assembly GCA_025502685.1. Classification (NCBI taxonomy): domain Eukaryota; kingdom Fungi; phylum Basidiomycota; class Tremellomycetes; order Trichosporonales; family Trichosporonaceae; genus Pascua; species Pascua sp. PH4015B. The sequence continues at coordinate 23,060 of JAMFRD010000008.1, read as the reverse complement.
CAATCTGCGCATTCGTGTCGTCCTTGATGCCGTTGATCGTCGCACCGGCCTTGCCGACAATAAACGCGACCGACTTGGTCGGGACCGTAAACGTCGCCTGCTGGCGCGACTCGGCCTCGAACGCAGCCGCCTCGAGGAGCTCGGCCCTGGCCGCAGCAACACCCTTCTTGCCACCGCGGATCGTCACCTCGTCGGGCTTGACGCCCTCCTTGCCGTCGCGCGGGAACGAGAGCTTGACGCCGTACTTTTCCTCGAGGCGGATGGCATACTTGCCGCCCGAACCAATGAGCGCAGGCTGAATCTCACGCTTAATCTTGACAATCTCGGTGGTCTCGTCCTCGAGCTTTTCAATCTGCGCCAGCAGGCGGCGCTTGGCCTCTTCGACCGCCTCCTTGCGGCCCACAATCTTGCAGTGCGCAATGGGCTTCTTGCCCTTTTTAATCTCGCCGCTCGCGTCGTCGTCAAAGTTGACCTTTACGCCGAGCGTCTCGCGCAGCTTGTTGATTGCGGCGCCAGACTGGCCCACGAGATGGGGAACGTATTTCTTCTCCACGTCAAACTCGACCGTGTAGCCGTTGATAATGTCGTCGTTCTTGGCGTCCTCGACAATCTGGTGGATCTGCTTGACGACGCGGTCGACCTCGGACGAGGGACCACGGACAACGACAATGTCCTCGTTGTCGCCGCCCTTGGCGCCCTTGTTGTTGCCCACGCGGACATTGACAAGCTGGTCCTCGCCAATGAGCGCGTTCAGGACCGTGCCGCCCTGGCCAATAATGGCGCGGTGCCACTTCTTGTCCACGTCGAGCGTCTCCGTCTTGACGTCGGCAGCGTCCTTTGCCAGGTCGGTCAGCGCGCGCGCAGCCGCGGTGACAACCTCCTTGAGCTTGGCGTCGCGCGCCTTCTTGTCGGCCGGGACGTCCGAGCCGGTGTACACGAGCGCGACCTCGCTCGACTCGTCGTCGGCGGGCGGGAAGACGGTCGTGACCTGGTTGGCGCTCTCAAACTGGGCAATCTTGGTACCCTTCTTGCCAATCAGCAGCGAGTGGACAGCAGGGTCAATCTGGACGGTCGTAATGGCGGCGGGCGGGACGGCCTTGACGGCAGCGACGACGGCGTCGCGCGCCTTGACAACCTCGTCCTTGTCCTCGCCAACAATCTCGATGACCACCTTACCCGTGGCCGCGACGGCGTCCGGGCGCGGCGCGTACACCTTGACGCTATTGTGGGCGGCGGCAATGTTGCGGAGGCGCGACGAGCGCTGGAGGAAGCGCGCGACCTTTGCGGCGTGCGGGGCCGGGTCCGACGTGTTGACGCGCGAAATGGCAACCACGTCGACCGTCTCGACGGCGACCGCGCCGGCCTTGGACATGGCGAGCTCGATGGCCTTGAGGAGGCCGTTCTGCGGGCCGCGCATCATGACCTGCTCGTTCGAGTCGTTGGCGGGCGGGAGGTCGATGATGCAGCCCGTCTTTTCGAGAATGTCGTCGGCGGCGTCGCCAATGAGGTACCGGTGCTGGCGTTTAGGGACGACAATGCCAAACTCCTTGAGGCTCGAGACGAGCTCTTCAAACTGACGCTGGATCTCGGCCGCCACGAGCTTGACCTTGTCCTTGTCACCCTTGATCTTGATCGCGAGGTCGCGCTCCTTGCCGTTGCCGTTGCCCGACGGGAGAGTGTCGTCCTCGTCGTCGTCCGACTGGATCGCCTTCCAGACGGCCGGCGGCGGGACGTGGACCTTGACCTCGCCCTCGCCGAGCTCCTCTTCGAGGCGGCGGGCGTTGGCGCCGCGCGGGCCGGCAATGAACGGGTAGTACTTTGACGGAATGTTCTTTACCGACGTGCTGCCCTGGGAGATCCTGTGCGAAATGAGACTGAAAATACGCGTGCGCGCGTCGGCAGCAGCAGCCGACGTGCCCGAGATGGTAATCGTGACCTGGGGCTCCTCGGGCTCGTCGTCCGAGTCGGCGTCGTCGTCGTCGTCCGCGTCACCGTAAGAAGCGCGGGCGTGCGGGTTCCACTCGGGGAGCTCGTCGCGGCGGGGAATGTCAATCTTGGTAGAAGTCGCGTCGGTGATGCCCTTGAGCGTCGAGCCCTTGGGGCCGATAATGGTGCCAATAGTCGTAATGGGGACCTCGACCTCGAGGACGACGGGCTTGCTGAGACCGCGCTCGATAATCTGGCGCGCGAGCGCCAGCCGCTTCGGGTCCGAGGCCTTGACGTGGAACTGCTTGAGACCCGTGCTCATCTGCGTGCTGCTCTCGACGACCGCGCCCGTCTGGTCGTGGACGCGCTTCATCGTCTCCTGCACCGCCTTGCCGGTCGCGAGCTCGTTGGCGGGGATCGAAAACATTTCAGTGTACGGGTGCGACGCGGCGGTCGCGTGCCCCGCGCGGCCGAGACCGCCCGGAGCAAACCCAGACGCCTTTTTGGCACCGCCAGACTTGACGGCCGCAGACGGCTTGGATCCCCACGCAGACAGCGCGGGCTTGGCCAGCCTGGGCGCAGCGGGCGCAGACGACGCGCCGAGCGACGGGAACGCATCCTCCGAAGCGTCAAAGCCCGAGCCCGAGCCAGAACCAGAACCAGTGCCTGCGCCGTTGACGGGCGTCGAGACGCCGCTCTTCGGGCGCGAAGCAGGAGCAGGCGCCGAGCCGCCCCCGAGAGACGGGAACGGGTCCGGCGCACCCTCGAGCTGGTGGCGCTGGTCATGTCAGCAACGTGAGGTGGGCGACACGCAACCCAAAAACAAGTGCTCACCTTCTGGAGTTCAGCAGCGGAGAGAGCCATAATTGGAGATGCCGGTTAGATAGCGTATAACGAGGGGCCAGAGACCGAAAGACCGACGAGAGACCTGTGCGCGGGTAGACGCCTGGACGCAGGTATCTGTGTGTTTGGGAAAGAGTTTGGCGAATGCCTGTGAGGAGAGATGGAAGAGAGAGAAAGGAGACGGGGAGATGCAACAAATGGGGGACGACTGGCACGAGGACGCAGGACGCACGCGGTGGGCGGGCAACGTTGGTACGTGGTGCGTGGAGGAAGGCTGCTGGCTGGCTGGGTGGGTCCGAATGCGGCTAAAGCGGAGGGGAGGGAGGGGTTGTGCCAGCGTGGCCGCAAGCCACAAAAGTCGGTCAGATGGGCCACTCAGGGTACACCTACGAGCCAGGCCTAGGCACCGTACAGACGACACCCAGCATTGCGCAATCGACCCAATCTTACAAACGACACTCGTCCTAGATCTACTCTCCCTCCCTCGTGGTAACAATACATGCATGTATATCTCTCCTCCTCTACATACTCTCAAGCTACGTATGCCAAGGCTTTTATACACTTCTAAAGATCTAGACACTGTGTTTCTCAGACAACAACTAGGACGGCGTCTAGCTCAAGCAATGAATGGTCGTTCTTCTACTGTGGCACCCGACTGGTGCGTGTGGGTTCCATCAGCGGCCGCCTGGTACGCCAGGTAGGCCGAATTGCGCTCCTGCCCCTGCGAAGCCGATCCAAACGTGTACCCGTCGGTCGTCTTGTACGGATACTGGTATCCATTGTCGGTGACGCCGTATTCCGGGTATCGTGGTGGCATGGTGGACGCAGGTGTGGCCGAGCGAATGGGCGAGGGCGACTGCGACCTTTCGTAGCCGACCGGCCCGATAACAGGCTGCACGGATCCCTTGTCCTCGTCGACGCTCTCGAGGTCGGCGCCGTCCTCTGTGCGACGCATCGGGCTCCGACGCCAAAAGTACCCGTAGCCGAGGTTCCAGATCAGACTGATCAGGAGGAGGATAGTGGGGATGCCAATAAGAGCAATCTGGACAATGCCAATGACTGTCCTTGGAATAGGCTTGACGTTGATACTCTGGAGGAACGTCACGAGAAGGCCAAAGTAGGCGAGGCGGAAAAGGCTCAAAATCGGAGCCAGCCAGTTGCCGCCACGGTCCTTGTGCGGTCGGCATACGAGGAGGGAGATGAAGAGGATAAACTCGACGGCGAGACACCCAATGACCTGCACCCAACCGCTGGCCTGGGCGAACCCGATAAACGCCGCGCGTGCAATGGAGGCGATGAGGGTGGGAGCAAACCACCAAAAGTGGTACTTTTGGCGGTACTGGCGGTACAGGATGCCTACCGAGTGGAAAAAGTGGTAGTCTGTATACAGACGGGTAATGTCGGGACGCGCGTACGACTCTTGGCGCGCACGGAGGACCGAGAGGACGAGGGCGACGACGAGCGGAACAAGGACGGCGAGCATGCCAAAGACGGTGAAGAAGATGGATAGTCCAGAGTCCTTGCTACCAATTGTCCACTGGTAGAACCCAAAGATGAAGAGGGGGAAGAACCCGGCGAGGCAGACGCGGAGCATATTGGCGGCGACAAAGTCCCACCACGTAATGCGCAGGCGGTTGATCCACTTGATTTCGGGGTCCTTTTCGTTTCGGCGGCCAAACACATACACGACCGCTCCGAGGATCAGGTGGAAGGCGAGCATGATGGCGAGGAACGCGAGGAAAACGAAGAAGACGGTGTCGTAGGCATTGGCCTGCGGAATGCCCATCGAGTTGGTGTAGACTGGAATGCCGGTGGTGAGTTCCGACGCGCCTTGTTGGTTGATGAGCGACGGGATCTTTGCTCGCTTGGAGAGGAACGAGGTGGCCCGGGGTACCGGCGACTGGGACTGCGACTTCATGTAGCTTGTCAGAAGCGACTTGACGTTTGCCTGGGGCAAGACCGTGTTCATGTTGAGCGCGTAGAGCTCGTTGTAGGGCGACAGTTTGCGGTTGATGTACCGCACGTCGCTGTAGGCGTCGGTTGCCATGTGCCCACCCGTCTTGTTGCGCATCGTGTTGATGCTGTCCTGCATCGGCCGCGACGAAAAGAGGCCGAGAGACCACGCAAAGTTGTGCGCAAAGTTGGAGAAGACAAGCGGGTAGTTGAGGTGCATCAGACCCCCTGCTGCCGCTGTCTGGTAGAGGAAGAGCACGTCGTACCAGCGGTACAATGCGGGCGAGATCGAGTTGATGAGCATCGAGTGGACGATGGCTGCGATGAACGCCACGAGGGTGAACATGCCCGAACCCCACTTGACGCCAGGGTACTGCGTCGACCAGCCGTTGGACAGTGTCGCCTGCAAGCAGGCCGCGACTTGGTTTGTGCTGTTGTCGATCAGTTCGATGCGCGCGTACGCCTCCAAGTTGGGGACCGTCCACGCAATGTTCGGGACTTGGGATTGGATATCGTCTGGGAGGGGGTAGGTTCCGTAGCCTGGACAGTTAGTTGTGCTTGATACATTGCGAAGAAGCCATGTGGGCACGAGAAAGCCTGGGTGATAGGGTGCGAGAAGCGAGTTCGGTACATGTCTCTGTGGTATTACACCGAGGAAGACATGCGAATACGTGCTTTCCGTTCATGCGACTGGCACCACTGGAGACGACGTTGCCTCTACACGGCGCAGCACAGCCGCGACCAAACAACCACAAAACGCCGCCCAGAACGAGGCGGAGCTTGAGGCGTACCGGGCGTGTCGATCCGTGTGCAATGCCAAGAAAGCCCTCCGTGTGTACACTCACCTGTAAAGTTGACCTGTGGGAGGGGGCACAGGACGCCCGACACATAGTCGCAAATGTTCATCGTCTCGTTGAAGAGGACGTTGCCATAGTCGTTCAGGTAGAGTCTAGCCGTGACATTGAGATTGTCCTCGACCGAGGCAAACGAGAATGAGAACGTGACTGAATTGTTGTGGCGCCAGTATGCAATGTCAAACTGGTCGATGAGGACGGCTCTTGCTTCGGCGCAGTACGTCACTGCGTTTGTAAACAGGGCCGTGCCGGGTGAGGGGTCGGGAATGGGTGTGCTGCTCTGCTGGCCACCGGACAGGGAACCGCCGCCTCCTAAATCGATCGCAAGGGCGGGGTTGCAGAGGGAGAGAGCTACCGTGGCAGCGGTGACGATCCACGACGCGGGCCAGCGCATGGTGGCGTCCGGGGAGGGGGAAAGGTGAGGGACGGGAGTGTCGGAGGGAAGCTGATGTGCCCCCGGATCAGAGACAGGTCTGGGTGGTGAGAAACGCCGACACGAAGCGAGGTGGTGGTGAGACGATGGGAAGGGTGGTGGTGTGGCGACGATTGATGATGTGAATGAAATAAACGTGCGAGCTGGATAAAAGAGTGGAGAGCAAGCTGGCGAGAATGTGAACAGTCGAAGGGAAGGGGCGAGGAGGAGGAGAAGCGAGCAGTGTGAGTGAGTGGGCGTGCACACTCCACACTCTTGGCGCCCGGTTGTTGTCTTTGAACGCTTGAACAAAAAGAAGGAAAAGGGGCAAATGCGAAGCGGTACGCACAATGGGAATGAAGGTGTATCAAGAAGGTGAATGAAAAAAGAGGACAATGAATGTGCAACGATGAGAGCGATGCGATGCGATGCGAGTGCACGCGCGTGCTACGGCGAGGCCAAGCGCAAAGGCAGTGCTGGGGATGATATTGTAGGATCCACAGTCAGGCGAGTGACGTGCCCAGGGTGCAAGTCGTTCAGGTTAACAGACGTGCCCAAAGTGCAGTGACCCCGTTGGTAACTGTCCAGATGGTGAATGTTCCGAACTGCGCAGTTGAGTGCGCGGTATGCACTGTGCACTGCGAAGAGTATGCTGCGTGCTAGCACTGCTCTGCACCGATGCAACGGGGGGACAATGTCGCTGGTGCGATAAAGGGGCAACGTGCAGTTGGTGGTGATTGATAATTGATAACAAGGGCGTCACGATCGACCTGGAACCGTGCGTACGGTGCGTCCGTCTATTGTCCGTCCTGCTCGTCGTCGTTTCGTGTCGTTTCGTGTGCGTTTTCTTTTGTCCAAGGCGTGTGCAGTACAACAAGAACAATCAGACAGACAGAGTGCGCTGCGGGGGCAGTGCAGCTGGCGATCTGGTGACTGCCTTTTTGTGTTAATGCACGCTTTGCAATGGCACAGTCGATGTGGGTGGCGGCCGACAATGTTCGCAGCCAGGGGGATGGACGGCGCAGCTGGAGGAAAAAAAACGGACAATGTCGTCAGAGGCTGATCACTTTTCCAGGGTCTGGTTGTGGAATCGTTTCAACCGCCGGCACAGTCGTATTAGAGTTTGCACAGCTTCTGCGACCGAAAGATCGACCTTTGTTCTTTGTTCTCCTGTCGTGTGGGATATCCGTGTTCCTGTCGTCGCTGTTGGTGTTATCGATACGATGCGACGAGGAAAAGGTCTGGGAAAGTGAATCGGGGAAGAGAACACGCCAACAGGGGGACGGGGTGGTAAAGAAGCGAGCGAGCGAGAGAGCGAGCGGGGCTGTGCGAGGTGAGACCTGAGCATTGCAGTAGTATGGGACACATTCATTTTCAATCATCCTCACTGCACCCTGTCGTTTGCACCATCGGGCCCGAGGAGACGCCACCGTTCGACTGCGTCAGGATACTGGACCCATGGTGAGGCCTCGCGTCGGCCTCGTATGCCATGCCGTGGCCCTGCCGCGTCTCCCCTGGTCCCCGTCTGCGGCGCGCCGCGAGTACTCCAGCCGACTCCATGGCCGACGGTAGCCATGTCCATCGCGTCATGGAGCACCACACGCATGCTCTCCACAACCATCGTATCATGCACAACTAGCACAACCACTCCGCGTCGGATGCATCCTTGTGCCACCAACCCCGGGCCTCGCTGGCCGCAGTTGGCATTTTTGCCGTGCCTGCAGGTCAGGTCCGGCGTTGACGTAGGCCTCGGCAGATACAGTAGGTACCAGCCAGCCAGGAGGGCAAACTCGGCCACACCAGCCAGTATCAGGCCCACCATGCCCCATTGATTTCAACTGCACTGCATGCCGCAGCTCCGCAGGCCGCAGGATGCGCAGTGCCAAGCACGGCCAAGGTGGCAGGATTATCCATGACCGCATTCATAATGAGTCGTTCGGAACATTCGACGCGGTCCAGAACGCCCAGAAGGCCAGAATGTCTACAAGTCATCGGAAACGTTGGAGCCAGGACTGCGACTGCGGGGCCCAGATCTCAGAGGCGCACGCCGTCACCCGTCTCAACTGCCCGAGTTTGTTGTCAACGCGAGCGCCGGCTTGCGGCACACTCGTACCATGGAGCAACTGCGGTTTTGTGTGCCTCGATGACCAGGCAGCTCTGGTGGAGATACAGCCGGTCTGGGCATTGTTTGCCGGGTCCATCGTACCATGTACCAGACGACCGCCGGCGCCGCTACATTTCTTGCTGGGGTGGCTGCCTTTGGCACGTAAACAATTGTTGTTCACCTTCCAAACGCCACCGCAACTGTCAACTGCCACATCCAAGTCGCACTACTTTACGCTAACCTGTCGCAGAACGCGCTAATCGCGCACAGTTGCCACTCCTGCATGGGCTGACAATGGCAGTTCTGACAGTATGTCTTCGCCGACGGCATCAGGCGCGGCCTACATGGGTGCAGCTGGACGGGTCATGTCAACACATCGCAACGATAATCGCAAGTCGGATAGCTCGGGGTGATGCACCAGTGATGGCCCATAGCACACGTGGACGCCGACGATCCCGACCACCCGAGCCTGACCGACGCAATCGCCGACGCACCGACGCACCGACGCCGTCGAGACGACACCCCATGCACCCGTCGCCGACGCCAGACGACACCCCATCCACCCGCCGAAGCCAGACGACACCCCATCCACCCGCCGAAGCCAGACGACACCACACGCACCCGTCGCCGACGCACATAGCTGCAAATCTATCATTCCTTCTACATACATTTGAGGCCTACTGGTCCTTGCGGTCCTTGCTGACCGCGTGGGTCTTGCTAATCTCGAGCATGCGCGGGGGCACCTGGATGCTGGCGAGGTTGTAGATGCCAAAGAGGAGGAGGGGGAGGAGGATGCCAAACGCGATGAGGAGGCCGGTGATGAGGGGGGTGGAGAAGATCTGCACGCGGTCGAGGAGCGGGCCGTCGGTGCCGTTGCGCGTCGAGTTGCCGTCGGCAGGCGTCGAGTTGGTGGGCTTTGCGGCTGCCGAGACTAGCTCGGGAGCAGGACGCCCGGGGATGGGCGAGGCGTACGGGCTCTCGTCCTCGCGCTTGGCGAGCGACGCATCGCGCGTGCCCGTCAGCAGCACGAGGTGGCGCTTGGGCATGTCCTCGGGCAGGTGCACCTCTGCAAACGTCAGTAACAGACCCATACATGGTTGTGGGCGGGGGCTCCCACTCACCGCTGCCGTGCGCGTGGTTGTGGTAGGTGAACGTGGCGTCGGTGCCGTCGACTTTGCCACCCTCGGCGACGAGGTCGGCACCACACTGCTCAGCCCACGACTTGATCGACTTGTCGAGCGACTCGCGCTCCGGACGGATCAGGTAGGGGATGTGCAAGTCGGCCTGGACGGACGCGTAAGGCAGCTTGATCGCCTCGATGTGCGACTCGTGCAGCTGCGTGGTCAGTCACGGTAACACCATCGCGAGTGTCATGGTCCAGACTGGCCGCGTACGCCATGGTCAATGGGGCCGTATCAAAGGACAAGCAAGCTATAGCCCGCGTTCATCCCGCATGACTTGTCATTAGGCGTCACCGCCAGTGATATCACTGGAGATGGGGTGGTCGACACCGACAACACTTAAAGGAGGACTATGCCACCACGATTCTTTCCAAGCTGTGATCAAATGGATACGCGCACAAATCCAAGGCGGAATGACCTGTAGAACGACCTAGGACGCAGCCAAGACATGCCCAGCACTCACATCATCCATGTGGACGACCATAACACGGTCCCAGTCACACCCCAGACTTGCGAGGGAGCCAAACACGGCGTCGGCAGAGATGACGCCCGTGGTGACCTCGCTCGCAACTTCAGTCAGGAATTCATTACTGCGCGTTAGTGGGAACACATGAATCACACTTGCTGGCACAGCTGTACACGCCGCACACCGCTGTCCGCAGGGAGAGGCAGGGAGCGATGAAGCGGGAAGATAGCACAGCCGATCGGCAACACAACAACTCACGGAGTCGAGGACCAGACAAAGAGTGGGGACGAGTCGCGGAACGCGCTCGCTGCCGAGGCGAGGAGGAGGGCCGAGGAGGCACCGACAAAGGGTGAGATGCGCATGGCTGATGCACAGAGTGGTGAGCACGAGCAACTGGTGACGAGCTGGACACTTGACAGCGAGCGAACGCCGAGTGACGACGGCGGGGCGGGACACCGGTGACACGCCCGCCGCCCCGTAGCACGCCTAGTTTTGGTGACTATTTGAATTACCGATCAGTGTGCCTAATTATTGAACGATCTCACCTTGTCCCGGACAGAGATAACGCCGTGAGACGCCGGAGTTAGGGTGTTTTCCTGAAGGGGCAATTTTTAGTGGGCTTGGAGGCGAGTTCAAGTGATTGCTCGTTGGCCCACATGCACAAACTGCCAACAGCAAGGTGGCCGGCGGACGGCGGAGGGGGCAAAGGAGAGGAGGCGGAGGAGCCGAGAGCCGAGAGGCCGAACGGGCAGAGGACCGAGGATACGAACAGGCAGATGAGCCGAGGTGGGTGGATGACCTCAACACTCTTGTTGGACCATAAACAAGGCAGGGCAGGGCCATGTGGAACCAAACCCCCCACCCAAACAGGGCAACAAGGCGCACGCCCAGGTGTACTGTAGGCAGGCAGGCGACCACAGGCGACCACAGGAGGTGCCAGTGCTCTGGTGCTCTCGGCTCTCCTGCCACTCACCGTCGTCACCACCCTTTATCCACCAGTCACTGGCCGCTTCCCTCCCTTCGTCATTTCTCTCACTCACCCACAACTCCACTCCATTCCATCCACCCATCCATCCACCCATCCACCCACCATCTTACCACCAGTTGCTCCCGTAAGTCTTTTCACTAACACTCCTTACATACACCACCACCCACAACTCATACTGACCGCATGCATAGGCAAAAACACGGGCCCAACTCTACCATTGGTCGCGGCGCGTCGATTCATTTTGTCAACAACGACCTCGCGGGACGCGTCGATCGCTCGCGTCGCATCGCGGAAATCTTCTCTCAGTCTTCTGACCAGTGCACACCAGGTGGGTCATGCGCTGCGGCTGCACGGGACGGCCGCCGGCGCCGAGGGTTGATGCTTACGCCTGTGCCTGCAGAGGTCCCACCATGGCCGAGGAAGCCGTCCAGTCACCCGCAGCGGCTGCCGTCGACGGTGCCCCCGCCGCACCACAGGCTGCCAAGGCCAAGCCCAGGCCTAGCGGGTCCAAGAGCAAAGGCAAGAAGGGCACGTTTGCCGGCAGCGACGATGCCAAGTTTGAGTTTGGGGACATTGTCCTGGCGCGTCTCCGAGGATTCCCCCCTTGGCGTGAGTTGGAGTGGAGCGGGGCCGGGCTGCTCCGCCTTCCCCACGAGAGTCCAGTGCTGACCTATCCCAGCCGCCCGCGTGCGTACACCGACGACACGCTGTCGAGCACCACTAACCATTCTCAGATTACGGACCCCGAAATCCTCCCGGCCAACGTGCTGGCACAGCGGCCAAAGAGCAACCTGTTCTACTGCACCCAGTTTTTCCCCGCCGGTGACTTGTACGTTTCCCCACCCGCATCCATCCATCCACCCATCCACCCCTCATGCGCGTGATATTGACCTACCCAGCTCGTGGCTGCCGCCCCGGGAGATCCAATCTCTCAAGCCGCACCAGATTGACGCGTTTCTGAACGAGTCACACCGCAAGTCGGCGGGCCAGCTGCGCGAGGCTTACGAGACGGCACGGGATCCCACCGAATGGGACGCGGCGCAGGAGGATGCCATCCGGGCACAGGAAGAGGCCAACGAGGATGTGGATGAGCTCGAGGACGAAGAGGAGGGCACTGCGCAAAAGGGCAAGCGGAAGCGTGCACCTGCGCCGGCAAAAAAGGAGGCCAAGAAGCCCAAGACGGCTCCGGCTAAAAAGGCCGCCGAGCCATCCAAGGCCAAGGCGGCCGACAAGCCAAAGCCCAAGCCCGCAAAGGAGACCAAGGCGGCTCCCGACGGCGACGAGGGTGAGTCTGACGCAAAACAGCTATGGGTGACCTGGCGCTGATTGTCTCTAGACCCCATGGCACACAACCCGGAGGCTATCAAGATCAAGGACTGGCGCCACAAGCTGCAGCGAGCGTTCCTCTCATCATCGCCCCTGCCCAAGCCGTCTGAAATGGACCAATACGACGCCATTCTCACCACCATTGAAAACTACACGGACATGAGGGTGGAGTACCTCTTGTACTCGAAGATTCACAAGGGTGGGTGAACGATGTTCGTCGTCGTCTGACCCAGCAGTGATGAGGAGGATTGCGGCGCTCGACACTATTCCGCGCAACGACGAGTTGCACATTACGAACCGTGCCAGCAAACTTGCAAACCAGGTGCGTTGCGTCCCCATGCATACAATCCAGTTGTGGCTGACGTAGCAGATGGGTCTGGTCATTGAGACATGCAAACCCAACGGCAAGGGTAAGGTCTCGGCTTCGGACGCTCCCGCGCCCACCTCTGCGTCTGCTGCGCCGGCGCCAGAGGCAGCACCAGAGGCAGCGCCAGAGGCGTCTGCAGAGACACCCTCTGTGGTGGAAGGGGGCGAGGCGACCCAAGCCTCTGCGATCGTGCCCCCGGCCGACGCACCGGCACCGGCACCTGCCGTACCTGTGGACGCGCCCGTCGCCGAAAAGGTCGAGGTCGAGGCCGAGGTCGAGGCTGCTGCCCCCGCCGACGCAGCACCCGTGGCGGCGCCCGAGGCAGAATCCGCGCCGAAACCCGTTGTGGAACCCGTGGTGGAACCCGTGGCTGACAAGACAGAGGCGTAGGAGTACTGAGACGAGCGAGCCACAGACCAGAGTCGCACCGCAGTCCGGGCCCGCGGGCATGACGCGGTCGGCCATCCGCTGCGTCATGCCCGGGCCACGGACCAAGACCGTATCCCGTGATGCGACAGATCAGCAGCACAGTGCGCAGTGGGGCAGGCAAGGCAGTGGGGCCTGTGTAACCGGGTGGTAGGGGGACCTTGAAGCTATGCTAGCCCGAAGAGGGAGGTGCCGACGCCGAGGTGCTCACCTACTAACGTGGGAGACAAATCTAACTTCTGATATGGGCCACAGGCAACACCTGACAGAACTCTGCCATGCGCCGCGCTGCGTCCGCGACCATCATCGCTCACATCGCAGGCCGTCACGTCGCCCAGGTGCCGGCGCTCTCACCTGCCCCGACGCCAGATGAAGATGATCAAGCTTAAGATGAAGACGAAGAACATCGGCGTACGTCAGCCACCCTCACAAGGTATCCATCCGTGGTAAACATGTAGACCCTGGTTGAGTTGGCTGCAGGCTACTCCCTGGCTGGGCTACCAGCGGACGTTCTTTGCAGCCGTCTGGGTGCTTGGACGTGAGGCTGGAAACACGGAGGACACCGGGGCGCCTGGGGATGGGGTTAGGAGAGGAGACGCAAGGCTAGGGAAGGTCATGACGGTGCTGCAAGTCACATCTCACATATCCGCTTGACCGGTCTGACGGTGCAGCGCGAACAACACAGCGTCTGCCGGGCACGATTAGCTCGTCGATGTTTTAATAACCTGACAAAGCAGATGGCTGCGGGTAGGGTGGGATTGGTTGGACTCGCGCACCGTGGCGTGCATGCCACGAATGGGTGCAAGATGCATAGAGTATGTTACAAGTACAATTGCGCCCATTGAGCAACTTTGGGGGGGGGGGGGGGGTGGGTACGGGGTGCAACGAGCAAGGCAGGGAGAGGGAGGGGTAACGGGGACCAAAGACAGACGAGAAAACGTGCCCGTGACTGTCGTCGGGGGCGGTAGGCATGACCTGTGCAGTCCCCGGGGCGTGTAAGCCGACTCGAGGGGGTACGAGACGACGCCCACCTCGACACGGGCCCTACCCCTGCGATCGGCGGGAGCAACACTACGCGTCCCCGGCGACGAGCGCACTCCGGGCCAATGTCATGGGTCCGCGCTGGACGACGCCGAGGGGCGTTTGCGCGCGTGTTCGAGGAGATACACCCCGGCCTCGTTCTTACCCTCGTTCTTGTTCGAGTGCTCATCATCGTGGGTAAACCCGCCCAAGGTGTGTTCTGGCGGATCCAGTGTATCGCCGTCCACGCCAGGGACCTCTATACGAGCGCCCCCGGTGGTCAGCAAGAGAGACCCCCGGTGGCCAGCAAGAGAGATACATGCACCGATTGACCACCAGCGCCCAGGCGAGTTCCGCCTCGTCCTTGAAATTGATGTGGATTGGCAAAATGGCGTATATGACGCGGGAGTAGTCGTCGCGCTGTGGCTAACGATTTAGCGTTTGGTAAGTACACCTGGTCAGTGGGGAATGGAAGGGAGGCGCGAAACAGAGGCATGGGGGCGGGATGATAAGGGGGATGAGGGGCATAGGACTCGCCGGGACTAGTGGAGAATAGAGGGTCGGACGGCCATATGAGCGGCCGTCGAGGCTGGGATACGGGAGCGGATAGGCAGGAGGCGGCGAGGGTGCGGCGCACGCCACAGGGGAGACGGGGGTGATGGTGGTGATCGGTACTACTCATGGGCACGCTGGTGATCTGCCATGACAAGTGGTTAGTTAGTTGACAAAGTGTGGAACGCGCTGGACGTGTCCGTTTACTGTTAGGTGCTCGACTTAAGTCGGTCTTGGCCTTGGCCCGACATATAGGCTATCCGGCATGCGACGTGTGTACGCAACTTGCGACCCAAGTCCGTCCACCTTGCTCATGTACAAGACTGCTCGTAGCCAGACTCGTGTTTCCATCACTCGCGCTCTACCATGGCCTTATCGCAGCATTGATCGCAACGGTGCGACTCGTAACGCGGCCATGTGTGACGCGTACGTTCCGCTTGTGGCCAGAGCCATCCTTCACAACATACCGGCCGCAGACGCAATGCTCGGCCTGCGGCCACACCAAACGTGTCCATGACGTCGTGGACAAGGCAGTGCTGCACGCCGTGCAACCGCGCAGCCGAGGTCCTGATACAGCACGTGGGTCAGGTGGGTCAGTCAACCGCGAGCCAAAGCAACACCCAGGGTACCCGTCAGTGTCCACGCTCCTCGTTCAGGGGGTATGGATGCATGAGTCGTGCGCAACTAGCAATCTACTGCTTCAGAGCCTTGTCGGCCGCAGCCTTGCCTTCCGCCTCGAGCTCGGCCGCAAACTCGGCCTCAATCTCAGCGTCGAGCGCGGCCTCTTCCTCGGGGCTGAGCTCGAGCATGCTCTCCTCCTCGACGTCCTTGCGTGGCTTGGCCTTGGTATACCGCGCCATCTCCTTTGCAATGTCGGGCACGGGCGCCTTGCCGGTGATGGCCTCGACGGCGGCGGCGGGGTCGTTGAGGCTGCGGCCCGCGTCGTCCCGGAGCACCCAGGGGACGCGGGGGGCCGAGTCGGCCTTGCTGGGGCCCGCGGCGGCGATGATGGCCAGGCGGCGTTCGTTGAGGACGTATTTGATACGGGCCATGGATTTGCGGCACTGACGGCGTTAATATTGGCACCCGTCGGCAGTGGAACATCCCCCGTCACACGAGCACCGCTAGACCAGAATCGACGACTCATTCTGCCCTCCCCTAGCCACTCGTCGCACACCACACATCCGTACTCACCCTAAACGCGCGCTTGGTCAACAGCTCGCCGCCGTACGCGCCCGCAATGCCGACCCGCCGGCGTTCCTCGCGCTGCGTCGCGAGCACGTTGCGCTCCCGGAGGAGCACGTACCAGAGCGTGTGCAGGTCCTCGAACGACTTTTGGCGCAGCTCAACCGCGGTCCATGAGCGGCCTGCGAGTTAGTTTTGTGTCGGAATAACAGGTA
Organism: Pascua sp. PH4015B; assembly: GCA_025502685.1. NCBI lineage: Eukaryota > Fungi > Basidiomycota > Tremellomycetes > Trichosporonales > Trichosporonaceae > Pascua > Pascua sp. PH4015B. The sequence goes on along the minus strand of JAMFRD010000008.1, from coordinate 7,242 downwards.
GGAGAATATTGTGAAGTCGTCGGTTGTGAAGGCAGCGCGGGAACAGGCCATAGACATGGCAGCAGGCCGGCTTCCGAGAAGACAGTCGCCGATCGTCTGGATCCCGGTTCGTCTAGCCCCGAAACTACACAGCATGTTGGAGATGGGGGACGTGTAACACCACACTGTCTCTGGACAGCTGGAATCGCCCTGTGCTGCCATCTGCTCTTGCCGAATCTTCCTATTCCCATACCGAGCGTGTCTCGGCCGTCGAATTTACGTCCACGGCGTGTTGTTGGGACATTCATGGCCACGGCCGCCTGTCCTCTCCCCCTCCTTCACCACAACTGCACCCTCTCCCTCCACTACGCAGATCACCTCCCAAAACTCTCCTCCCCCTCCCGGCCTTCACTTGTAGTTGGTCGCCACACTCGCTCCGTAACGCCCGCCCTCGCCCAGACCCAGACTCACCACTCGCAAGCGCCACAGCCTCATCTCCCATCCGCTCCACGCTCCCCATATCCGGTGGGGACGCCGTGTCCGCCGCGAGCTTGACGGTCGCGCTCCTGGGCACATGGAAGAAGGACCACAGGGGGTGGGGCTTGGGTTGCTTCCCACCGAGGCTGTTCTCGATCGCGTCCACCTCGTCAAGGTACTCCTTTGGCGGAGGGTAGGTGGGCGGCTCGGGAAAGCCCGAGGGGAGCGTCACGCGCGTCGTCCGGGGCGGGCGGACAGGGATGGGGCGGCCCTTGGGAGTAAACTTTGGTGCGAGGGGGGAGGAGCCCGAGGACGAGGACGAGAGGGACAGCGGGCTGCTCGCGCGCGAAGCCACGGCGCCAGCCTCGGGGGCAGCGCCCGTAGCAATGTCCGCGGCACTGTCGGCGTTGACGGACACGCCCGTCGTGGACGGGACCAGGCGCGGGCGGCTCGTGTGCAGCGCACGGCGCAGGAGGCGGAGGCCAGACATCGTGGTCGAGGTCGTGGGTGGGCGGCGTCGACGGATAGAGTCTGGTAAGGTCTCGATGCTAGTCGTCTCTGAACACTGAGGGTTCAGTTCGACCTCGACCCGACATTATTGGAGAAATGGGTGAAAAGCGGGTTCAAAATATTGGGTGTAGCCAGCACGTGGTGCACGTGGTAGTTGTCACGTGAGTGCCAATGTCACTGTGGGTCCCCAGGTGGCAGGTGGCGTCTCTGCATGAGATGTGGAGAGAACCGCCGCCCAACGCCGCCTCGCCCGCCACCAACACTCTCTCCCCCAACAACAATGTCCAGCACCAACGCCGAAGCGGGGCCGTCCCGCGCATACGGCGCTGCCTGTCTGCAGTGCCGAACACGGAAACGCAAATGCGAGCCCACCCCAGAGGGGTGTGTGCTGTGTGACAAAGATGGCCAAAGCTGTGTGCGCGCAAGGTGGGTGGCGCCCAGGTAGCTTCGGTTGCCCGGTGACACCACCTAAACGCGCCTGCTTACCAGTCACAGGAAACGCCGCACTAGTCCAGCTCGAAAGGCAGAGATGACTCGCATCCTTCGTTCCTTTGCCTAGGATGGCAGGGAGCGGTCGAGTGGGGCACGTGAGCCCGTATCCGAGGCCGAAGGGCGGAGACGGCGTCGAGGCTCCGAGGAGCAACGTGGGACGAGACCATTGCAACTTGATGCGGGCCTTTCACCGTCACATTCTGTTATAACTGCACCCCATCTCCCGCCAGACCCGCCCAGACTCGTCCCCATGCCCTCCAACATCGCCGAGTCACCAGCACACCTCACACCCGCCCTGAGTGCCTTTGCAATCTCGCCCGTTGAGGCGCCCGAACCAAGGCCAATGGCAGCGGGCCATGGCGAGGCGTTTACGAGGGCAATGGACGATTTTGTCCTGGGAGTATGCGGAAACGGGAATGAAGAGCCCAATGAGCTCCTCCTCCGCACGTACTTTGCGTGGCAGAGTCCACAGCACATGCCGGTCAACGAGGTGCTGTTCCGTCGCGACATGGCCAGAGAGCCGCCTGGCCCGTACTTTTCTCGCGCTCTCTTGCTCGCCATTCACGCACAGGCCAGCCGGCATATTCTGTCCCGAGACGAAGGCTGGGCGTATGCCGACCGGGCTTTGGCGCTCATCATGGAGTCGTTATCCTCCACGCCGACGATACCCACCATCCAGGCCTTGCTTATTCTCGCGGGGCGCGATCTCGCCCTGGGTCAAGCGAGCAGTGGCTGGCTGAAATGTGGCATGGCGCTGCGCATGATCCTCGACGTCGGGATGGAAGCTGACGTCCTCGCTGACGAGGACGGTGTACCCGCGGATCGCCGCGAGGAGGTGGCTATGCGCAAGCAGCTGTTCTGGAGCGGCTACTCCTGGGACATGTTCTTTGCACTTACACTCGGGCGGCAGCCGACATTTCCTCTACCACAGACCAACGGTCGAGCTCTTGCACCCCCGTTACCCAGAATACCCTCGGCTGACCTGTGGACTCCCGTCTACGCTGACGGAGCAGCTGATGGGTATACACCACAGTTGTCGTACGAGCGAGAGACATTCCACGCGTGAGTACTGGTTGCTGAAACCACACCTAACAACAGGTCATGTCTCTTGTACCAGGAGATCGAGGCGATTATCAGACGGCTCTATGTCACTGGGCGGCAAGCAGCCCTCGATGACGACCTTGCCTTTGTCAGCGACATGAACATGCGCCTCATCCAGTGGCGCCACAAGGTTACACCTCAGATCCTCCTCGATTCGGCGTACCTTCCGCCGGTCTCACCGCCGCCGCACATCATGACCCTCAACATTCTCTACCGTACGGCATGGATCCTCCTCCGCCGGCCGCTGATCAACACTGCCAACGCGCAAGCATCACAGGACGCACAGCTAGCATGTGTTGCGAAATCGGCCGAAATTCACGCCCTGTTCCAGCTCCACGAGGCGTCGTTCAACCTGCGCAATATCACCTACTTGCTCGCCTACATGGCCTACGTGACTGCCACGGTCGACGTGGGCGAGGCTCTCTGTGCCGACCCAGTCCGCTCCCATACTGCTGCCGCCCGCCTCGAGCTCACACTCCGTGTCCTCACCCAGGCGGCTCTACACACGCCCGGCATCCAAAGATCCATACACCACCTGCGCCAGAAACTCTTGCCAGCACGGTCAGCGACAGGAGGCACCCTCACGCCCACCACGGCTCATCCCTCTTCGGGGGCGGCACCAACAGCTCAGGACTTGACTTCGGCTCTGGTGTCGTCTTCAGCGCCTCCCGCGCAGAACGGCCTGTTCGCAGACCTAAACTTGGGCTTTGGGTTTGACGAGCTGTTCGCAACCCTCCAGCCCGAGTTTGACATGGGCGCAGACTTCGATTTCCTCTCGGGACAGGGTAGCACGGCCCACCTTCCTATCGCCGATCTCGACTGGCTAGGCAGTGTCGGCTGATGCAATGATACAATACATGTTCACAATAGCGGGATGCTCCTACTGAGACCCGTTGACAGCACCGTTTGTGTGATGCCCGTTTGCAACACCGTTGTGTTTGACACCGTTACCATTGGCCACCCCATTCCCGTTCACCATGCCCTTCTTGGGGGGCCTTCCGATGTCTGCGTCGAGAGAGCTGCTGTACGCGAGAACGTCGTCTACCATGCGCTGGCTGGCGCCGAGATAGTTGCGTGGGTCGCACATCTTGGCAAGCTCTTCGGTAGCGATAACCTCGGTCACTTCGGGTCGCTTGCAGAGTGCGTCAAACAGAGTGGGACTGCCACCCTCGATGCAGTCCCTGCAGGCGGCATAGACGATATCGTGTGCGGCGTTACGCCCGACCTTTGGCGCCAGGCCCATCATGACGGCTTCGCCGACAATGAGGCCGCGGGTAATGTCGAGGTTTTTGGCCATACGGTCCGTGTCGACGCAGAGTCCGCCGAGTGCAAACACTGCGTGGTTGAGGGCACCGGACGCGACACAGAACGCCTCGGGAACGCAGACCCACTCGAGGTGCCATGGCCCCGACGCGCGCTCAAAGTCGGACACGAGGGCGTCCTGCGCGAGCGACGCGTGCGACCGGAGGAGCTTTGACGCGGCGAGGATGGCTTCAGACGAGATGGGGTTGCGTTTCTGGGGCATGGTGGACGACGCGCCCCGGTGGGGCACGAATGGCTCCTGGACCTCGCCAAACTCGTCCGAGCACATGATGATGAGGTCGAGTGCGACCTTGCCGAGCGTCCCGACCATGATGGACAGGAACGAGACAATCTCCGCCACGCCGTCGCGCGCGACGTGCCACGAGATGGTGGGGTTTGTGAGCCCCAGGTCCTGGGCCAGGCGCTCGCGCACGCGCAGCCCCGTGTCGTCCGAGCCCAGCGACGCCAGTGTGCCCGCCGCGCCGCCAAATTGCACCATGAGCGCGCGGGGCTTGAGCTGCTGCAGCCGCACGTAGTGCCGGTCAAACGCGGCGAGGACGACGGCTACCTTGTACCCAAACGTGATCGGCAGCGCGTGCTGCAGGTGTGTACGCCCCGCCATCGGCGTGTCGCGGTACTTGGCCGCGAGCCCCGCAAGGATGCCGCGCAGGGACACGATCTGGTCCTCGATAATGTCCAGGCCGGCCTGCATCTGCAGCACCGCCGCGAGGTCCATGATATCCTGCGTCGTCGCGCCCCAGTGCAGATACCCGCCGCTGTCGCCCGCACACATGCCCTGGAGCTGCTTGATGAGCGGCAGGATAGGGTAGCCCACAATGTCCGTCTCGCGCCGCAGACGGTCCATGTCGAGCTTGTCCACCGAGCACCCCGATCGGATCCCCTCGCCCGCCTCGGCTGGAATCACACCCAGTGCCGCTTGCGCGTCTGGCGCTCGGTCAGCTTTGTGGACATGAGCTAGACACTACGTACTGGCAAGGGCTACTTCGGCGTCCACGCAGCGCGCGACAAACGCGCGGTCCGTAAACTCGTCCCGCATGCGGTCGCATGTGAAGATGTTGCGGAACAGGCTCGAGTCGTAGGCGGAGATTGAGTAGTTCATTGTCGTTCTGTTGTGATGAGGGAGAGGTGGGTAAGAGCCCGAGCTGCGTCAAGGCTGTTGTTCTTATACGTTGCGACACGGCCATACCTCACGGTTCCCCGCACTCTGCATCCTCTCCCCCCTCACCCCCGCCTGTTCTCGTTGTCCACATGCAACATTGCGGTAGTTCAGCGGCATTCAGTGGCGAAGCGGCGGCGTAATGCACGACGTGATGGGCAACAGCGCCCACCCAGCAGGCCTGGCTCCGAGATTGCGGGTTCCTGGCGGTGTGTGGCGGCATTGGGGCGGCATATAGCGGTGTTGGGGCGGCGTGTGGCGGCGTGGCGTACTTGTGTCGGCTATCCAGCGCCACTCTGCGCTGCCAACATTGCCAAAACGTTCATTCTCGACACTACTCATTCACAGGCCTTGTCTCGATGTATATAACTGGGCGATATGGGGCCCAAAATGAGCTCCATCACGCCCCACATCTTACCCCGCCTCGTCAATCGCACTCGAACCATGACAAACAACCTGAGCCGCGCCGACTCTCGCAACTCTGCCCGCTCGGACATGAAGCACGAGGTCGACATCGAAGACCACCCGGTTACCGACCTGCCAACACGCGAGGATGACGACCAGGTCGGCTATGCGACCTTTATGGCTGCCCAGGCTCGTGGCATTGAGCCGACTGCCCAACAGTCCAAGCGCGTCCTGCGTCGCATTGACTTGTTCATTCTGCCAATCTTCACCTTCACCCAGGTACGTGCTTCTTCCCACTCATATTCATAGTGCTGTTGCAAGGCTGACGTTGTCCAGTGCCTACAATTCATGGACAAGTCGGCATTAAACTATGCCAATCTGTTCGGATACCAGAAAGCAATTGGGCTCAAGGGCTCAGACTGTAAGTTTGCTTGTGCTCTTGTGGAAACTGACAATCAGACTCGTGGCTGGGTGGAGGCTTCTATGTCGGCTACCTGGTCGCCCAGTTCCCCATGGGATACCTGCTGGGCCGTTTTCCAGCGGGACGCGTCCTCGGTGTCGTGTGTCTAGTGTGGGGCCTGCTGGTCCTTCTCAGCACCCAGGCCAAGAGCTTTCCCACTGCCATGACAGTCCGTGTGCTGCTTGGCGCCATGGAGGCTGTCGTCACGCCGGGCCTCAACCTCATGACAGGCTTCTGGTACACAAAGCGCGAGACGCCCAACCGCCAGACACTCTGGTACTCTGCTCTTGGCCTCGGCGGCATTATCGGCGGCTTCATTGCGACGGGCATCGCCAAGCGCAAGGAGACTGCCGCGATTCCAAACTGGACGGTCATCTTCTGGATCCTCGGCGCGATTACCATGGCGTGGGCGATTCTCCTCTACTTTGTCCTCGCCGACTCGCCCGCCAAGGCGTGGTGGCTCAACGAGGAGCAAAAGTATATCGCCGTCAATCGCGTCTCGGCGGGCATGGTCGGCATCAAGTCGAAAAAGTTCAAGTGGTACCAGGTCCGTTCGGCGCTTATGGACCCCAAGACCTACCTCCTCTTCATCGCGACGTTTGCGACGTCCATCCCCACGGGTGTGCTCAGCAACTTTTCGACCGTCATTATCCGCGATTTTGGTTTTACCTCGTTTGAGACGACACTTCTCGACGTAGTACGCAACGTCTTCCAAATGGTGGGCGTCATCGGTGCCGGCCTCGTCGCGACAAAGATCAAGAATACCCGCATCGTCATGTGCACGTTTGGCAACATTGTCTGTGTCGTCGCCTCGTCCTGCCTCGCATACCTCCCCGACAGCGCGCGCTGGGGCCGCCTCGTCGCTCTGTGGTTTACAAACTTCCAGTCCATCGGCTTTGTCCTCGGCCTCGTCATGATCTCGAGCAACATTGGCGGCTACACCAAGAAGCAGTTTACGTCGGGTCTCATTTTCGTCGCATATTGCGCTGGCAACATTGTCGGTCCCCAGCGTGAGTCCGGTTACTTTTTCTTTTACATGACTCCCCAGCTAACCCCACCAGTTGTGTACAGCCAAGAGGCTCCGCGCTACACGACGGCCACAAAGGCCATGATGGCCAGCTACAGCATCAAGCTCGGCGCCCACCTCGCCCTTGGCGCCTACATGGTCTGGGATAACAGGCGCCGCAACGCCACCGGCGAGCCGATTGACGAGAGGCGTGGTGCCGAAGCAGGCATGAAGGATCTCACAGAGTTTGAGAACGCCGACTTCCGTTATGTGTTGTAAATAGGGATCTACAGGAATGCATGTGTTCACAGTAAGGGCCTTTCCGGTCTCGCT
>JAMFRD010000079.1:0-115471 GCA_025502685.1 Pascua sp. PH4015B | reverse complement strand
TTTTGCAGTCGCAAGCGCCAAGTCATGGGTGGCATGTGACGGATAAATTAACTGAAAACAACGAACCTGCTGTTGGAATCGATACGCGCTCGTATCGCCCCCCCCCCCCCCCCCACACACAGAAGGCGCAAACTCTCCCTCAAGACACGCTCAGCAAGCCATTCCACCGCGCCCCGGCACACAGGGCGTAGACGCGGCCGCGTGCGGGCCAGACTGCCCCGGGGGCGGTGTGCGATCTCGACCAGCGCCACGGGTGACCTGGTGACCTGGCCAGACCATGCCATGGCAGACCATACCATGCACCGGCCGGTTCGCTGAGAACTAAGAAACCCCCATACCTCGACTTTGAGGGTTGCAGTGTCGTGCGCCTCATCTCCACCCGCAACTTGGCTTCGCTTACCCCTACCCCTGCTCGACTTAACTCGACATCCTACTACTCGCCCATGTCTTCCTCGCTCCCACACGTCTCGCTCTGCCATCCGCTCGCATCCCTCGGCCTCGCTGCGCTGCCGCCAAGTCGCTGTCCGCTGTGCAACCGTGCCAAGATGCGCGTGCGTGTCGACGCCGAGGCATATACCGTCGAGTACGCATCGCCGTCGGCCACGAGATCAGAGGTACTTGACGCAGAGACACGAGGAACTGTGCCGCTACCCGCTATTTTCCTGCCTGGCCACAAGATCGGGCCGCTCACGCCGAGCTCGACCGCGTCCGACATGGATTGTCCCCCGATGCAGAGCCTGTCGTCCGGCCCCATGGCGGCGACACCGCCCACACCCCCAGCCGACGCGGTGGACCCAACATCCGCACACCCAACGGACCCAACATCCCACCCAACGGACCCCTCCCACACCCAACCCAACCCCCAAGTCGCCGCCCACGCCCACGCGCTCTCACACCCCGCGCGCATGCCCCAGGTCTGGCTCACGTTCCGCCTCACACACGCCGACGCGCAGCGCGACCTCACCGTGCCCATGATCGTCCACCACCGCGTGCACGACTATATCCCGCTCATCCGCCACCAGCTCGGTCTCGGGCTTGGATTGCGGTTTGTCTATGCGGGCGTGCTTCTTCGGCCCGAGGATACGCCGCTGAGTCTGGGGATTCGGGGGCCGGATGTCGTTGAGGTCGTTGGCGGGGAGGTTTAGTGGGGTTGTAAAGCTTGTAAAGGTGAGCTTCGTGGAGAGTGTGCGCTTTTCGACGGGGCTAAGGGCTAATCCTAGGCGCGAGGCGGAGCAGAGGTTGCAAGACGGTATCTCCGGTTGGGAAGGGACGGCGAGAGTAGATTTAATGCGTATTAATCGTGGGTGGTGTTGTCGAGGGTTCTGGGTGGTTGACGAGCGACGGGTGGTAGACACTGGCAAGAATTTGTCCGTACCTTGTACAGTAATGATCATTTAATGCCCTCTCATGCCACTCGCGATCGAGCAGGCTGTTGTGAACTGTTGATCTCGACGAGTAGTAGAAGTGTGCCTCAGGCTCCATGTCAGCATGATCATGTTGAACACACATATTGGGTCTCAACTGCGTTGTGTCGCCGATTGGTTAAGCTGCGTCTTGGTGGGAGCCTCCAGTTCTTCAACATGAGTCTCTGGGCACACTCGGTCGGCGCCAGAACTTAAAATGAATGTCAGCACATAGGTAGGTACGCTCTGCTCGCACAACAACTGATGTGCCTACCTAGCTGGTGAATGGGGTCCAGTTGAACGTCCGAAGGAGGCAACTTGTCTTAGATGGTCAGTGGCACTGTTAGGATACAGACATTAGTCGAGGGACAATTCCTCCGTCTCATAGACACAAGCCCAAACGCTGTCATGCACCCATCGCCACCACAAAGCATTGGAGCATTGGCCCACAATACCACCCGCCCCAGCGCGTCAAAGAATCCATGCCGTGAAGACACCACATTCTACAGTTTAGTTGTGGCTACTTTCCCTCGTCCCTCTACTTTGGGTAATGCAGCGGCGAGCTGGGGGGCACGCGCGGGCGTTTTTCCCCTACCCTGCTCTACTTGGACTTGGATGGTGATGGCGCCTTGACGGGGGACGGCGTCCTGGAGAGGGGCTTGGTGGGGGATGGCGAGCGGGCCTTTGTTGGCGATGGGGTGCGGGGTTGCTCGACGGCGAGGCCGGCGACGCCGTGGGACAGCTGGTCAACGTTGCTGTCGACCATGACGCCGGATCCCTCCGAGTCAAACGGGCCCTCGGGGAAGAGGTCGCTGTCCTCGTCTGGGTCGGCAATCGTGGCGGCAACCTTGGCCTTGCCCTGGCTGTCGAGGTCGGCGCGCCACTGCTTGACGAGCCCGCCTGCAAGGGCTGGGTTATACGTGCGCGCCATGAGCGCGGCTTCGGGGAGGCGGTCGGTGGCCGCAAGGAGCTCGACGCACGACTTGCTGTCGCCGAGCTGGAGGTAGGCAGCAAACGCAATGTTGTTGGCGCCCTTTTCGCGCGCCAGAGCCGCGAGGCGCTCGAGACCCGCGCGGTCCGACAAGGACGTGTACAGCAGCAACAGCGCTGGCAAGTCTTTCGACTTTTCAAACGCCTCGCGCGCAAGGTCCATCTGCCACGCCGCCATGGCATTGTTGCCAATCATCTTCCACTTTGGCTCCGAGCCCGACTCTGGCGCCGCACGCAGGAGCTTGAGTGCCGTGTCGAGGTCGTTGATAGCAAGGGCAAGCTCAAACTGGTGCTCGGGATCGGTCGAGACCTGGAGCGCAATGTCCTGCATCTCCTGCGTCTCGAGGAACCGCGCGACACGGTTCCGCTGGTCTGCTGGAATGGTCGCCAGTAGGCGCTCGGCCTCTTCCATGTCGCCCGCCAGCACCGCAATCTGGTACTCGACAACCGAGAGCGAGAGCGAAAAGGTCGAAATGTTGAAGTCCTTGTCGCAGACAAAGATGCGGTTTGACGCAGGGAGGTAGCCGAGCAGGAAGACGGACTGGTCAAAGTGGTTGATGACGTTGGACTGGTCACCAATCAGGTAGCACAGCCGGTTGTTGGCCGTCGTGTAGATAAAGCACTCGCCAACCCAGCGGCACGTCTTGACGGCCTCGGGGACGTCGGCAATAATGTCAAACGCCTCTTCCACACCCTCGTCACCAACGACACCCGGGTACGACTGGTAGGCCTCGCGGTTGAAGCGGAGGATGTAAAACGAGTCTTCCGACGTAATGGCCACCAGGTCGCCCGACGTCGACCACGACACGTTGGTAGCGTCGACCTCGATGCGGCGCACAATGTTTCCAGTCTCCCAGTCCCAGAACATGACAAAGCCAGATCCGCGCGCGGCGAGGAGCGGTCCGCTGTGCAGGCCGTCGACCGCCCACGTGCCAGCCGACTTGAGGCTTCCCGACATTTCCTTGAAGTTGCGGTACAGCCGCACCTTGGACTTGCCCTCGAGCACGGCGTACGTGTTCGAGTCGGACGCCCACGCAAACGACGTGCCGCTGCCAAACGCCTTGTTGCGCCATGCGAGCGCCGTGTAGATAATGTACTCGCCGTCGCCACACACTGTCACAAAGCGGCCGTTGGGGCTGTGCTGCAGAGTCTGGGGGTAGACCTCGGTGTTGCCGAGTTCGCGGAGGTGAATGGGGATGCGCTTGCCGTCCTCGACGGGGTGGCCCTCGGTACCAACACTGGACAGGTTGGTGGTGAGGATTTCCGTGTTCTTCGCGTAGACAAGCTTGCCCGACACATCCATAGAGACTGCGGGCTCGTCGCTGCCAATCTTGATGACGACCGCGCCCTGGTCAAAGCCGACAGCGACCTCGTTGCCCGTCTTGCGGTACGCGACACACCACGCGCGCTCCAGGCCATAGTTGAGAGTGTTCTCCAGGCGGTACGTCGACGAGTTCCAGATCTTGATCGTGCCGTCCTCGGAACCAGAGAGGATGATAGGGAGTGAGGGGTGGAAGATGGCAAACGAGACATTGGCAGAGTGCGACTCGAGCGTCTGCACACACGATTTTGCGTGGTAGTCCCAGATCTTGACGAGGCGGTCGTCGCCCGTCGTCACCATGTACGGCTTGTCGCTGCCGTGGTAGTAGTCGACATAGTTGACACCCTTCTCGTGCGCCTCGAGGCTAAAGTTGGGCACTGGGCTGCCGAGCGACCAGACCTTGACCGTGTGGTCGAGACACGCCGACGCAAACGTCTGTGGGTCCTTGGGGTTGAACGCAAGCGCCATGATGTAGTGCGTGTGGCCCTCAAAGATCTGAAAGCGTTAGCTGGTTGCCTTGGCTTGCAACGTGCAAGCAACACTCACCTGGACGCAGCGCCATCCCTTGTCCCAGTCCCAGCACTTGATGGTCATGTCATCTGAGCCAGTGAGAACGAGGGGGAGCGTGGGGTGGACAGTAAGGCAGCGAATGTAGTCGGGGTGTGCCTCAAACGACGTAATCTTCTCGCCAGTTGCAATGTTGTACACTCGCAACTGGAAGTCATCCGAGCCCGAGATGAACTGTACGTGTCAGTTGTGCGTGTAACAAGTGGTACCCAACTCACCCAGTTCTTGCGCGCAATGTACTTTACACATCGCACTGGCACATCCGTCACCTCAAACGTCTTGATATCGGACTGTGTTTCATAGTTCCAGATTTTGACCTGGCCATTGCTGGGCATGTTAGACGCGTTCTGCACGAGCCGGGACCACGAGCAGACAACACATACTAGAGACCGCAGATGACGTGGGGCTCGGTCGGGTGGAAGTCGACCGACTTGACCCTGTCAGACCGGGCAAGGAGCTTGCGCTAGACAGTGTCAGTATGTGTGAACGGTACAGCCGGGCTTGGTCTGGAGGATCGGTATTCACCTGGATGTCGAGGAGCATCGGCTGTGACGCGTTAGTTGGACAACATCGTGGTTGGAGGAAGGATAGGCTCACCATCTTGGGCTATTTCGCAGCGGTCGGGGTGAAAGGAAAGGGAGATATCGCCCTCGCGGAAAGGGCTGCGCGGTGCGAGGGGCGAAGAGGGGACAGAGACTGTTAAGGGAGAGCGGAGTGAAGGTTGGACAACGAGTTCGGAGTAGTGACGAGGCAGCGACGGAGCAGTGGTAGTGAATGAGCGCGGTGGCATGCTGGCATCCATCCGCCGTGGCACCAACGCGCATGACCCTGATACTCTAGAATGTGCATTTTCAGGCTCATTCCCACGTGGCACAACACGTCGGCCATGATCGTCCCTGCAACCATTTCAACTGATCAACTGAGGCCTACGAGCCCTTGCACAAGATTGCCAGATTGTCAGAGTCCTGTTTCGTCAATGTGGCTGACCTGCTGCTGCCATGATGCCATTCTGCTGCTCTGACAATCTCGCAGCCACAACATCCCACGACGCGCGACCGCTCTCCTGCTGCTCAATCGAATGCTCCATAATGACAATGCGGAGGATGCTGGCATGACCTCAATCTACTACCAAATCCCCCTCTCGCACAATCCTATGCGCGATACCCTCTACACCCGTCTCACTCCGACACAGCGATACGCTTAGTCGAGCTCGATGGCGTTCTCGTCCTGGGCGGCGGCGGCGGCCTTCTTGCCACGCTGCTTGGAGGGGAACTCCTTGGGGGGGTTGGCAGCGCGACGGTTGGCACGGGTGAGGGCCGAGATGCGGGCGACGGCGGCCTGGGTATTAGCACTAGCACGAGCTGGTCAAAAGGATACAAGCTCGTCCAGAACTGGATCGCGACAACACGACACGTTGCAAAACGCTGGTTGTGGTGAAGAGGGGGAAAATGTACTCGAGATCTATGGCCCCCAGACGCGGGAAGATCGCGACCGGGGCATGAATAGTTCGGGAGAAAGAAACGTTGATGTTGCAAGCCTAATACGCTCCGCCTATCATCGCACAAGGCAATCCTGGGGAGTTCTAACGCGGCTGCGAGGGAGGGTATAGTGATTTCGCAACGTTGTGTCGGTTCTGTGTCGCGCGAGACACGACCAGACACAGACACGAACGCGTCACGAAACCGCATACACCAAATGGAGGGGGGTACTTTGCAACATGTCGTACAGCGCGTCCAGTGCCTCGGATCCAGCATCCGAACATCCCTACTCACCGAGCGGAGGTCGGGGCGGAAGCCCTTGGAGGCGGTCTCAACGGCGGCGATCTTGTTCGCGCGGCGGGGGCCGGTCGAGCGGCGGAGGGTGGTCGACTTGCGGGCCGACGCGACCTTGCCGCCGTTAGCAACGGTCTTCGAGATGGTGATGGCACCCTCGCCGTTGGCCGAGATGTCGACAACCTTGTTGTTCGCAAGGCCCGAGTACTTGCCCGAGTGGAGGTTGAGGAGGTTGCCCTGTTCGTTAGCGGACTGCATGTTGGGGATTCCAACGACGCCGACGCTGGCAACAAGGGAATTGGCCTCTCTGGGAGACGACAAGGTAGGACACCGCTTGGACTTGCGTCCACGCCGCGCATGGACTCGCCACGGCTGTTCCCTACCTCGTCCATCGTTCTCCACGAGCGCTCTCCGTCCCTGGTCACTTCCGCTCTTCCGTCCGACACACCACGTCGACATGTTCGGCCGACACATGCTTCTCGCTCATCCGACTACTCTCCGTCCTCTCCCCCGTCTCCCCCTTCCCAATCCTAACCCTCTTCTCCCTCCCCACCCCAATCTCACTCCCTTCTCCACTCCCCGCCTCGAATGGAGCGTGCGTCGGCCGTCGTCGCGCGTTTTCGTCTCACCTTCTCAGCCGAGAAGATCGGGCCGTTGTTGGCCGGGCGCTGGAACGAGTTCCACTTGCGGATAAGGAGCCACTGGAGGTCGGCGGACATTTTTGTTGGCGATGGGTGCTGGGTGCGACGACGGCGCGCTGCTCAAAGATGTCGATGTCGTCGCGGCCGCACCGCACACCCGTCCACACCCCCTCGCCTCGCCTCGTCGAGGCTGGTACATGGGGGGTCGGGATAAGTGCCACTTGCGTTACGTCCTTGCTGGTGCAATGACGTTTTTGGCTGGTCGGCGTTTGGAGTAAAGTCCGATTTTCGCGATGGATCATAAACCCATGTCCACCCTGAACGTCGTCGTCGGCCCGCGGCCTGTTGGCCACCTCCCAGGCCTGTGTACACCCACGCCACTTCCCAAGTGGACTTGAGCACTCTTCAAGAATCGTGGATTCTTCAACAAAGTGTCATCCCAGTTGGTGTTGTGAGCCTTTGGGCTCAGAGAAAACTGTAACAGTGCGATCAACTGCACCTCATCATGGAGAGCTTCTGAACACAATGCGGGCGGGCTTCCCTTGCGGTATCCGGCTGATCCGAGTTGTCGAGCAGGAATGCTCCTGACCGACAGAATTGCAGGACATGCACGGCCTTTGACCGGCAGTGATCCCACGAGCACAGCCATGTGCCACTCTGGGAGTATGCCACAAAGCCTTAGAAGACGGATCATGGTTGGGATCGAAGCGGGAGCCCCTCTGTGAGCGGACGTTGCGGTGAAGTCCGGTGAAGTGCGGGGGAGTCAGGCCCCCTCGGATTGTCCACACAGAAAGTGCCACTTTCTTGCAAGACGACCAACGGCAGACGGTTACATGTTGTGCTAGTTTCTGTCATCGGTGGCACCACTTGGCCTGCGGCGACGATTCAGCAGACTTTCTCATGGCCCGCTAACAATGAGACATTGGCCCTCAGGTCGGACGTGCTCCACAGCGTTGACTATTGTTGCCCTCAATCTACATCTGGACTTGGCTTTCTGCTTTGCTGACCGATGAGAGTCGCAAGGACCACTAAGCCGCACGACCACTGTGGAGGCCGCTGGTTAGGAGCTTGGGTCAATCAGTCATACAGAGCAGGACCTGACTGGCTAATTTGGACGCATGTTCGGGGTCGAATGAAGACGACTGCCACCAACAAGATGAAACAAAGGGGGCAGGTAGTTGTGCTTTAGCAAGGAATGATGATGATTGGCGACTTGATCGGAAGGTATTGTAGATGCAGATGCAGATGTTGCACGGACCGCTGGTATTGTACATCAGTATGCATCCTGCACCGACCATAAAGCATCATCATCTCCATCACAAACCTCAGACCTCTCGCTGGCCAGGCGCAGACCAGGAGCAAACAGCCCACGACCAGCTGCACCCCTCGTGGAAATGGGTCTCATTGCTCTATGGGGCAGATTGCACGAGCAATGCCCCATCATAGACCAAGTACCTCGCCTGCAATTTTCTTTTCGGCGACCCGACTCGAATGAGGAAAAATGCATGGCTCTTCATGCATGCATGTGGACGCTGGGCTGTGATCGCTCTGAGCCTTGTGCCAAGGGGTTGCGATTTGAACATGCACAGTCCATTAGAAAGAAGGCTAATGAACCAATTAGGAAATTAACATTTTATGACGTGTTATTAGGGATTGTTGACGTTTTGTATCAGTTTGAGGCTAGGGGGCTGGCCATGGCCATGTTCTGTCTGCATGGACCATCTGGGGTGGCCGGGTGGGGTGGTGGGTTTCAAGGCACGTTGGCACATCGACTCGCACCCATTTCCTGCTCGTCCTCCTCTCCTCCTTTATATATGCTCCTCCGCCCCATTCAATCAACGCTACTCAGAGCAGCCCGTCCTCGTCCTCGTCTCGCACATCTCTCTCCCATCTCTGTGGCAAAGACAACTCCCGTCGTTGCCGCCGGCCGCCTCCGTCTAAACTCTTCCACTTCCGCTCCCCCGAAAACTCCTCTAGTCCGCATCCCCTTCCCCACAATGGCGGCCGTCTCCGACCAGGACATTCTCGCGCGCTTTGCCAAGCTCAGCATTGCTGCCCCCGAGGTCATCAAGCATGCTGCTGTCAAGGGCGGCGCCGAGTGGCGCGCCGAGCTTGACAAGATTGGCAAGAAGGGCGCAGCTCTGACCAAGACGGTACGTGCAGAGGCGGCGTGGCGGCGCGTCCGTCGTCGCGTACATTCGCGTTATGGGCGCGCACTAGACTTTTGTGCGAGTCGATATGTTTGAGGTGTCTGGAATTTGCCACCCAACCAGCCTACAATGAAACTGAATCAACATGACAACGACTAACATTGGCAGCTCCTTTTCAAGCCCAAGACGGCCAAGACTGCCGTCCCCACCCCGGTCCTCGTCGTCGCCAAGGAGGACACCGAGACCCCGTCGGGTGCGATTGGCGGCCACCTGAAGCTCAAGGAGCTCCGTCTCGCCAACGAGGACCTGATCAAGCAGGTCGTCCCCTCTGCTGCCTCCAAGGACGACGTTTCCGCCCTTCCCCTCCCCGCCCCCGTCCCCAAGACCCTCTTCATCATCCTCGACTCTGCCCTCGCCTCGTCCTCGGAGCCCTTTGCCCTCCACCTCACCTCGTCGTCGTCGACTGTGCTCATCAAGGGCACCGAGCTCAAGGCGTACCTCGAGTCCATCTCGTCGCCAGACGCCGTCCAGGTCGTCGACTTTGCCGCCCTCAAGGCCGCCGCGCCCGCTCCTGCCGCCAAGGCCGCCCCCAAGGCTGCCCCCAAGCCGCAGAAGGAGCAGAAGCCCGTTGCCAAGAAGGACGAGGACCAGTACGAGATGGCCATCCGTTTCAAGAAGGACGAGGACTTTTCGGGATGGTACACCGACGTCCTTATCAAGGGCGAGATGCTCGACTACTATGACATTTCGGGCTGCTACATTCTCCGCCCCTCGTCGTACACCATCTGGCAGACTATCACGGGTGAGTAAGCCCACAAGGGACACGCTGCAGAGCAATGCTCACAACGTGCAGAATTCTTTGACGGCGAAATCAAGAAGCTCGGAGTCCAGGACTGCTACTTCCCCATGTTCGTGTCGCAGGCGCGTCTTGAGAGGGAGAAGGACCACATTGAGGGCTTTGCCCCCGAGGTCGCTTGGGTGACCCGTGCGGGACAATCGGACCTGGAGGAGCCCATTGCCATCCGTCCGACGTCGGAGACTGTCATGTACCCCTACTACGCAAAGTGGATCCGCAGCCACCGTGACCTCCCCCTCAAGCTCAACCAGTGGAACTCGGTTGTCCGTTGGGAGTTCAAGAACCCCCGTGAGTAACTGGACGTGCTGAGAGGAGATCGCGTTGTCTAACAGACCAGAGCCCTTCCTCCGTACCCGCGAGTTCCTGTGGCAGGAGGGTCACACCGCGTTCCTCGAGAAGTCGGAGGCCGACAAGGAGGTGCTCGACATTCTCGACCTGTACCGCCGTGTCTACGAGGACCTGCTCGCCGTGCCCGTCATCCCCGGTGTCAAGTCGGAGAACGAGAAGTTTGCTGGTGGTGACTACACGACGACTGTCGAGGGCTTTATCCCTACCACGGGTCGCGGTATCCAGGGTGCGACGTCGCACCACCTCGGCCAAAACTTCTCCAAGATGTTCGACATTACGGTCGAGGACCCGCGCATCTCGCGCGAGGTGCGCGAGGCTGGCGGTGACACCAAGGCGTTCGTGTACCAGAACTCGTGGGGTCTGTCGACGCGCTCGATTGGTGTCATGGTCATGACGCACGGTGACGACCAGGGTCTGGTGTTCCCGCCGCGCGTGGCGTTGACGCAGGTGGTCGTCATCCCCGTCGGCCTGAGCAAGGTCGAGGGCAAGAACCAGGGTATCTACGACGCGTGCGACAAGCTCGTCGCCGAGCTCAAGGCGGGCGGTATCCGTGCCGTCTCGGACCTGCGCGAGGGCTACACGCCCGGCTGGAAGTTCAACGACTGGGAGATGCGCGGTGTGCCGCTCCGTCTCGAGCTTGGCCCCCGCGACATTGCCGCCAACACGACCCTCGCCGTCCGCCGCTACGACAACCACAAGGAGTCATACCCGCTCACCGACATTGCCAAGACGGTCTCCAAGTCGCTCGAGGACATTCAGCAGGCCCTCTTTGACCGCGCAAAGGTCAACTTTGACAAGTCGGTCCGCCAGGTCACCAAATGGGACGACGTTGTCCCCACCCTCAACTCCAAGTGCGCCATCATCATCCCCTGGTGCCAGGACTCGCAGTGCGAGGACGACATCAAGGACCGCTCCGCCACCCAGGCCACCGCCGGCGAGGCAGAGGACGCAAAGGCCCCCTCCGCTGGTGCCAAGTCGCTCTGCATTCCATTCGACCAGAAGCGCTGGGGCACCTTCCCCGAGGGCGAAAAGCAAAAGTGCATCCAGTGCGACAAGAAGGCTACCACCTGGGCTCTCTTTGGCCGCAGCTACTAAGCGTGCGGCGGGGGTTTGTATTCGTGGTCGTGTTCCGGGCATGCAGTGTGTCGCATTGTGCAGGGAGAGTTTGGGCCATTAAGGACTGGAAGCACGGGTCGGATGCGTCAGGGGCGCCGAAAGTCTCGAGAAACGGAGGATGGTCATGAAGAGATATGGCACTGCCACATGCCACGACATGCCACTGTTGCAGGCGGCATTGGCATATTGGCCCAACTCTGTGGGCCAGCGCCTCCATATGCGGCACACCGTGTCCATAAGTAGATTCGTTGCCATAGCGTGACACACAGCAGGTTTCACTAAAAGGTAAAAAGAGCAACCGCAGCACGCCAGACATGCACGACAGTACGACCATCCTCGGCACTTGGATGCCGTCATGCTCCTCCTTTGTTCCAATCGCCTACAGCTTCATAGCAGCCACCGGCAGTGGACTGCTCAGCCTGAGAGGCGTCACAGACGTACGCCGAGCTTGTGGCAAAGACCAGGTAGGTGCCAGGCTGCGTAGGCGCCACAGCAACTTTGCGAGCCCCTTTTTCAGATTGTCGCAAGCATAGCTAGACAGCTCATTGTCCTAGATAGAGTGCGCGGCAGACGCCGTCGTGGTCAAGATGCTGACCCACTTGATCCCGATGCCGCCTCCTGGGCATCCAGCTCTATGGCACAACTCTACGAATGCACGGCATCACACATCCCTGCTCACAGCCACGCTCGCTCGCTGATCACATGGCATCACAACGCAGTGTATATTGTATATCACGGGCACGCTGACCCCTACTCCCCGCCCTACAGCTGCTGGATACGCTGCGTGACGCGCTCCTTGAAGGTCGAGTCTGGGGTTAGTCGTGTGTGCAAGGTGGAGTGGATGGAGAGAGGTATGACGATGGAGGCTGAGGGAAGGGACAATGGCAGGTTGGGAGTGGTATGCTGTCGTGCTCTTCTGGGCGGGATCCTGCCAGGGAGGAAAGTTTGGAGGGTGCCACGACGTTCCAGGCCTCGACACAATAGCAAGTCAAAGACCCGAGGAGTCACCAAAGCGTCCAGAGACGCAATGTGGCAAATCCAACGCCGCTCCGTTGCACGACAACAGCCGCATGCAGCCCTATATCTGCTACACCCTGGCACACCGCAGCCTGGCAGCTGGCAGCTGGCAAATCGCAACTCGCCACTCGCAACTGGCGCGCGACTCACAAGCATTGAGCAGCGTCTGCTCGTTGATGACAATCTCGTTCGTGTCGGCCCGGGGGCGCGTGACGCGTCCCGCGATCGCGGCGGCGTCTGTCTCGAGGACGATTCTGGCGTTAGCGGTGGTTGTACTACTTTGGCTGATGTGGTGGGGCTACGATGTGGTCAAGACAGGAGGGAGGGGAGAGCGAGTGGTTCGCGGGTCGTTCGAGCAGGCTCTGCTTGCTGGCTCAAACTGCTGGTGTGGATCCTCCTCCTTGACAGGGAGGGGAGTAGCAGTCTTCACCGCCGCGGCCTGTCCGAAGGCTGCCCTCTATGTCCACAAAGATGGTGCCGCTGTACCAGGTATACGCTCCAGCACCAACTTGCAGACATCGCGCTGCTCCTCGCAGATCGCTTGATCCTGCCTCTCCTCCATCGTCCAGCATAACTCCCTCATGCGCAGCCACGCCTGCAATCCCTCGCACGCCGCATTCCCTCTCATCCCCCACCATTTCCAGTCCAGCTCGTAGCCAATCTCGCCTCCCACGCGCCTCCATCCTGACCAGGTATCTCCCGGCCTCCACCCAACCACACCCCCCTCCCCCTCCACGACGTCCTAGACCACAACCCGCACCCATCCACACCACACCACCCAACCCCAAATCAACCCCAACCCAACCCCAACCCCAACCCCAACCTTACTCACCCATCATCCACCGTCTCGTCTGCCGCAAGCAACACCATATCCAGGCTCTCGAGCACGTTGCGCTTCTCAATCTGTCCGCGGAGGAGGAGCGAGACCGCGTCGTAAAACGCAGACAGGACCGCCTGGAGCATGAGCTCGTTGGACGTTGCGAGCGGGCCGACAACGTGGAAGTGCAGGTCGGTCGCGGAGCGCGAGAGGACAATGTAGGGCGGGAGGGGGCAGATTTCGCCTGTGGTGTCAGTGTGTTGCCGGGGGGCGGAGTGCCGAGATGGAGGAGGATGAGCAGAGGAGGACAACTGGAAAGGAGGACAATGGGCAGAGGAGGACTATAGGAAGGAGGGGAGCATGACGGGTAGAGCTCCGGGGCTCGCTTCGCTGGGAGACGGCACCTCGGGCGCGGCGACTTCGTGATGCGCGGGCTGGCAACGTCGATCCCCACAGAGTGGCGATGCCAGCAGCAACAGAGTTGCAACGCTGCCCCGACTAGGCAGGCCACCACGGCTTCAGATGCAACCATCTGCCAACAGGGGAGGCATCGAGGGGCAGACTCGAACCGCAGAGTCTCATACTGTTGCTGATCTCCGTCCGACCGCGTCTATGGCCAGACGCAGCACAGGACAGCAGACAGACACGCATCTGCCATCATGACGACGCACAGCTTGCCGCCAGACAGAGTAAACCATAGTAAATTCTGTCGATCCCCGGCTGAACAACCAGATTGGGCTGAAGCATATACGGCATCCAAGTCGCCTCTGCGCGTCTGGACAAAGCCACGGTACGCGCGACGAACGACCGCACTCCACGCGCCGTGTCGTGCGCGTCCTCCTCTCCTCGACGACGTCCGCCCGCTGCTCGCCAGGAGAGGCGCAACGTGCCGCAACCCCACAGCCAACGATGTCGCTCGAGTCGGACAACGCGCCCATCGAACGCGCTGCACACCACGGTCGAGGCCGCTCGGTGCGCGCGATCGGGTAGCTCGCTACTCTCCCACTTGCAGCCGTTCTCCTCGCCTCGATACCACTCTCCTTGCCTCGCCTCGCTGCTCTTCTCCCTTCGCCTCGTCCCGCTACCCCTCTCTTCGCCTCGCCTCGCTGCCTCTCTCTTCGCCTCCCTACACTAGACCCTCGCTCGCCTCGCCTCGCCTCGCCTCGCCTTCGCTCGGACTCACCTGCCCCTCGCCGCGTCTTCTCAGCAATACTCTTCTCAAGCTGGCGCTGCTCCTTGAACGTCGCTAGCCCCGTCGCGCCCGGTCCCCCGGGACCGGGAGCGAGGTCGGCGGCGGTGCCGTGCGGCGGCGCATAGTACTTTGCCAGGACGCGGTTGCCCTCGTTGTCGAGGATGAGGAGGGCCGTGACGGTGTACAAGGAGACGTTGGCCTGGTGTGTCAGTTGGGGAGGGGGTGGGGGCGTTGTGGCGTGGTTGCGGGTGTGGGGGCAGGCGGAGGTGTGGGGTGGCATTGGTGGGATGGGGAGCTGCGGGGTCTTGTTACAGGTCGGAGGGACGTACCATGCTGGGCCGAGACGAGTGGACAAGAGGTGGACGAGGTGGTGTTGTTGGATGGCAAGCAATTCGCGACTTGACGTTGATGTTGGATCGAGGACGTCGGACGCGACAATCGCGCAACGTGGCTCGTGGCATTCAGGCACGCCGCCATTTACCACCGTCACCGTGGCCACCCACCCCCATTATCAACCTGCACCCACGCACTCTCGCTCTTCACCACACTACAATGCATGCTGGTATTGACAATGGATACGATATAGGTACAACGATACACGCCTTGTGTGCATGTGATTCTGGTACTACGTGGCAAAATGGGTCGGTCGTGGGTCATGTGCGGATGCTTGGTGTGCTCTGCTCCGGGGTTCTTTACGGGGTTCTGAACGATCATGGGACAGGTCGCAGCGTCGGGTCGCTGCTTTGGTGTCCAGCGGCGTCTCGGACGCGTCACTGGAGCCGCTGGTCGCTAGCTGCGGCAACGTGGTCGCCACCGGCTCGTGCACTCGTGTCTAAGCCGAGTCGTTGCCGGCCTGGTCGACATCGGGCGCGACAGAGTCGAGACCGGCGAGGCCGAGCGAGTTGGCCGCGTGGCGCCTGAATGCACCTGCATAGCCCGTGGGCTTGCCATGCGGATCGAGTTCGAGCGGGGACCCAAGGCCGTGCTCGTGCTTGTCCTTGGTATGGGCGACGGCACATTCAGGACCGTGCTCGTGTGCTTGCTCGCCTTCTTCTTCTTCAGCGGCAGGTTCGATCTGCCTTGGCGCAGGGGTCGCAATGTGCAGGCGATCGCCGATCATGAGTGTATGGTGGGGCAGGACCGAGAGAGCGACCTGGCCAATCGTCGAAGTCACTAAGCCGGTGATCCGGCGTGAGAGCCAGCTAAAGCGTTTGGCAAACGGCACAAACGTGTCAACGACATCGCGCACGTCGACAACGTCGCGTACATGCGTCGCCTTGCCGACCTCGTTGAACTCGACAATCGTCGACACGGGCAGGTCCCAATGTAACAGGAAATCAAACTCGCGCAGGACCGAGGTCGCGAGCGTGCCGATAAACGAACGTGATCCGGGCTCTGAGCCCGCGAGCGACTCGGCCGACTCGGCGGGCGACAACAGGTTGGATGGCTGCTTGATAAACGTCGGGAAGAGTGTGAGGGAGACGACACTGGTGGCGTTAGCAACGAACTAAACTGTGAAAGCCGTGATGTCGACGTACTGGTCAATAAGGGCAATGTGGTATCCCTCGTAGCACTCCATGCAACCAATATCGCGGCACTCGGCCGACACGTCCCACAGTTTGATCCACCCTCTCGAGTGGTCGCGGCGGGACAGGCGGCGGTTGCCCGACGTCTCGAGCCACTCGTCGACGGGGTCGACGACGCGCTCAATCTTGTGGCTCGTCCCCTGGGTATCGTCATGAGAAAGGTCGTCCGATCCGAGAAGGGAGCCCCGCACCTTTGAGGTGAGGCCCCGTGCGTGGAACAGGATGGAGGACGGGGTAAATGAGGGCACATAGGCGGTGGCGAGCAGTTGGAGAAGCGCAAAGTGCGTGAGCACAGACTGGCGAGACGAGAGCCGGACAAGGGGATGGTCGTAAACTTTGGGGACATCAGCACAGGCCACCAACACATGCTTCGGTCTGCCTATCCCTCTGTGCACTCACCGCAGTCGCCTTCAAACCACCGTTCGACGACACGCTTGACCTCGTTTCCCTGCTCGGCCCAGAGGGGCGAGTTTTCGGACCCAGGGTCTTCGCCGCCGCGGTACAACACGCGGTGGATATCAATGAGGGCCTCCATCGGCTCGCCGGTGATACGCGGCCACATTTCTTCCCAGTTGGTCACGTCCCCGGATTCCATGGGGTCCGCAATACTCGGCTCGTAACCGACAGCGGCGCCCGTGTGGCCGTGTGGGGCACACTGCGCACAATGTGCCCGAGACAGCTCATCCTGTGGAGTGTGGCTCTCGCTGATGCCCGGCTGCGAATGCGAGTGGGCGTGGTGGTGGTGGTGCTCGTGGCCGTGCTTGTGCTCGTGGTGCGCGTGGTCATGGTCGTGCTCGTGGCCATAGGGGTACGAGTGCGAGCGCGGCGGTGGCGAGTACATGCCCATCCGCGCGGGAGGGCGGTACGTGTGCATGGCATGGCGGAGTGCCGCAAGCGACGTCCGCGACGAGCCGTAATACGACCCGCCGCCGTGCCCGTACGGCGTGCTGTATCCGGAAAAGTTGGAGATGGCAGACGGCTGCCGCGAGTGCAGCGACTGGAGCGCCTCGGCGGGCAGTGCCGTCGACGACTGGGCCGGCGAGTAGACGGACCGATCGGGAATGTAGAAGCGCGGCTGGTGGCGCGACAGCGTCGGGTGCGGCAGGTCGTACTCTGTCGACGCAAACGATGTAAAGTAGGGCATGTTGGGGGTGGGATGGCCGCGGCGATGCGTGCGGCGCGGTATAGATTCTGGGGGCTCCACCGCGGGGCCCGGAGTGTGTGTTGTGGGTGATATGACGACGGTCGTCGGAGGTGGACAAGAAGAGATGGGGAAGGAGACGACGCCGGTGGGTATTGTAGGCGTTGGCGAGGGGGCGGGGGAGGTCGAGGGGGAGAATGTAGAATCGGTGGCGAGGAAGGAGGCCAAGAGGTGAATGAGGGTGGATAGTAGTTTGAGCAAGAAGGAAGAGAGGAGGTGTGCAGTAGTTTCAAGAAGCAACAGGATTGAGTGAGGACGCAGATGAGTATGGAGTAAGAGTAGTGTGGATCCAGATTGACCACTTTTGGGTGGCGCGGCCACACGACAAAGGTCGACTGACGACGACGCACGACGACAACTGGAATCCATCCATCCTCACCAATCACCACAAGTGGCAGGCAGAGCCCATCAAAGGGGGGGGGCGGGCACCGCGCCGCCCAGAGGGACAGGCGTGCAGGCGGGCGCAGGCAGGAGGTCAGGTGCAGATGTGCCCAGGGCAATCTGCGTCAATCACAGGGGGGTGGGGCGATCCAATCTCCGAGAGGGCAGGCAGGTGACCCAAGGGGCGCATCGCCTACCGGGATCTGATTTGTTCATGCCGAAAAAAAAACAGCGATCAGGGCAAAGGGCGTAGGAGCGGGGCACCATGTGGCAGGCGATTGTTTTTGTTTTCCCTGCCCAATCACGCGTCATGCAGACCTAAAGCCAGCACCGAACAAGGCAGCTACAGTACCGAGCAGATGGCCTCGATTCCATCGTCGTCATAGTGAGACACGCAACGCGCCAACAGCAGAATCCTGAACATGAACATTTCTTTCAGTTGTGGCCAGTGCACGCGTTCCAGCTCGGTTACATACAGTAAGCTGGAGGCTATCAAAACAACACGTTGACTCGGAACATGGGATCAGGGGGACGGGCAAGGCCAGTGCGCATGTTGCACCATTGAGCAGGAGAGCAAGCATAGCAAGCACAAGGCCACAAGTGCGCCAACACGCCAAGTGGCCAGCTTGTAAATTTCTGGCCAACAGCCACAGTTTAAGTGGTAGGCGTGTCTAGTCGCAACGCTAGTTCTAGTTCCGGTCGCTGGACACTGCGGCCCCGAGGGGCCCACCAGCCAAGAGATCGGTTTGCCGGCGCCAAGTTCAACACGTGCTAGCATCAATGTGCCTACGTGCCAGACTAGATGGCCACATTGCAAGACGGCGAACACGGCGAGCAACGGAAGAGTAGCCGATGGGAGCACAGACCTGTTGATTGTTTTCGATTCGTCACCGAGGAAGACTACCACATTTGGTATCATCAGCCACCGGCTACCGGCAGAGGCCTGTGCGCTGCTGGTCCGTGCGAGTAACGAACCATTCGCTGGGGATGTTGACTCACTCATCCACATAAACAACCTCCAATATCTGCTATAGTCGCGCACAGTCTGGACTTCGGAAGAGGTCCACTCACGGAATTCGGACACCCGACCTCCACCGCTATCGCTTCTCCCCTCCATCACAGGCAATACGGACCTCACATACTCGACGATCTGGGAGTCTTTGTGAAAAAAATAACCAAAGCAGCCGAGACGGTGACGCAGTTGAAACGGCCAACTACTCCCTGCAGGACACAGTGCTGAAACGTACCAGCGCTGGTAGCGTGCAAGGGGGCGAGCTTTAACCGTCGTATTGCCGTCGCACGGACCACTGGGTGACTGCGGCCCCGCCCCCGCCTTCTGTCGTCGCGGTTTGTCTCACGGAGACGGCGATGCAAGGCCGTGTCGTGTGGCCTGTCGGTGCACCGCCTCCGGGTATTGAGGTCGAAGCGGAGTGTGTGGTCGAAGCGGAGTGTGAGGTCATGGTTGGTAACGTGAGTGGACGCTGCCGTTCCACGATGGAACCGTGCTGTCCATGTGCCCAAAACGCATGTCCCCAAAACGCATGTACTCTCGCATCACGTTGTGGGGTTATCGCCGAGAACGAGCTCCACGAGGTATTGCACGAGTCACAATACTGTCGATGGTGTAATAAGATCACGTGGCTGCGCTATCCACATACCCAAAAGGCAGAAATACCGTCGAGAGGCAGACTAAGCGGATTACCTTCATGAACATGTTTGGAACGCGGCTGGGAGCGGGTACTATTAGTTACAGTGGCTGCGAAAGAACGGGACATTGCCAAAAGCCAGCACGCTGAATGCTAAGCAAAATAAATAAATAAAATTAACAGGCAAATTTCGCCAACGTCCGAGTTCGAGATATCTGTTCAGAGACCTTCAGAGGCCCACCATGACGAAAGTTTGTAATAGCACCCACTGTGATCCACACCAGTAGTTATCAGGTTAGAATTAAAAAAGGCTTCCTGGACAAGGGGGAGGGAACCTGTGGGCTTGGTGCCAAAGGGCTGAGGCTCAGCAGCTTTGACATGACCATTAAGCAGACAAAACAACGGACATGGAGCGTACTAGTCATATCCATCACAGACACACAGAGCCGAGACCCGCCGCGCTCTCTTGGGCGTGTTCAGAATCCAGACTATTCTCATGCTCCCCTCGCCCACCCACGTTGTCCAGACATCCCCCCACATGCCCTACAAGTCGCCAGTCTCCTCCTTTGCAGCCCTCCCCACATCCCCCCCATCGAGGACATCGAGCACCCACGCATTCCGTCCGCGCTGTGCGAGCGCCGCGCCGAGGACTTCGAGCAGGGCCGCGTCCGAGCCCACGTATGTGGGCGGCGGGGCGGCGGGTTCGGCCATGGCGCGCACGAGGCGGAGGGTCGCGAGTGGGATCGCGGGTGATGCTGGCTGGGGTGGGCGGGGTGGTGCTCGTGGGGCCAGGACGAGGGCGCTTGACGTCGCGGGGGAGGGGGAGATGGGTTCGGCGTGTTCGGGCGAGATGGGCGTGGGGGGTATGCCCATTGGAGGTGGCCGGGCGGGTGTGCCGTGGACGCTCGAAGTGGGGAATTCGGCAGCGACTTCGGCTTGAGCTGGGGATAGGGGGTGGGCATGTGCGCGGGGGTAAGGCTGAACTGTGGGTAGTTCGGGTTCGGGCTGACCCCCCTGCGCTGAGCACACTCTAGCGTGGAGGAGCGCCGCGACGCGGTCCAGCAGGCGCGTCGCATCCACCACCGGCGCACTGACGGGGCGGCGCGGGAGGAGGACGACGGGCATGCGGCTCCCGTGCCGCGCCGGCCGCGGGAGGGCCGTGTATGTCTCTGCGTCTGACTCGAGCTCGTCTTCAGGTACGGGGCTGAGTGACGAGCTCGCATCAGACGCAGAGTCTGAAACCACCTCTGGCTCCGGGCCCGACTCCGGCTCCGCGTCCGAGTCGCCGTGGGTACCATGCGCGAGGTGGTGGTTCAACCCCGCCGCCCGCTGGTAGACCCTACAACAGCTGGGAATCGGGCACGCGAGCCACGTGCCGTGCGTGCCGAGGTGGTTCTTGAGCGCGCTTGAGGAGGGGTAGACTTTGCCACATGTGTCGACGGGGCAGGCGTAGCGTTTCTCTTGGTTCGGCCTGTCCTGCCTGTGGAACCTGCTCCGGGTGACGTGGTACTCGATCCCCGAGGCGCTCTTGAACCGCTTCCCACACCCCCGGATGGGGCACACGTACCGCCCCGACCCCTTGGGCTTGGCGGGGACGTGGGCGCCCTCCTCAGACTCCAGGCCGAGCACACTGTCGTCCCGCTCCACGCGCCCCCTCTTGCCCTTGTCAAGTGGTGGTCGGCCGGGTCCCCGCTTCTGGCCCACCATGTACGCCTGCCGGTAGGGATCGTGCGGCCGAACCCTCGGCCCAGCCGCGCCCCGGTGTCCCGCCCACCCTACGCCGCTCGCGCGCTCCGCGGCCTGCTTTCGGAGATACTCGTCGTACCCGTTCTGGAACGGGCGCGCGACGAGGGCGTAGTCGATGCCGTCGCCGGCGCCGCGGGCCGAGCGGCGGATGGGCATGTCGGGGCGCGGCTTGATGATGCGGCGAGACGGGCCGGGTGTCGCGTTGGTGTTGCCTTGTGCCCAGCCGGCACCTGAGCCTGACCCCAACCCCGAGCTGGACCCCGAACCCGACCCCGAACCCGACCCAGTTCCGGAGCCCGACCCGGACCCAGAAAGTAATGCCCTCGCGTTCCCAGGGTACGCCGCAGCCCACTCCGCGCGTGATCCAGCCTCGACGCCAGATAGCGCGTCCGAGTCCGAATCGTCCGGCGAGAGGAGGTACGGTGCGAGACCGCTCCCCGACGGCCCGGATGTCGCTTGGGCACCACGCTGTGGACCACGATGCGCACCCGCGGGCGTCCTGCGCGCCCTCTTCGTCCACTGGTTGGGAGACTTGACGCCATTGTAGTGCGCGCCCCGGAGCTTGGGATACTCGACGATGAGCTGGTCGCGGTACTTTGCAAACAGGGCGAGGGCGCGGATTTGGTCGTGGGCTGGTGGGTGCTGTCGGTCAGCGGGAGAACGTGGTGGAACTGTGCGAATCGGGTTGAGATTGATGGCGCGGATGCGAAGGCATCCGCATCGGGGGTATGTACTACCTTACGAGGACACTCGTCAACCAGTCCATCTCGACGGCCAGCCTGCGTACGGATCCTACTCTGCGACCTGTCACATACCTCACGCTCAAACGTATCCAGGAAGCCCCTCTGCGTCCCCGTCGCCCAGTCGTACCGCTTTGCGGCGCGGATCAGGAGGTCGATACGCGCAGTATCGCATGGATCGGTGTAGATACGCGGTGGATCAGGGGTGGACATGTTGCCTACAGATGGATGGGACAAGACCTGAAGCTTTGTAGGGAGTGATTCCACGATGGAGGACACGGCGTAGTTGCGCCAGAGCTCGCGGGCTGTCGGCGACGTCTATGCGGGAGTGACCACTTGTTGCGTACGCCGTCGAGTTATAGAGCTGTAGTTCCGAGTATGAATAGGCGGCTGATGTACAATGGACGTTAACAGGCGAGAGTGATCGTTGAGAAACAAGACGGAAAGAACAAGAATCGGAAGTGAGGAATCGTTTCAGGTTGGGTGAGTCTCATGACTTGGGCAGAGATGTGTGACATCACTGGTGCCTGGAAATCTCATGTTGCACATCACGTCAACCAGCACGCACATCCTTCCATCCCATTCAACTGACACTGATGCTGCTCTTCAGATTTCACTCCTCCTGCGCCAGGAACACCCGGGCGGTTCCACGGTCAACAGAGAAGCGTGACGTGGACCAGGCTCTGGGCAGTGATATGAACAGAAGCATTGCGAGTCGTTGGTTTGAGCTGGACCTCAAAGCGTACTATTGATGGGTATTCACGAGGCCATAGCCTCAGAAGACAATGGCTATTTCCTCCTTACTCAGGCTCTGGTCTCCCATAGTCACATTGATCGAAACAGTCGAGTTCAATGAGGTCACCATTTGTCAACTTAACGTCCGTGAGCCTTCATACTCGCGCTCCCAACAGGACGACTTGGCATTCACGATGCATTTTGTTTTCCTACCTACTACGCCGACTACAAGTCACATTGTCAACCTCAGTTCTTGAGCGCCTTCTTCATGTGGTCGACGGCCTGTTCCACTGCCGCCTTGCAGGCATTGGTGTCGTGGAGCGAGTTGACCATCATAAAGTCGTGAATGATGCCGCCATACCTGACGGCTGTGACCTCTACGCCTGCGCGGCGGAGCTTTGCCGCAAACGCCTCGCCCTGGTCACGGAGCACGTCGCATTCGCAGGTGATGACGAGCGTGGGCGGGAAGAACTTGAGCTGGTCCTCTGTGGCGCGGAGGGGCGAGGCCGTAATCTGTGCGCGCTCTTGTTCGTTGGTGGTGTACTGGTCCCAGAACCACTTCATGCCGTCGCGCGCGAGGAAGTAGCCAGTCGCAAACTCTTTGTAGCTGCCCGAGTCAAAGTTTGCGTCTGTGACAGGGTAAAAGAGCTCGGCAGCCTTGAAGGAGAATTCCTTGCGTTCGTGGGCCATGAGGTTTAGCGCGATTGCCATGTTGCCGCCGACCGAGTCGCCGGAAATCACCATGCGGCTCCCGTCGAGCCCCTCGTCCTTGCCGTGCTCGACGACCCACTTGGCGACCGCGTACGCCTGCTCGTTCTGGCCAGGGTACTGCTGGTCGGGCGCGCGGATGTACTCGGGGAACACGACGGCGGCGCCAGTCCCCACGCACAGGTCGCGCACGAGCCGGTCGTGCGTGTGCGCGTCCCCAAACACCCACCCGGCGCCGTGCGTGTAGAACACCACGGGGAGCACCCCCTTCGAGCCCTTGGGCTTGAGGATGCGCGTCGGCACCTTGCCCGTCGGTCCGCCCTTGACGTCGATCCACTTTTCGTCCACGTCGGGCTTGAAGATGGGCGAGTCCTGCACAGAGTCGACCGCCTTGCGGCCCTCCTCGGGCGGCAGCTCGTACAGGAACGGAGGCTTGGACGTCGCCTCGCAAAACTCGAGCGCCGCCTTCTCAAGTGCGTATCCGTGTGGGTTGGCCATGGTGAAAGTGTTCAGAGCGGGTGGAAGTGGTGGCAGTGGTTGTCGTTGGAGCTCGAGCTGTCCAGGGTCATGGGAAAACCGACCAGTAAGTCCAATGAGCTACCTTTTATAGACCATGCAACCAGGTCCATACCGAGTAGTTATGCTCATGCTCCACGAGGAGGTCCGCAGTCAATGACATCAAGTGTCGTTTCAATTCAACAAAGTTACGAGAGTGGATAATTTCTTGGCGTGCCGGCCGATCGGCCGGTTAACACCACTCCTCACCAACACGAACCATCAGCTCGGCACGGGAATCGATCACCGTGTGCCTCTGCCCATAACCTCGCCGGGGGTGATCAATGACCGTGCATCACCTCCCGCACCCCCATCCCATCAACCGGCTGTTCCCACGCTAACTGACCACGCCTTTGTGCTTCACAGGGCCATGGGGCAATGCCCGGCGGCTACAGTTCCTCGTCTTCCCTCCAAGTTGGTATGGCCAAGTCGCACTTCACCACATGTCACCAAGGTACCAAAGGCCTAGATCGGAAGGGTTCCTCGGGACCTTACGTTGGGGATGACGTACCGAGCGGTCCAGATCGAGGTGCCCAGATAAGATGTGGGCAGTCACCTGGAATGCTTCCATTCGTCCACAATCGCCCCGAGTTTCACCCGAGCTCGGCCCGATCTCAACAAACCGCTCTGCTAACAGTGCGTTTGCGCGTCTGAGCAATGGGTATAATAAACGGGCCCCGCGTGCGGCCCGCAGACTACAAGTACGCGGGGTGGGCACAGACACGCAGCTATCCGAGGAGAGGCGGCGCAGTTAGGTCTCGAAATACGCGACAACATAGCTTGCCCGCACAATCTCCAAACAGAACCCTCTTGTTGACAATTATCACCTCAACTTTCCATCCCCTAACCGAGCGCCATGACAATAGACAACCCACCCAAGCACCCCAGCTCGTCGTACGGGACGATCATCGTCACGGGCGATTCCATCGCGCAGGTGTCGTTCCAGGTCGGCGGCTATGGCGCGGCTCTCGTCGACAAGGTTGGTCGCACCTCGGTTGAATTATGACACTGTTTCTGATGCCCGTTCAGTACCAGGGCAAAATGGACGTGCTGAACCGTGGCATGGGCGGGTACAACTCGCGGCAACTGCTGCAACGGCTCAATGAGGACTTTGGAGTGGCCGCGGGCGCCAATGTCCAGCTCGTCACCATTGGGGTTGGGACGAATGACAGGTGGGCCTCGAGGATGCGAGCTGGAATCCGCCAAGGTAGACTGACGTTTCAGCGTCATTGACTTTTGCATGACGGTGTGTCTCCCCTCTGCACTAGTATACCAAGAGCATTACTGATATCGCCATTCAAGACCACGGTTGAAGAGTACTCTGCCAACCTGAGGGCCATCATCCACCGAGTCCGCACCCTGTGGCCAGACGCGGGCATTGTCCTCATCACCCCCTCGACACTCGACCACGTCGTGGACGAAGCAAACGCTGTGGCATTCGGATTTCCCGACGACCTTCGTGCACGGCGGCGTCCGGACAATACGCTGAAATACGTCGAGGCATGCGTCGAGGTGGGCAAGGTGGCTGGCCTGCCGGTCATCGACGTCTTCAAGCTGCACACCGCCGCCATCGATGGTGGAGTGGACATTTCAGAGCTCTACACGGACGGCATCCATTATAGCGCAAAGGGATACTCGGTGCGTTCTTTCCCAACATGAGAATCACTGACAGTCTTCCACAGTATGTGAATGACGCCCTTCACGCAGTCATCGCCGCGACTGCCCCGCATCTCGAGCCGGCCAAGCTGCCGTGGGGGTTCCCAGACTTTGTGCGCTATGGACGCGAGGATGACCCGGTGGCCAAGCGGTTGCAGGACAAGATAAAGGAGCTCCTGCTCGAGATGGAAAAGAGGGATGCTGGGATGCAGAGTAGTTAGGATCATTCCCTCAAGGACCCGCTAAATATCCCACAACCTGGCCAAGGCTGGCGATGATTCATGAACACCGCCATGCTCAATGCCCCCCTCATGAACAACCTTTGCATTGCATTTATCGTAGCGGACTTTTTACTCAGTGTCCGACATATATGCTTCTTCCGCATTTTTCTCCCTCTGCCCTACTTAGGCCACACCACACTCCGACATAATCACCCTCTCGCACCCAAGCTAACACCCAGCTGCCAAGCCTCCAGGGCTGCATCCCACCTACACTCCACACCTCCCCTCAGTGCGGCTCGACATAGTTACTAGGGAACAGCCCCTTCTTTGGCCTCGGCACGACCGAACCCTTGGGTATGGTCCGCCCGCGGCACCAGTCGGCATTGACGTCTTCATCGATGATGATCGTGTCGCCGGCGGCGAAGACGAGGTCGTCGGCGTCCGTCCCATAATCCCACAGGGCGGTTGCGCGGATCTGCCCCTGGGCCTGGGGGCTAGCTGGGCCTGTGGATGCCTTGCGCGTAGGCGGCGGCACCGAGGGCCGGTCGTGGAGCGCCTCGGCGTACCGCTTGACGGCCTCTTTCTCCGTGCCGCCCATCTCCTGCCCCTGCTCGAGCTGGGCACGTACGTTGCCCGCCACTGCCGGGGTGATCACACCCATGGTCTCGAGGAGCGCGATCGAGTCGAGCGTGTGCGACAGGAGCTGCATCCCGAACGCATCCTTCTCCTCCGACCTCGTCCCCGCACCCGCGGATCCGATGGGTGACTTGGCGTTGGTGGCATAGTTGTAGGCCGGGGGTGCGGGGCCCGTGGTACTCCGCCGCGGCACGGGGGGGTTCGACCCATACGCGTAGCTGTTACCACGGCGCGCGGGGGGCGCCGCAGGCGGCGGGAGCGGCGCCTTTTCGTCACTCGCGCCAGCTTCGGCGTTGCCATCCGCCCCCAACGAGGATGCGGGGGCGGGCTTCTTGTACGACTTGTACAGGTTGGTTGCGCCGTCGGTTACGCCGTCGACCACCTTGGCCGGGATGGGGATGGCGAAGAGGAGGCCCATGGTGGGTTTCAGGCGGTGTGGGCGGTGTGGGTTTTTTGGTGTTACCCGTGGTAGAGAGTGAAGTGGTGGCGAAGAACGATTGTGGGCCGCCGCACCGACTCGGCGAGGTCTATTTATGCTTGTACCTAAGGTTGTCATTCAATCCCTGCTGCGCTCGGGCAGTATTGGCCGTCACTACTACCGGCGTCACCTGACATGTGCAGCTCCGCCTGCGGGCCTGGCTCGGTCACGTTCTGGTCGTCGAAGGTTGTGTTGCCAAGACGACGGGCAGCGGCCATCGGCGCAGCACCCAGGCAGCTGCCACTGGAACGGTGCCTAAGTGTCTGTTCCGCCCCTTCCAACGGCGGAGGAGCGTTTGCCTCTGAGCTTAATTTCGGACCTTGTGTGACCTACAAGGTGCAGCGAGGCACAGATAAAGTCACATACAGGCACCGGCCCACTCAAGCACCAGACACCCTTGGTGGCAACCACAACTGCTGTGTAGCAGCGAGATTAGAATCAGCCACGAGACCGCAAGATATTGATGTCTGCCGACGAGAGTCCTACTTGAGAGACTGTTTACCCTTATGCTCAGTCGATATAAGCTGTGGGTTAGTTGTCAGAATGTTATTGCTCTTCTCCTTTCTACGCGCTGTCCCAAAAGGTACGAGTGTGCAGGCGATCACGGCGAACCCTTCGAATGCGAGATTACTCGGTGAGGAGGACAGTCAGGGAGCGTCACTGATAGAAAACAGCTTGGTCCATCCAGCAGGACACTCCTCACTACTTACTCTCCTCACTACTTACCGTACTCTGCAGTTACATCGTGAAATACATTGTGCCCGTCACTAGGAATGGCGAGTGGTGGACGGAAAGTCTTACGTAACGTGGTTGCGAGACCCTGAGCTCCCAGACGCGTGTGGCCCATGTGTCGCGTCTCAGATTACGGACCAACGCTTGCTTCTCATCCCTGCCCACGACTCCTGCGTATTGTTGACAAACGGAATGACCACACGAGCGACAATACGCAGGCGCGTGGAGCCCCTTACGGATGTTGCACCCAATATCGACACTCGCTCCACAGAGGCTGCGGAACTCAAGTCTGGCAATGTCGACGAGACACCCGAGCGCGTCGCGATGGACGCCGACGTGACGGACGACAACACGACCCACGCGTCAACGACTCCGACCTCTGTGATCGACCACTCGGCCTATCCTCACATTATCGACCAGATTTTTATGGAGTCTTCCGAACCTGAGGGTCTCCGCTTGTGGCGCCAGACGTGCAAGGCGATGAAGGCGAGAGTCGACGCCGAGCTCTACAGGTCCATCACGGTCACGATCGGGAAGAACAACCAGGTGCATTTGGCGTGCTCGTGGGCGTCTGTCCCTGCGAGCTTGGACCCGGCAGTGAGCGTGCCCGAGAGTGTGCGAGCGGTGCTGCGTCGTGCGCGCGTGGTGGTGTTGTATGGCAGCCGGGACGACGAAGACCTGTCGCCAGCCAGGACCGAGTGGCTGAAACGCCTCGAGCTCGTGTTCAACGACAAGTTTCCCAAGCTAGCCACGGTACATATCCCGCCCAACGCTCGGAATAGCACGTATTTGGCCGACCCGCCGATCAAGGCGCGTGACGTGTGTGTTTCGACGCGGTTCGGCCCGCACCACAACTGGGCAGCGACCGCGCACACGCCTCGTCTGTGGCGCGACGGGACTATCGGCAACGTCAAGATCAGGCGGTACATCGTCAATGTCGAGATTGACCCCCAAAAGGCGTGGTTGCCCCGCGCCAACATTATCATGCACGCCATTCCCCAAAACTGCGAGACAGTCGTCATCTTGAGCGAAAAGACCCCCCCGGGCGTAAAGCGTGAGGCCAACCGGCTAAAAACGTACCAAAAGGCAAGACACCCCATGGGCATCTGCTCCTCCTTGACCTACGACGCGGGCATGAGTCTCTGGACGGATGCCAAAAATGTCTCCCTGACCCTCGTCGGACTCCACGAACTCGATCCACGCTGGCTCGGCCTCGACGTCCCCCGCTTCGGACACTCGGTTCGCCCTCCCGAGACGCCAGCAAAGGCCATCCAACGCTGCTTTCTCAACGCCCTCGCACGGGCAATGGACCAGTTCTACTGTGCCGACAAAGCCGAAATAAAAACGGCCGCAAAGAAGATCACCTTCCTCACCCACCGCCAGTATATTGATCGCGTCGGCAAGCACGTCTATGCCTCCCACACGAACCAGGCGCGTGGATAATGTCCCGGTCATGGCGGCCTGTAGTCTGGTACAGTCCGTCTCATCACACGTATTCTGTCATACGCACTTGTAGCAACTTGCTCTACTGCATTGCATGCCACCCACACAAGCTCCAAGCAGCATAGCTCCACTACAAGACCCATGACACGGAGACGCTCGCTAGTGTGGCAGCGGTTCTACACCGGCGGCCGAGGTCCCTCTTACTCGTCGCCCTCGTACGCGTCGGCATTCTGGATGATGGCATGCACAAAATCGACGATCTGGTAGTGGTCCTGGACGCTGGCGCGCTCGTCGACGGTGTGAATGTTGGCCGCATCCCCGCTCGCGGAAAAGCGGTACACGTTCTTGGTCAGGTTGTAGTACATCTTGCAGTCTGTGTTGCCGCTGTATGTCAGCGTGAGTGTTGAATACGTGGTCTGCCCAGGGCCTGCGGTAGTTGCAAGGCTGGACTTATGTAGGACCACCCAGGTCTCAGTCTACTTACGTCGAGGCGCTGGGCGTGACGATACGCTCCTTTCCATCCTTGCCGGGAATAACCGCCTTGAGTGTTCCCGCAAACACGTCCCAGACGCCGCCGTGGTCGGGCGTGTTCGGAGCCGGCTCGAGCGGGAGACCAAACACCTCGAGCGCCACGAACCGCCCACCCAGCTCTTCGTGCGTGGCATTCTTCCAAGCGGAGAACTTGAGCCCGTTCTTGTCTGCCACCTTGCGCAGGACGCGCGTGACGTGGTTTTGCGTGCTCTGGATGGATTCGCTAAAGTCGATGCGGAAGTTGACGAGCGCGGTGGTGAGCTCGGGCAAGGCGTTGACCTTGACACCGCCGTCGACGACGTCGACCGCAATGGTCGTCCCCACCAGGGCTTTGTAGTAGACGTTTTCGGCTGCCACTGTAGACGCCACCTTGTCCCACCCCTTGGGCCCCTTCTTGAGCGCCTTGGTCATCTTACGCGGGAAGGACGGCGCGTGCGCCGCGCCGCACATTAGTTGCGTGAGGACCGGAGATTCCGGCGTGAGCTTGCTCTCGAACGGATGGTCCTCGAGCGCCGTCACGAGCTGCGACATGACGCCGATACCGGTGTGCACAGGCGGCACAGACGAGTGCTGCGTGTTAGGTACTGCCATGCGTCCCTCCCTATGCAAGGTTTGACTTACGCCACCGTTAGTGCCGACGCTGATCTTGATGTCGAGATAGCCCTTCTCGCCCATACCCGGCATAGCAAATGGTGTCCCGTACCACTGTATTGCCATTAGCGAGGCTTCCAGACTATTACTTACGTCGTCGAGTCCGCTCCCGCCCTCGTCAATGACCATGAGCAGCCCATCCTTGCCATAGCGGCGCTCGAGGAACGGCGCAATCTGCCCCTGCCCGCGGCGCGCAAAGACCTCCTCCTCGTCGAACCCGTGGCTCAGGATGAGGGTACGGCGCGGCTGGAACCCGTGCTCGAGGAGATACGTAATAGCCTCCCACTGCGCGACGAGCAGTGTCTTGTCGTCGGCCGCACCGCGGCCCCAGATGTAGCCGTCGGCCTGCTCGGCGCTGAAGGGCGGGTACGTCCAGCGGTCATACGTCGACTCGGGGACGGGCACGACGTCGTAGTGCGACATTCTGAGGTTAGCAGAGGTACCATGGGGGCGTCGAGGCTCACAGGAGGAGCGGCTTGAGAGACGGGTCTGAGCCCTCAAACGTCGCCAGAATGCCGAGTGCTACTGTCAGCTCTACACGCTCGGAAGCCCCCAACATTATAAGCAAACCCTTCTTCAACCAAACACCATAGCCCCTCCTCCCACATCTCGCTAGGCGCACTCACTGTTGATAAACTCAATATGGGCCGCATCCCACGCCGTCGGGAACGCGTCCGCCAGCCACCGCTTAAAGTCTTCAAACGGTGCCCACCGCTCGTCCTCGCCGGGCTCGCCATTGTCGTCGTACGACTGAGTGGGGATCCGAACTGCCTCCTGGAACTTTTCGATGCTCGACCCGCGCAGCTCGTCTGTCCACTCGATACGCTGGGGCGGGTGCAGGGCGGCCGGCTGTGTGGGGCAAGTGAGTTTGCCGTGTTTGCCGTGTTTGCCATGTTTGTGTTTGTGCTTGTCCTTGTAGCTATGGATGCTGCTGTCCAGACCAAGATCAGGTGGGAGGTTTCGGAACCCGCCGTTCTTGATCACGGCCTTGCACACGGGCACAAAGTCGGTGGCGGTGACTAGGAGCACGAGCCAGAGCGGGCCAATCAGGAGGAGCGCAATCCGGTCCCGCTTGCGCATCCGTGGGGCGGCCTGCACAGGCGGCGGTAGCGCGTCTGCGTCCAGAGGATCGTATTCTTTCTCCGGATTCATGGTGAGTTGGAAGTGAATGAGAGAGAAGGTGCAAGAAGTGGGTTGGTGCTATATCTGGCCGATGGCGTATTTGGTTAGTCTTGTTGGCCGACCCGCATGGCCGCGGCGGGGGCGGTTAGTTGCCGACCCAATCGTCGGAGATGGCCGTGTGGCACCGTCCGCCCCTCATCGAAGGTGCCACAGTGCTCACTCTCCACATCCGTTGGATCTTCGTTGACATCCTGTTGCAACTGTCGCAATACAGTCCGGTAGCACCAAGCATCATCATAGAAGTATCTCCCTGGGATTACAGCCACTGCATGAAACGCATCTACCGAGGACCAAGGCGTAATGCCCAATTGGGCATCACCACCCACCACGTCCTTGACCTACGCCCCAGATCATCACATCTCCTCCGGTCACCCATCGGTGCCCGCCAGCTTCTGGCGAGCCCACAAAAGTATACGACTCTCTGCCCACAGGACTCGAACCCATAATCCCGGTGGGAAGTGCAGTATAGTGGCAACCACATAAATGCACCGCGTCTACCTATTCCGCCAGAGCAGAGCAAAGCCATTTTTCCTGACCATCAACACGCGTCCGCCTTTCAGCGTCTTCTGTTCCCCATGGACCTCCATGCAAGTACTAGGAGGATCCCAATACAGGTCCTGAAATTTAAGGACACCTGCATGCATATGGATTGATACCTGCCCCCAGCTTGCCCTCCTCTTCTCCGCAGGGCCTTGCAAACAAGAGCACGCCGGGGTTTCCCCCTCCCTCTCTCCCATGTTGGCACCGTGGAGAGATCATACCCCTTCTTGCTCTTTCCCATACAATTATTGAGACGAACGAATGGCCGCCCGACAAAGAAATTGACAACGCTACCCTCCACGTCAACCAATGCCTGCGCCCCTCACGCGAGAATGATCGCTTCCCCTCATCCTACGGTGCCTTTATGCCTGCAGACCCGCTAAAAAGGCTGTACTCCGCCCACAGGACTCGAACCTGTACTCCCGCCAAGGAAATGCAGTAGAAATGCATCGCGTATACCAATTTCGCCAGAACGGATGACGACCAGCGACCCTCTTGTCGCTAGAAATGGAGAAATGATCGCCCCTCCGCCTTACGGCATCATGTAGCCTACTCAAGCTTTACTGATGCACTCGCTGACACGAGGACTTATAATCCCAGTGGTGCACAGAGACCTCGACCTTGTTCATGGCGATATCATAGCGGAAGGAAGGGGAGGTGTGAAGAGTTTGTTTCTCAACGACGCGCTTCATGTAGTTAACGCAGCCTCAAGAGCGTTGTGGGGAAGAGCTAGGAGAGATCAGTCAGCAGTATATCATTCACAGTCGTCTCAGAGGGATGTTGAAGCATTGGGGACTCGACCTTGAGGAGGATAACGACATTGTGGTTGGCAGACTTTTGCCACTGGTGACTACCCTGCAGTGTAGTGTCTGTTTCGGCTCGGGTCTTGCCACCCGTCGTTTACTTGTTACTCGAGTTTACGTGTGGCCCGCGTACCCATGATGCATAGCTTTGCGCTGCGTTTGACTCGAATACTTGCTCTCCATTGCCCGCAAACTTGAACAAGTGGGTGGCAAATGTGCCAAACACCACCGTACAGCTTACCGCCACTAGCGCACAGGCCCTATCACCCCCACACCAGTTGCCACCCGGAAGCAAATACACGTGTGCCATTGGCTGACCCCACTCCCATGTGTCCACGATGACCCGGTATCAGGTGTGCGGACTGACCCTTGACTCGACTGTAACTCGACGCCGACGCGCCCACGTCGAGCTCGCTCACCCTCGTCATGATCCACACTGCATAGACACAATCCATAGACCATCCTCGCCAACAATACAAAAACAGCCCGCCCACCCTGTCTCTCCTCCGCATCTTTCCCTTTTGCCCTAGCGCACCCCTTGCACGCCGAGCCCGAGCATTCCGAGGCACCCCAAAGGCTCCAGCCTACCTCAAGTACACTCGCGACCCGCCCTGGAAGCGCATTGAGGAGAATATGACGACGCTGCGCTCGTTCCAGGCGGAGATTGAGACGTTTGCGCACGAGAAGCAACGACAAGCAATAAAGGATGCGCGTGAGGCGCACGCAGCCGCCGAGGCGTCCAAACGCAAGACCAAAGTCGACAAGGTGGAGATAAAGGAGGCGCCGCTCACCACCGAGAGCCAGGAGAGGGCCGAGGAGGAGGACGTCGAGGAGGATGTCAGGATAGAGGTGAGTAGTTGGGCTTGTTGGATCATGTGGCTGATGGCAGGAGCTACTTGTGAATGGTGACGAGGAGAAGCTCAGGTCGCACCTTGCTTCTGCGCTCCTTCGCGGCCATGGCGAGGTGTTTGTCACCCTGGGGAAACACCCAAAAGACGCCGCGAACGCGTCGGACCTCGGCGCGCCCCTTACGGCCGCTCAGCTCGACGCAGCCGTGTCGCGCCTGCAGACTGTGGGCGGGACGATCAAGGCCGAAGTGACCGAGCTGTACCGCGACGACACAAACAAGGACAGCCCGTACGGGTGCTGGATGGTGCGGCTGCGCCCCGCGAGCGTCGAGGAGGTCATGGAGGTGCGCGTCGCGGTGGTCGGCAATGTCGACGCGGGGAAGAGCACGACGCTCGGCGTTCTGACGCGTGGTGGGCTCGACGACGGGCGTGGAAAGGCTCGTATCGCCCTCTTCCGCCACCCACACGAGATTGAGACGGGGCGCACCAGCTCGGTCGGTGGCGAGATTCTCGGGTTTTCGACAAAGGGCCAGCCCATATTCCCAGACCACGAGAGCGAGTCGGGAGGGACCAAGCGTGAGAAG
This sequence comes from Pascua sp. PH4015B, assembly GCA_025502685.1. Taxonomy (NCBI): domain Eukaryota; kingdom Fungi; phylum Basidiomycota; class Tremellomycetes; order Trichosporonales; family Trichosporonaceae; genus Pascua; species Pascua sp. PH4015B. The sequence goes on along the minus strand of JAMFRD010000079.1, from coordinate 81,678 downwards.
CTCACGTGGGAGGAGATTACCAAGCGCGCCAGCAAAGTTGTGTCGTTTATCGACCTCGCGGGCCACGAGCGGTACTTTAAGACGACGCTGTATGGACTCTCCGGGTGCGCGCCAGACTATGTCATGCTCATGGTTGGCGGGAACGCTGGTCTCATTGGCATGTCCAAAGAGCACCTTGGTGTCGCCCTCGCGCTCAACGTGCCCATAGCAGTCTGCGTCACAAAGGTGAGTACGAATCTTTTGACACTGGTGACGTTGCTGACCCGCAGACCGACATGACGCCGCCCAACATTCTCGAGCAGACAGTTAACATGCTCGTCAAGGTCCTCAAGAGCCCAGGGTGCAGGCGAGCGCCTGTGTTTGTTGACAATGCTCGCCAGGCGGTCGACTGTGCGCGCAACCTTACGGCTCCGGTGTCGTCCGGCAACCGGTGAGTGCTAAGAGCCATGGAAGAATGAATCAGGCTAACCGGCGCCAGAATCTGCCCCATTTTCATGGTCTCGAATGTCACTGGCCAAAACCTCCCAAACCTCCGCACGTTCCTCAACTGCCTCCCATCGTCCCAGAACGACGAGCGGTACGTTATCGACGCGCCGTTCGAGTTCCAGATCAGCGACGTGTTCTCGGTTCCGTTCGTCGGGACTGTCGTGAGCGGGGTAGTCACGGCTGGAAGGGTCAAGCCCAACGACCCGGTGCTGCTCGGCCCCGACTCGCTCGGCCACTTCCTCCCGACGACGGTCAAGACGATTGAGCGAAAACGAGCAAAGGTCGACCTGGCCGAGGCGGGACAGAGCGTTGCGTGAGTAGCTTCGCTTGGGTTGAGGACGATAACTAATCCCCCAGCCTCGCGCTCAAGCGAATACGCCGGCCGCAGGTCCGCAAGGGCATGGTGCTGGTAGCCAAGACGGAGACGCCGCCAAAGGCCGCAAAACGCTTCGAGGGAATGGTCATGGTCCTGCACCACGCGAGCACGATTCAGCCAAAGTACACGGCCATGCTGCACTGCGGCGCCATTCGCCAGACGGTCCGCATCGTAAGCCTCGACCACCCGTCGGGTCTGATACGGACTGGCGACCGGTCCAAGGTTGTGTTTGAGTTTATCGGCCACGCAGAGTACGTCAAGGAGGGCCAGCTCATTCTCCTGCGTGAGGCAAAGACCAAGGTCCTCGGGGTCGTCACAAAGGTACTTGCATGAGGAGTGAGGAAGGCAGGAGTGGGAGCGCTTGAAACATCGTTGCACAGACGGCCATAGTGGTTGCATGTATTTTTTTTTTCACTTTGTGACATGTGGTGTGGTGTGTTATGACCTGCAGTGGTCATGGTCACCCTTGTGTAGAGCTGCATAGCCGGAGTTGCGAACGGTTGCATGGATGGCGATGTCACTGGCCAACCACAAAAGTCAGCGTGGTGAACCAAACAGTCAATGCAGGGTGTGCGCGTGTGCGGGTGGACGGGGACCAGGGTCTGGAACCGACGCGTATCGCATGACGTCTTATCCACAGCCACAACCGTGTGCCACCCACGCCAAACTCGTCATTTCCCTTCCCTTCCCTTCCTATCCAATCTTTACATCTCACTTTTCTCCATACACACATCCACATTTCCGCATCGACTTGTGCTCCATTCCGACTCGTGTCCGTCCTTCCCGTCTGTTTTTGTTGTCCCACATCTTCTTCCTTCAGCCCCTTTCCCTCCTTTTGGGTGTCACAATGGCAACGCCCACCGACTCGCCAAACCTGACGGCGGCGACGCCCGACGGGCGCCCGCCGCTCAACCGCTCGTCGTCGTCGCTCAGCGGCCTCGTGAACCGCTTCGACCGCGCGGGCGAGGACTGGGGCGAGTTCTCCGTCCTGCTCGGTAGGTCCTCTACTGCTTCGATTAGCTGACGTGCAGATGTCGTCGAGACGTTTTTTGGTACGTCACCGCGTCGCCGACGCGTTGCACCACCCCCAACAGTCATTTGTTGTACAGTCCCCATCGGTCCACAGCGATCCATCAAACGACCCAAACCGGCGGCGATCCTCGCCCCACCATTTTGAACTGCACTGACGCCAGATTCCCGCCTCGACCTCTGGGAACGCCGGCTAAAGGAACAATCGGCCCGTCTGCGCAGGCGCGCAGGCGACCTTCTCCCCCGCGGTCTCCGCACGCCCGGCGGGGGTATCCTCGTCCTTGACGACAGCGAAGAGGATGCAGCCGCTACGGGCCTCACGAAGAAGCAGCGTTACAAGCAGGACATGGAACGCGAGATGAGCCGCCTCAAGGTCAAGCTCGCCGGCAAGGTGGCGGGGCTCAGTGAGAGCTGGCATGATACAAAGATTGTCCGCACGCGCGAGAAGATTTGTGAGTATAGTGTGGGTGGGTGGGGGCTTTGGTAGGGGCGTACTGGGGAAGGTGTTCGAGGGAAGGTATTCGGCGGAAGGTGTTCTGAGGAAGGTGCTCCGAGGGAGGCGTCGGAGGGAAGGCACGTTGGAGACACGAAGGAAGTTGGTGTGGGATCATGTGGGAGTGACAGCCGCGGGTACGGCTACCATATACCACACTGCCCCTTTCAGGCCCAACTCATCTTCAACTTCTACTTCTTCGCATACACCATGTGCGCGCATGACTTACCTCCCAGCCTTCCTCTTTGGCGTCTCGACACTCGCCTTCACCTGCCTCATCTACGGCATGGCACCCGAATGGATCCCCTTCGCATACACCGTGCAGTGCATGTTTTACCTCCCCGTCCGCGCGTTCACGTACAAGCGCAAGGGATTCCACTACTTTCTCTTTGGTGCGTATCAATCCGCAAGACACGAACTGACCCGCAGAGTGCGTGGTGTCTTGGGTGCGGTCACCACTAACGTCAGCATGTGCTACTTTGTCAATGTGCTGGATCTGATCTGGCTGTGGCTCATGCCCTCGTCGACTGTGCTGTTCATCTGCTGCTATCTCCTTACCATGGGTGGGTTTAGCTAGGCCTGTGGCACCTTGGAGCTGACCACCAGGCCCACTTGCGAGCGCGATCATCACCTGGCGCAACTCGCTCGTCTTCCACTCGCTCGACAAGGTCACATCGCTCTTCATCCACATGTGAGTGTGACCTGCGACTCCGCTGACGCCAGCTATCCTCCAATTGTGTTCAGCGTCATCTTGTGAGTTGGTTATTTCCTTCCTACTTTCCTTCCTTCGTCCCGCAGATGTGCAGCCTGTCACCTACGCGGAGCCCACAGCGCAGCACTAACACCAGATTCACCTACAAAGGCGGGAGCGATCGCTATCCTGCGATCAAGCACATTGACGACTACTCGTGGTGGGTCAAGATCCTCATGGCTGCGGTGCCATACTGCATCTGGCAGGGGAGCTATTGGAAGGTGCGTACACGTTCATGGTGCCAGTTGCCATCGCCTCCTTCATGATGTCTCAATGTGCTTCCTTCATGTTCCTTGCTTGTCGGCATTCCTTCCTTGCTAGTTTCTTCCTCCATTCTGTTTCCTTCATTTCGTCTCCTTTCCTTCCGTTCTCTTCAATCCCTTGCTCTATCTCTTGTTCGCTCTTCGCCTCCTCTGTTGCACGTCTCTTCCTATGCTCAACACCCAGTTCATCTCGCACGACCGCCGGGAAAAGATTGAGAGCGGCCAGCGCCAGACCAGCTTCCACTAGTGAGCTCTCCCTCTTCTTCTGTTTGTTCTGAGCTCACCCCAGCCTCCTCAACGACAAGCACGGCCCGATCGGCCGCACGCTGCGCAAGGTCCCGGCAGCACACCGCGAGGACTGGTTCATGTTTGGGCAGCTCAGTGGGTGAAGCGTCGTCGGTACGGGCTAACCCACACAGTCTATAGCCTAATCTTCATGGTGCCCGCATCCACAGTCTTCATCCACAGCAAGACGGCGACCAACATTGCGCTGATTGTCATCTTTCTCGTGTCGGTGTGGAACGGCGCGTCCTTCTACGTCGAGGTCTTTGGGCGCAAATTTGAGCGCGAGCTCGAGCGTCTCCGCAAGGAGCTCGACGCCGCGACATCGGGCGGGTCGCAGACGAGCGGCCGCACACCGAGCATGCCTGGCACGCCGATGGATGTCCCCGCCGCCGTCGACGACTCGCTCAACGACTCGCCCCTCGTCCTCCCCAAGAGCGAGAGTGAGGCCATCGAGCCGCCCGCAATGGATCTCGGTGCCGCCCATCTCAAACAAGAGTAACCACAACCACATGCTCGTATACCCAATAACCCCCCGACCCTTCCAAGTCTGAGCGCCACGCCCAGCATACTAGTAATGACATGACATAGACGACCGCGATGCACCCCCATCCACTATGGTACAGCCCAACCGCGCTCACCTCCACGCACGCGCCTTGCCCTTTGCCTCCTTTACCGCCTCGCTCCGGAGGGCCTCCTTGCCGCGCGCCGAGCGCGCAAGTGACGCCGCAGTGCCGGCCATGAGCCCGCCGCTGACCTTACGCGGTCCAGTGCTAGCACCAACTCCAGGGCTCTTCTTGGTGGCACTCACGCGCCGCACGCCAGCGGCCGGCGCATTCCCCCGCTTGCCACCCTCGCCCAAAACCGTACTCGGCCCCGCACTCGCCCCCGCCGACGCCGACCCTGCACCGCCCCCCCCGCCAGCACTCTTCCGGTGCGCACGCTCAAGCACGAGACGCGACAGCGGCGTCCGCCCCCGGCGCTTGGCAACGTGCACGCCCGGCGACCGCTTATGCGGCGACAGCGGCGACGGCGACGCGGGCGCGTGCCGGATCTTGGGCGGCGTGCGGGGTGCCGTTTGTTCGGGTGGTGTCACTTCAGAGTTTGACTCGTAGGGTGCGTCTGATGTACTGGCGTGGGCAGGTTCGGCGTCGGCGTCGGTGTCGGCCTCAGCCTGAGCTTGGGCCTGAGCTTGCCGAGCCTGGGCTTCAGCCTGAGCACGCTGCTCCGCCTGCCGCTCGGCCTCGCTCCGCTCGGCGTCCCACGCCGCCCGGTCCGAGTCCAGCCGCACCCGCTCCTCGCCCACGCGCACGGCCTCGTCGCGGAGCGCGTCGCGTTCGCTGTCCAGGAGGCGTTTCTGGCGCACGAGCTCGGCGCGCAGGCGGGCGTCTTCAAAGTCGGTCGTGGACGGGACGCTGGGGTCAGCTGGGTCATGTGGGGGTGATTTTGGTGGGCGTGGTGTCGCGTTTCGGACTGGGCCAAACGCAGCCGGAGACGCTGGCAGAGAGACGCGGCATGCCAAAACGGCCTCGAGTCTCCGGACAGCATTGCAGACTTGCGCCAGCCTGCTTTCCGGAACGGCAAGGAACAACTAGTAGCGCCTGCCGTATCCCGAGCCTGGTCCGAGCAACGACTCTCACGACGATCCGCGCACCCAACTTGCCCAACTCACCTGCCCTGTACATTCTGCCTGGCCATCTCCTCAATGACGCGCTTTGCCTCCTCCTCCTTGCCCCTCGCGATGGCAATCTCGACCTCGAGGTCCTTGACGCGATCACGCAGGTCGCTCTCTGCGCGTGTGCGTTCGCGCTCGCGGCGGGCGGCCTCTTCGCGCGCTTCTAACTGGTCCTCATACGCCGACGCAGTCGGGGCTGGGGCCGCGAGGGCGGCACCGACGGCACCGGTGAGGGCGCGGAGACGCGCGTCGGCGATCGCAGGGTGTGAGGTGCGGCTGGCCACCTGGCCGTGGATGCGCCTGCCTCCCGAGGACGCCGCGGCCGAGTCCGAGTCCAGGAAGAATTCGGCGTACCCGATCCGCTGCTCGCCGAGGGCGTCGCTGAGCGCATTCGCCGTCGAGACGATCACGTGCCGGAACGCCTCGGTCTCCTCCTGCAGACTCGCGCGGAGGTCGGCCAGGTCCCGCAGCCCTTGTTCCAGCAGCGGGATCGGGCCCGCGGTCGGGGAGACGGCACCGGGGGCGATGGGGTTGAGGAGCTCAAATGTTGGTGGGGCGGCGGGGACGGCGCGGGCGAGTTGGCCGAGGACTTTGTCGAGTTTCAGCTGCGCGCGTTTGGATTCTTGCTGCGGGTTAGCTAACACTTGGAGTGTGACTACAGCAGGACGCGATTCCAATACAGTTGACTGGATGCTCCGTCTTGAAAGTCATCTGCCCGGCACCACCTTCGGAAACCATCCCGACCAGTACTCACAGCCGCAGCCACACGAATGTTCTCCACCGCCTTGCGCGCCCGAGCCACATCCTCCTTGAGCCCCTTGACTCGCTCCTCGCTCTCGGCTGCCCGCCGCTCAGCTTCCGCCGCCCTCGCCTTGGCCGCCTCGACCTCGCCCTCGAGCCGTGCCACTGCACGCTCATTGCGCTCTGCAAACTTGCCTAACCGGTCACGCTCGTATTCGGTCGATCGGAGGCGCGCGTTGACATCTTCGATTGAGGAGAGGTTGGACTAGGGTCAATGTGGGGACTTGTGGCTCATAACATTGGGGAGGGCACACAGGGGTAAAGGGATAAGCGGTTGGTTTCTCGAACGGGATCGAGAAGATGCAAAAGAGCACGAAGGGAGCAGCCACAGCAATGGAGAACACGCTCTCGGCTGCTGTGAATTTCCTCACCCCCCATCACTCCTCAGCTAGACACTCGTACACTAGCACTTCCCCATCTTATACAACTCCTCTCCCCCGCCACGCGACACTCACAACACTTGCACCGAGCAGCTCATAGATGACAGTAGCCACCTGCGCCTGCTCCGAGCTCGACAGCTTGTCCAGTCTCAACGGCCGCTTGCAGTATCCGTGAGCAGCGAGTTGGGTGTTGAGCGCCTCCATGGACGTCGAGCCGCCCGAGTCGTGTTCCTTGCGGCCGTCTCCCATGGCGTTGTTCAAGCGACGAAGAGAAGGTGAGAGATGGGAATGAGATGTTGTGTGTCGGACAGGAGTTTGTTGAAAGAAAGCAGTCGCCCTCGACGTCGAGCTTTGGCCTTGTTTACATGGGATGCTCGGGTGTGGTAGTATGTCGGTCGTGGGAAAGTAGAACGGTAGTGTGGGTGTGTTTTTGCTTCCGTTGTTGGTGTGAGTGGCGACAAACCGTCTCGGCCGAGGCTGAGAGACAGGACAGGGGCCAGAGAGATTCACCCCACAAGCACTCCTGCCTCTGCTCAAGCAGCCATGCAATCGGGCACGTACAGAGCCCCAGTCCTCATCTGTCCATGCATGGTCGTGATGGGTGTTGCAGCTTGCATATACGTACTCCTTTGCACCTCATGATTCAAGGTTGCGCAGTGTTGGAGCACAGCAGCACCGCCACTCTTACGTTACGTAATATGCGCGCACAGCCGACGTGGAGTGGCCCCGAAACGCCACGCTAGCCACAACCGCAGTGCCGTCTGTGTACAAGAGTCGAGTCCTCGAGTGACATTGCGTGCTGTCTCATCTCGTCATCCTTACACTCTCCACCACCATGCAGGCCGACCCCGACAACGGCGTCCAGGCCTCTCCACCCTTGTCCTTTGGGCACGCCGCGGCGACGGCCGACCGCGACGAGCGCGACGTTCGCCGCCGCCGCCCCGCCCCACCTACGCTCCCTTCGCTACCTTCCTTTGCTTCTTCCGACTTTGGTCCAGACGCCCCACGGTCGCAGCCGCAGTCGCCTGGGACGCACGCTGGTGCGCTGCTCCGCGTGCACTTTCGCACGCCCAACGCGTTCCTCGGCGCGAGCAACGCGTACGACGTCGCGCCGACCACGACCGTCCGGGAGGTCAAGGACGCGCTCGCCGCGGGCGACGCGGGGTTTGGGCAGTGGGAGCGTACTGGCCTCCGTGTGGTGTGGCGCGGCCGCATGCTCGGTGACGACGAGGTGCTCGGTTCCGTCCTCGAGGGCATTGACGAGCCGACGCTGCACTTTGTCGCCCGGCCGCGCACTGCACGCGGCGCGGCGTCGGCGGGCCTCGGACTCGCGGGGCTAATCATGAACCAGCCCATGCGCCCATCTCACACCGCCCCGGACGTCCCATTCGCGCCCGCTCCAGCCCCACAGCTCGCTTCCGCACAGCCGTCCGCGTCCACCGCATCGGCCGCACTCGCAGACACGATCCACTACCTCCTCTTCGCCGCGCGCGAGCACCTCGCGTACCTCCTCGGCACACCCCCGCTGCGCTGGGAGGACACCGTCCCCGCACCCGCAGTCTCGCGCGACGACGCGCGCCGCGCCGTCATGACCGTCGTGCGTTCGTATGCGGGCGAGAACGACTGGGACAGCGTGTTTGAAGGGGACGACGGGCGTCTCGAGGATGTGTGGAAACGCCTTGGCGCCGACGGCGTCAAGGTCGAGATTCGTCAGCTGTGGCGCGCGGCCACTGGGCGCGAGTACGCAGAGGTCGGCGAGGCTGTTCCCGTCGAGTTTGAGTGAGTACAATTTCTACTTCTGTTGAGGCCATCCGGTTCTGCCCAACAAGATGCTCCCAGAAATTCCGCTGCCCAAGATGCGTCAAGCTGACGTCCAGCCACGTCGTGTGCAACCTCCATCTTCCCTCCCTGGCCGTCATGACGCCCGCCCAACTCGTCCACCTTGTTCTCTATCTCCGCATCACGGCGCTTGTGCCGCACCTTTCGGCCTTCCTGCTCGCCCCTCCGCCTACAACTGTGACGCCACCAACACCGACGCCAACTCGCACTGTCCCCACCCCTGTTGTAATCGCACCGCCTCCCATGCCCCGCCGAGTCCGGGTCGTGTACCGCGGCTCGATTCAACTGCGCGTTCCGCGCATGTCATTTGCGCTCCTCTCGCACCTCTTCTGGTCGTGCATGCGCCTCGTCCTCGCCCTCTGGATGCTCACGCGCGGCATGAAGTGGGACGACAGCAAGTTCTGGCTCCTTGCAGGCGGTGCATTCGGGTGGTGGATTATCGACGGCTACAACATGTGGATGATCGAGCAACGTGCGGAGCGCGCGCGTGACGAAGAGCGTATCCGCCGCGCTGCTATGGAGGCCGAGGAACTGACCCGCGGCCAACCGCAGGGGACAGATGGCAACAACCAGGGCAACGCACCTGCGCTCAACGCGGCTCAGCGCGCCGCTGCCGACGCTCCGATCCATGCCGCCGCCGCTGCCCGGGCTGCTGGCGTCCGCCCGCGCCACCGTCTAGCCCCCGTCACACAAGACATGGCATCCCTGGCCCTCTTCCACCTCGACGTCGACAGTGCCCAGCTCCGCCTCCCAGCCTCGTCAATCTCCCCACCCCGCACCGCACGCGGCGGCACCCAACCGGCCGGACCCCAACTCCGCATCGCGCCACACACACGTCCGAGCGCAGTGTTGACCCAGATCTTCCTCCCCGTCTACCTCTGGATTGCGACTCTCGTGCCCGCGCTCGAAGCCCGCCGCGCCCGCGCGATCCGCCAGCGCGAGCGCGCCATGCGCGCAGTCGTCTCCAGCCTCACCCCCACCCCCGAGGGAAGCGGCGACACTATGGGTCTGGCAGACACGGCGGCCATTGCCTCCCCCGTGTTTCCCGACGGCATCTCGGAGCGCGCGCGCAAGTACTATGCCCGCGTCGTAGCACGCGCAGAGGCGATTGACTGGGACGAGGAGCGCGACGCACAGCGCGCAATGGGGATCCCCGACGAGGAGGCGGGCGCAGGCGCGGGCGGGTGGCTGTTGTAGATTTACGCGTGCTTAGACGTTGTACCCTTTGTTTTTGTCATTAGAGTTGCACCGATGCACCGCTGGACGTTGCGAATGGTAGGGGGAGGTGGCAAGAGCAGTAAAATGTTGCACTACCTTCAACTATGTACCTTGCATACCTGTACGAGCTGACCGACCAGGAGAGAATGTACCTGCGGCCCCGGTATGATTGCGCATATCCCGCATGGCTGTACAAACCCACAGGGAGTCTTGCTCCACCACGATGGTGAATAGTATAGTAACAGTAACAGGTCGCCGTGCCCCAGGCGGCCGTGAAGCAGTTCTTGCGGACAATGTAAATGCCCCAATTCGCAGTAGGGGACATTTTGGTACGGGTCTCACCAGGGTGAGTTGCTATTGACTGATTCGAGGAACTCTACGATCAAGACCAGAGAGTAGTGACTCGCGCCACGAGTCTGATAAAATGGCGACAACGTGACACGGCAGCCTAAATGTCATGGCCACAGCCGAGGCAGATAGTATTGACCGTGGTCCCGAACACGCTACCGTATATTGCGTGCTGAGTTAGGCGGTGTCGGCTTGGGCGCGTCGCAGACGGCAAACCGTTGTTAGAGGTTATTTTCAAGACTTGTCAATTCAGTGCGACCACGGGAACATTCTTTCAGTTCTGCATTGCCATGCTCATCACCGGGCCATACGTCCCATCAGATTGGGGAAAGAATACCAGATCCTCGCAAGGCCCAAGACACCTACCACTACGTACGTGTTCAATTTTACTTTCTACTGCCCCCTAGTTTGTCAGCTCCAACCACCCATTTGAACAACTTACGGGTTAACTCTCATCCGGCAGTACCGATACCCCGCTGGGCCCGGGCATTTGCCCGTGAGAACCGTGCCGCCGTGCCGGCGACACCCGTCCAAGTCCCAGGTACACCCCGACTTTGAACAGCACTTGACCCATTGGGGATCGTTGGGACACTTGTCGTTTACGGTGATGCCGTTGATGGCGGTGCAGTCGCCCAGCGTTTCGCAGACGCCTGCGGTATCAGTAGTAGTATCGTGGCTGTGCGTTGTTGGAGAAGGGGGTAGTCTGCGTGGAACAAGAGTGCAACTGCTCTAGGTGTAGGCGGTGTACTGGTATTGGCCGAGGTCCGGACGCACCTGTACCGTGCGCGCCCGTGCACCGGTCGCCTATCTTGCCCAGGGCTACGGCGGAGAGAACGAGGGTCAAGGTAGAGGTAAACAGCATAGTGGAGTGGGGGTGACCAGTTGACACTCGTGCTTGATCTTTTATACGGTCCTGCATGGTGCATCCCCATGTTCGCGTCTGGATACCGGGACAGCGTCCCTACGACTGGGGTGCGTGATTGGGTGCTTCTCCATTCACGCTGGCCAGCAGATCGTGACGAGCTTGATCTTTACCAGGGTCTGACCCCCAAGAAATCACCGTCAGGTGATGATATCTAAAGTTAAACGCCCCCCAAGAGTATCTTGGCGTGCGTAAGTTGAGCATATCGCTGCTGCCTTCTAAATGGGTACCGCGATATGCGGTGCCGCCTTGGAATGAACAAGTGGCGCACATTCATATTCGCCAGGTGGTCCCACAGCCGATTACGTGTGAGATGTGGCACCGGGAGGCCCAGAACCTGAAACGAGCGCGGGTGCCTTCACTAGGACAGTATCCAGGATACCAGAATAATGCGGGGGTCAGGCCCAGCACAAGTATGGCCTAGCATGGTGAGCTGTACTGTACTGTACGATAAAGAGTAACGGCAAGCACGCTGTACTCGCTTTAGGCTCTATGTTCATGGCATAGGGAGCGAGAGGAACAAAAAGTCACAGTGACACTGGGAGGCAGTGGTGGGCATACAGTCACTGGCATCCTACCCCCGACTCCTTCGTCGAGGCTGGATTCGGTCCCATGACCACCCCCCGCCCGTGGTGAGCAGCGCGAGGGCACCTTGGCCGCGGGCCCAGGCAATGGACGCAATGGCATGGAGATACGGATACCAACCGCTCCGAGTTCTTGGCAAAAGCAGTCCGAGGAATGCTCCTTTCTCGAGGTTGGTATCCCGCACTGCCACTTCCCACACCCACATACCATCACAGGTATATAAGAGAAGCTATGGGAAGTACCAGGCCTCGCCACACTCCACCATGCTCTTCACCTCTGTCTTCACAATCTTCCTCTCAGCGACGCTGGGTGCGGGCAAAATCTGGGACCCGTGCAAGGCATCCCCACTCAACACCTGGGTCCATGGTGCTTAACTTCCAGCCGCCACTTCTGCTGTGCTTTTCTGCTGACACGTAGGCGTCTGCGACACGATCGAAACCTGCAAGCAGGTCGGGGGCACGACGGTCTCGTACCTCTGCCCCAACGACCCGCAGTGGGTCAAGTGCTGCGGCAAGCCCGACTGCATTTGGAAAAAGGACTGGCCGGCGTGTATCAAGGTCGGGGGCAAGATTGTAAAGGGCAAATGCCCCGGCCCGCCCGAGTACAGGTACTGCGAGCGCTGAGGGTGGGTGAAGATTGTGAGGCGAGTTGGGTGGAGCTGACCGTCCGAAGATCGCGCTCGACGTTCCCGAATCAGCCAAGAAAGGTGGTAAACATGACTATTTTATAAAACAATCGATCGTGGGGAGAAGCAATGTACCGGACTGTAGCGTGAATGTGAATAGTCTTCCAGAATGAGGATTCCTTTAGCATGTTGGAGCTCGGACAGCACTCACTGGCCTTTGGGATACAGAGGGTGTGCAGCATGTAGATACTTCTGATGAGTATGGTCGTCAGTGGCGAGTGTAGTATCATCCCCTACGATGGCTCTTGTAGATACAGCGGTGGTCTCGGGGTCCTCGGTACTTTCCACCACTGCATGTTGGGCCAGTGACCTCGCGAACCGGCCGGCCCGGCCAGATACATGCATTCTTCGGACGGGCCGGATGGTCAACAGGAAGCTACAGGGCCATGATCAGTATTGCCAACAGGAAGCTACAGGGCCATGATCGGCCACTTGATGAGTCGCCGAGCACTCGTCCCACGCTCCCGATGTCCGAACGAGTCCGTTGTTGTGTTGACCAAACGGCGGCAAGTTGATCATTCTCCCAGCAGTCGTCCCATATCGGTCCCAGATCACCTGGTCATGCGCTGCGGATAACGCGCGACTTCTGATCGCTGGCATGGATCTGTGCATCCGAGACATGCAGCGCGTCACGTTTTGTGAGACACAATGACACACCACCCTGGCGCGCCTGGGGTGCCTTGTCCGCGTCGCATCGCCTTGTCGGCTGTGGAGCGCGGCGATGTCCCGGAGGCCGGGGCGACGAGCGCTCCATCATCGCCTCCAGATGTGGTGGGATGCGTCGCGCGTCGAGCCGATTCTGACGTGCAGAAGGAGCAGTGGAGAAGTAGATGGAGACGTATGATATGGACCGACGACGTGACGTGGTTGACGCGTGACGCCATTCCACCCCAGACGCCACCCAGGAGCCAGGAGAGGCTAGGTGGACACTAACCGGGGGTTGCCCCACAGTCCCCACGCCGCTAGCGTCCTATTTCTTTTCTGCACAAACGTGCTTGCTTTGCCACCATCCTTCATCTTCATCCATTCATCTATTCTCATCTCCGTCTCCACCCTCGCCGCTGTCGATACCTCTCACACGTCCCCGACACCGCCGCCATCACCATCGGGGCATTTTTCAAAGTTTACGCTAGAGATCACGGCACGCACGTGCTGGCCAGTGCCTGTTTCGTTGTGCGAATTGGCCCATTCCCGCGACGCGCGCGGTGACACTGGCTGTGCTGGCAGGCACCTCTTGACAGTCACCCCAAAAGCAAAAGGCAACAGGTTGCATTCCTGCACACTGCCGAACAAAGTCCGGCGCGTCCCGTCACGCAGAGACCGGTACCCCAGTACCAGCACCGCCCGGTACCTCCCTCTCCCCTTGGTTACCGCCTTTACCGCCTTAACCGCCTGCTCCTTTCTTTTTTTTCTTCATCTCTCAACAAACTCGTTCGCATCTCCCACAACTATGACCGACACAGGCTCGTTCGACGGCCTCCCCGCGGCCATCCTCTCCCCTCTCCTCCCCACGCTCGCCTCCTTGCCCCTCCCCCTCCTCATGCCGATTCCGACCTTTCTGGCCCTCGTGACCATCTACCACACGTTCGCCCCGTACTTTCCAGATGAACGGTCGCGTGCGTACATTCTCGCCGCGTGCTCGAGCGCGGGCATGACACTCGCGTCCCTCCCGTTTGTGGCCGCGTATGTCTCGGGCGGCCTGCGGGCGGCATGGGACGCCGGGCAGTCGGGGTGGACGGGCGCGCTCGCTAGCGGCGTCATGGGCGCCTTTGGGACGTACCTCTTCAGTGAGTGCTCGTGTGACCTGGTGGAGATGGGCCTGGTGAAAGAACGGGAGGTTCTAGAGCTGGTACGAGCCCAAGCAAGGCGTTTGTGAGGGAGACAGTGTGACATTACGCTGGGCTCGTGCAAAACTCGGCGTGCAGTGTTGCTGGCGCAGCACTGGCAACGCGGTTGTGTGAAAGATTGGCAAGCCAAGGGTAAGGGGGAGTACCCGTCCCCGAGCGTATCCGCAGCGGTGACGAATGAGGCTGGAGCGGTGACGAGTGATGCTTTTACCCGGACGAGTCAACATGGATGGACACTGACGCCACAGCTGACGTGAGCTACTCGCATCACACTCGGTACTAACCCCAGCTCCTCGTCGGCTACTTTCGCTATCCGTCGCAGGTTGGCCTCCTAACCGGCTGGATCCACCATATCGTGTATATGGGGCTGTGCATCTACCTCGCAACCTGCAAGAAGGCACCGATCCTGCTCCTCGCCGCGATCATGGAGGTGCGTAGTGACCGGCGCCCTACCAGCAGCCTTTGTGGTATTTTTGCTCATGTCCCAGCTTCCAACGTTCGACCTCGCCATCTCAAACCTCTTCCCCTCGGTCCGGTCGGACGAGCGCTTCCTGACGCTCATGATCCTCATCCGGATCGGGTTCTGTGCTGTGCTGCTCGTCGACTGTGCGCGACCCTCATCGCGCGCGCTCACCGAGGACTCGTGGGTTCCGACGGTCATGGTCGGCCTCGCACTCTCCCTGCACATCATGTGGACGCATGGTGGAGTGAAGGGATACCTCCGAAGGCGCTCAAAGAAGGCACAGGCGACAATCAAGACCGAAGTCAAGGCTGAGGCGGCTGAGCCTACCGAAGTCGTACCACCAAGTAAGACACTCGTAGAGCCCGCGGAGATGCTCGACGTCACAACACCAGACTTTGGTGCAATGACTCCCGACGAGTCGCCGCTCGTCACGCCGCACACGCCCGGCCAGCCAGTCGTCGCCATCATGGACAACTTTTTCCCAGCCATCACCATGCCGACGATGCCCAACCTCCCCATCCCCGCCATTCCCACGCTGTCTGGCATGGCCGCGGCGCTCCCACAGGCAAAGGACCACCTCAACAACCTCAACTTTGGCTTCAAGGACGCCATGCGCGAGCGGTGGCAGGAACAGCGCGAACGCCTCGCCGCTGCCGGAATGCTGCGTCGCCGCCGACGTGCTGGCGTGCCGGCTGATATCATCGTGGCCGAGACCGATTCGGACGCGATTTAGAGCGTCAAAACGATGCCGGCCCGATAAAAACAGCCACGTAGCTGTAGAGTGTAGATTGCGCCACGTTTCCACGTTTCCTGCCGCCGTGCGTGCCTTGGTTCACCCCTGTAGAGACGTACACTTTCCGCCCGGTGCTGGGATTCAACAGCCCTGTAGCACCACCGTTTTTGTAGCTGGTACGAGTATACAAGTAGATTATGACAGGCATGACTTTTTTGCAACCTCGGCGTGTGCATCAGACATTGTAGATGCATGGGCGTGGCTGTCCGTGCGCTCCGGGGCCGGCGGCCGGTGTGGAGGCGCAGTATTATTGTGCTGCCGCCACTGGGACTGCGCCTGGCGCGTGGGCGTGCGGGGTGTGTGGGGTGTGCCACTGAGAATTGTCGGGTTTGGCACTGGGCTCGACTTAGCTCGGCTTTTGGCCTGCGTCATCAACCACCACCCACGCAGACAACAAGTTTGCTCTTCTCTCTCTCTCTCCTTCGTCACTGCCGACAACCGATACGCGACCACTCTGCAGGGCATACAAGCCCCCCTCCTCAACCCACCAACAGTCGCAGGACACGACAGAAAACACGCGCGCAATGTTGTCCCTTCCCCTGCTCGCTGCGGCGACGCTGCCCCTCGGTACGCGTCTCCACACCCCCGCCATGACACACTTCCTCGCACACGCAACACGGCCGACGCGTGCAGCGCGTTCACCACCGTCAATGTACACCGCTGACTGTTGCAGTGCACGCGCACGAGCACCACAATGTGACCCAGATCGACCCCGGGGTGCCGTTTGACGCCATCATCTATATCCATGTGCGTGAGGGCCAAGCCCCCGGTCACGGAGACATGAGCGGCCACCACGGCCTTTTGCTTCCCCACACCTCATGACCCATACTGCATGCAATGCTGCCACCCCGCCTAGCATGCAGCCGACCTGCCGCCGCTGACCGCAGATGTCGATCCAGACGTTTGTCTGGGGCATCCTCTTCCCCATCGGCATGGTCTTTGGCCTCTCAAAGTACGTCGGCCCCACACCTCGCCGCCCCTCTGACACCCAGATCCCGCTGGCACGTGCCCGTC
The DNA here is from genome assembly GCA_025502685.1 of Pascua sp. PH4015B. Classification (NCBI taxonomy): domain Eukaryota; kingdom Fungi; phylum Basidiomycota; class Tremellomycetes; order Trichosporonales; family Trichosporonaceae; genus Pascua; species Pascua sp. PH4015B. The sequence goes on along the minus strand of JAMFRD010000079.1, from coordinate 65,428 downwards.
CAGAGTGTCGGCGTCGTACTCACCTTTGTCGGGTCGTACCTCGGGCACCACCACGGCGGCCGCGAGTTCCCCCACACGGTGCGCAGCTAGAGCACCGTCGTAGTAGTAGCTGACCCACAGGTGCACGGGACAATGGCCAAGATTATCACGCCGATTCTCATCCTCGTGCGTATGGCTGAGGCACGGTACCGTGCACCTCTATAAGCTGCACTTGGCATCGCCGCACCTCCTCACCGTGTCTCTACGGGAGACCACCACTGGTCTTATCGCTCACGCGCAGCAAACGGGATGCGGCATCTTCCTCAAGCTGCACATTATGGAGACGAGCGTGCGGCCGTGGATCAAGCGCATCCACGGCCCGCTTGGCATGGCCTTCCCAATCATCGGGTGGACGCGTGAGTGGGAGCTCTTCCCCGTATAGCTAGCTCACACCGCAGAAATGCTCTTTGGCGCAGTGACGGCGCTCGGCTTCTGCCGCGGCGGCAACCTGGGCCAGTGCCTCGCGCACTACATCATGGGCTCGGCGTTTATCGCGTACGCGACCATCCTCGTCATCATGCTCAACCTCGGCGGGCACTGGCTCAAGCGCACCGGTTGCAGCCAGGAGATGCTCGACAGCTCGGTCATTACCGCCTGGGGCATTGTCAACACGTTTACTGAACACCATGGCGGGCCGTGGACCCACAAGGACATGCAGCACACCATGATGGTGGGTTCATCGACCTTGCTGAGCTAACCCGCCAGGGCGTGCTGTGGTGGGCCGGCGGTCTCCTGGGCATCTTCCTCAGCCGCGGTGGACGGCGCTCGTTTGTTCCTGCTCTCATGTAGGTCGCCCCGGGTGTGTAGCGGCTGACAGACAGCATCGCATTGACGGGCTGGGGCATGTCGGCGCACGAGCAGGCGCTTATGATCTCCTCCAAAGTGGGTACGATTACCATTGCTGTCGCTTACCCGCCAGATCCACGGCCTCTTTGGCTACGCCCTCATTGCGGCTGGAATCACGCGCATCATTGAAATCTGCTTTGTGCTCCACGACCAGCCCACGCCACCAGGCTTTGTCCGCATCTTCCAGCATCTGCCCCCATATGTGAGTTACTCTTCCCCTGTGCTGCGCTAACTCTCAGCTCCTTGTCCTCGGAGGGTAAGCCCGCACTCGCCCCATGCCCCTAACGCCAGAACCTTGTTCATGTCCGCGACCGACGAGGAGATGCACAATGCCGACAAGTGAGTGACCTCCCAACGCTTCTGCTGACCGCAGCCTCGGCGTCGACCACGTCTCGTACGCCCTCTTCGTGAGCACACCCACACCCGACAAAGCAACCCACTAACACACAGGACTTTTCCCTCTCATTCATCATCTACCTCGTCATCACCTTCCTCGTCAACCTCTACTCGACGTCGGGGAAGAACGCCGCCGACCGCGCCCAGCCATCCGTCGAGGAGGGTTACACCAAGATCAACGGCGACGCGGGCGAGCCCGACGGTCCCGACGGACCAGAGGCGTTTGAGCTCACCGAGCGCGACGGCAGCGACCTGAGCCTCAGCGGCGAAGAGGACGCGGTCAAGATTGGCGGAGAAGACGAGGTAGACTGGCTCAACCGCGACACCGGGCGTGGCGGCGCACTCCGACTGTAGCGAAGAAGCAACGCGACTGGGCGTCCCCGGCTGTACTGATAGTCATGGTCTTGTGTCGTAGAGTCGAGCATCGACTGATGTAGTTTTGGCACGTAGTGGTGGGGCGTGGTGGATGAAGGGGACGGTAGTTGGGGTGCTGGGGTGTATCTTGTACTCTGCGGCGTGTCTTTGGACCAGACCGCACCCGTTGCAGGGCACAGTCTGTGTCGTTTCGAGCAAGCAGGGGCACACGCGTAGCTACGACGGACTCTCTGGCCAGGAAGCTCGGGGCTTGGGGATTGGCAAGGACACACCGACTCGGGACACAGAGCATGCACCTCAACCAGGACAATAGCATCTCGCCACGCTGAGTGGCCAGAGATGCCATCCCCGCCTTTACCTGGCCGCGATGCGAGGTTTGGTATGGTGCAGAGCTCTGCTATCGCGGCACTCATGACTGAAGGCACTGGGGCAGCGCCTGATCCGTTGACGTAGTGGGTCATCAACTCCTACATAGCGCCTGTGGACACCATCTCGAATCGCCCACCTCGCATCAGCTCCGCTCCCGAGTTAGTTTCAGCCAGACCACCCCCAGCACCAGCGCACACGCAGCGCCATCCCAAGATCTGCATCACCTCATCCATACAACTCCCTCCCCTACTCGCTCCACCCGTCCACCCCGCCCCCCCCCCCCCCCCCCACCATCTGTATCTTCTACGTTCTACTTCTTCGCCTCAGCCTCAGCAGCACGCTTAGCCTCAAGCTCAGCCCGTGTCAGCCCCGCCGTATGCGGCTTGCCCGTGTTGGGATCGATCGTCTGGCCGGGACGCGGCACGTTGGGGCTGCTCGCGAGCCCGCCGTGGGTGTGGCCCTGGTGGCCCTGGGGAGGGGGCACGTTGGGGGACGAGCCGAGGCCGCTGCCGGGGGCGGACATTGTGTGTGGTTGGGTTTGTGGTTGGGGTGGGGTGGTGTCTGGGCGATGACGCGGCGTGCGGGTTGCAAATGTCCGGGTGGCAAATGTCCGGGTGAGGGGGAAAGGGTGGGTGTAGGAGACGGAGACGCGCGGGTTAAGAGTCGCGCGGGCGAGTGTGCTGGTCGTCGTGATGGTCTGGATGGGTATGGGGATGGGGATGGGGATGGGGATGGGGATGGGAGGATGGAAGGATGGGCGATTGAGAGTGGTGGATGGCGAGTATGCACGCCACTGGGTCGGGCGATAAGGTGTGCGTGGGTGGGGTGATGGGTGGGATGACTGACGTCACGCGTCGCCACGCGGCACACCGAAGGGGGCTTCGGGGAGGGCCGACCCGAGACATGAGTGGCACCGTGTTGTTGATCGTGCGACTTTCGGATGCACAGAACTACAGTAGCTCCAAGCTTGCAGATAGGTAGGTACTCTGTGACGAGTGCATGCTACGGTCGTACGTATTCTGGGTGGCCAGCAGCTGTCAGTGCTGCTGTGCGCGTGGTGTCACAATGATGGACGAAGACTCGGGCACGGACGTGGCAGTTGTTGACGCCTTCAGAGTGTCCGTTACATGTCACATGTACCGCTGACCATACGATGTTTGCAGCTTGTTGGTATGTGTGTCGAAACCCTTGGGCGCCGATTCTGGGCACCGATCCGATAACAATTTGGTCAGCCAAAAGGGCAGTCCCTCCAACTTCTTCAGACCTGTGTCCTCTTCAGACGGACTCGTCCTCGGGGCTGGACGTGCCGGCCCATGTCCTCTGGCCTCTGGAGTGAACTGTCCCTTGCAGACCCACACATTCTGAACAGACAGCTAGATCCCTAGACTGCTTTCCAGCAGTTGCTGTGCAGTTGCCATGGTTTGTCTCTGGCTTTGTCTCCCACTATTGTATGTATGAGAATGTTCGTTCTCCCCCCTTGTTCCCATGCTCTTCCGATGGGGGCATTTCCTGCCTCCCAGCTTGATCCCACCTGGCCATACTTACGCCCAGGATGACTGATCACCGCCCAGGCGCACTCTGCACCTACCACGATAGCTGTGGTGATGCAGAGTATTGAGAAGGGTATTTTGGCTGGCGATGCAATGGAGAGTGGTGCCAAATCGTTGCGTGGTATGGTGGCACATCAGAATGTTACTCGACCACAATGGCCGCCAAGGCTATCGAGACTCATCCTGGAGAGACAGGTTCTCATGGCGCTGTACACCATTCGGCGTCGGTCTGCACCAGGTGTCGGTACAACACGTCGCTGCCGTCAGCCGAGGATTGGTGACGAGGGACCCGCCTCACCTACTCGAGTAGGTACTGTTGGTGGCAGCTGTGGCACCCATACCGAGGCCCCCCGAGTCTGCCGCTAGACTCAGCGTCGAGTCCCGTCTTCTTCACGGAATACTACTGCTGGTGCCTTCTACTTATCACTACCATAACTCCGACGAACATTGCCAATGCTCATCGGCGCGCTGCTTCCTGCACTTTGAATTGCATTGCACCAGCTATTGTACAACTTGTCCATCTTGTCGCCCTTTTCTTTCACGCTGTTCGTAGCCTCATTCTTCGGACCCGGCAACATCTCCCCCGTCGCCACACACCCACACCCTTACGGCTGGTACCTAAAGCCCTCGAGCTTCTCAATGACAATGTGGCCCCTCTCCGCGCGCTTATTCTGGCGCCTGAACCAGACACTCAACCCGGCGGCGACGAAGAACGTGCCGATATTCAGGCCCATGATGGTCCACACGCCTGTGGGGTATCCCTGCGCGGCCTCCTTTTGGAAGAAGAGACACGAGCCCATGATGCCGCCAATGCCACCAAACGCGACAATGAGTGCCGAGCAGTAGGCGCGCTTACTCTGCGCGCGGATGGCGGTGCCCTGCCATGAGATGATGAGGGGGATGTTCGAGTTGCCGCCGCCGAGTGCGAGGAAGACGCCTGCAAAGCGCGCGGCGCGCTGCGTGGACGGGAGCTGCGAGTACATTGCGGTGCCGGCGATGATGCAGACCGAGTTGAACATGATGACGTAGCCGCGCATGCCTCGGATACGGTCTGCGATGCGCGCCGAGACGATGCACGGCAGGATGGAGTAGAAATAGGCCGGAGTACCCAGGAGCATGGACTCGACGTTGCCGAACCCCATGGTCTGGAGGATGCGGGGCAAAAAGTAGGCGAGCGCATACGCCGACATTGTCACGGACATGAAGCAAAGGGCAAACAGCCACGGGAGGGGCGTCTTGATATATTGCCAGATCCTGCCCGCCGTGAGCGCGTCGGGGATCGAGTCGGCGCGGTCCCGCTCGATACGGGTTTGGATAATCTTCTTTTCCTCGACGGTCAGGAAAGTCGCCGTGTGGGGCACGTCGACGAGGAGGAAGTAGCCAATGATCCCGACCACAATGGTGAGGATGCCGTACAGAATAAACATCCACCGCCAGCCGCTGTATCCGCCCCGTCCATCCAGGAGGGAGAAAGCGTACCCCACAGGCTTGGCAAAGCTGCCCGCCACAGCCGACGAAATGTAGAATACCGCATTGCGCTGTGCCATCTCCTTGCGCGGGTACCAGCACGAAATGAGAAAGGCGGCGCCGGGGAACAGGGCCGATTCAAACGCGCCTAAGAGCGCACGCAGGACCGCGAGGACGCCCCAGTTGGGTACAAAACCCATGCCGAGCATGACAAAGCCCCACGCCGTGACGGCGGAGCCGAGCCAGATGCGTGCGCCGAAGCGACGGAGACCGAGTTGAGACTGGGTGTGAGTATGTGCAGGGGCTAACATGTAAGATGGGACTAGCATACTCACTGGCAGCTCGAAGATAATGTACGGAATAAAGAACACGAGTGTGACAATACTGTACCGATCGCCAATATCCGTACCGAGCTCTTCGTCCATGTAATTGTTATTCGCCTGGCGTGCAATGGCGAGGTTTGTCCTATCGATAAGCGACACGGCGTACATGGCAATCAGGACGGGGATGAGGCGCCAGTCAATCTTGCGAAGGAGGCGTTTGAGCGTGTGCGGGTCGACATCGTGGTCAATGTCGCCCTGGCCGTCGTACACTTCGTCGAGCGACGTGCGCTTCTCAATGTCCCTCGCGCTGTCCCTGTCGCTGTCGCCGGCGTCACCGACGTACTCGACGCCATTGTTGGACCGGACGGGGTGGACATGGATCGTGTCGGGGTGCTTCTTGTCCGGGTCCGTGTGGTCGTAGCCAGTGGGTGGCGCGGGGTGCGTGGTAGACATCCTGACTGGCGGGGGATGAGGGTAAGTTCCCAGCGTTTACTGCGCATGCAACACTTTATGTGTTGTGGGACCCCGGCTGGTACCTTCACTGCATGGTCGAATGCTCACAGGCGCGCTTAATTGAAACAACGTCAATGACAACAACCCGAGCCAAGGCACCGATGCCAAGAAGTTCTGGGCACCGATGATGCCTGGCCCCTCGTGCCCTACGAGGCCGTCGTCTCTTATCTTGGCACATGCACTGTACCTGGACTCCCGAACAGTGCATCATCAGGTGAGGTGCTGCGTGCTGCTCCACATGACGACCACCGCGGCCATTACCACCCAATGGGGGAAATAGATACGCGGGCAGGGGTACCTCTCGTTTAGATCTACCGGATTTCGGCACTCGGTATTCAAACGGTCCCTCTCTCTGCAGACTTCCACTCCACTGTCCTCGACCATTCGTTAGCGTATCCAAGTGGAGGTTGCCGCGTTTCTTGGCTTGGCAAGCTGTGGGGCATGTGGGGAACCCGGAAGGTGGAGCTGGAGCACCACATGCCCAGCAACAAACTCCCACCGCCCTATATTACCTCGTCGGCCGCCCCATCTCAACTACCGGTAGCTCTCGACTGACTGTGGTCCGCCATGGTGAAGTTCGGCATTTCCTTGTCAGCGTGATTGCGTAGCACGGCAATCCCTCGCTAAAATATCGGGAGACTTCACAACTTGCATGCCCAACTAACGTTCTGGGTTGTGTTGTGGGAGGCACACGACCAGCGGCTAACATGGTTAGCATGATAACCGCCTGTCAGTAGCATCGATTGCAGCGACAAGAGAATAAGAATGGCATCCCCAACCCCACAAATCGGTTAATAATCGGCTAGGCCAGTCTTGCGCGTCCTTGTTCCCCGTCTCGCTCCCGGCTTTGAGAATGTTGGCCTCGTCGCCGGTAATCCACCGCCCAGAATCGGTTTCTGGCCCGCTTGGCAACCCTTGGCGGTCTAGTCGCTGCTTATCCACTACTCATGACTGACTACAGCGTGCTGAGCTAGTGCGCGGGTGCTAGTGTACTTGGACCTTGCTCGTGCAGCGATGAGACACACGGCATTTCCGGCGCCGGTCGCCGGCGCCCGCGACTGGCGTCGGCTCCCCCAGTTCTAACTTGACTCGTGCCAGCTCTTGCTCGACCTGAGGTTTTCTGGCCAAAGACTTAGTTCCAGCGCGTGCCCCACAACTGTGAAGGTAACAGGGGTAGATCAGTGTGCCCCAAGTAGTGTCTCCTACGGTCAATCGTCGCAGTCTACTATGCCCCAGAACGGGAACTCAAAATGGTACCCATGACCCGCTCGTAGTCAGTGCTTTGGCGCGATCAGACTGAGCTGACCTTTTGCAACATACACAAATCGATACCTGTGGCTTGATCAGCTCCGTACTCTTCGCCTCACGGCCGAGGCACGCCAACATGACGGCAATAGGCATAGAATCGACGGAACCCCACGAACGTGCGTTCATTCACACCGCCGCGTCGGTAAGCTGAGTTCGGTCCCGTCGCGGGATGCAAAAATGGCAACGACGCATGATACCGTTTCACGAGCGATGGGCTATGCCTTTCTCGAGTTGTCGTCATATAACCGGTCAGACTACCCGATTGACTCACAGGCGGTAAACTGATGAGGAACCGAAGGTTGTGTTCACGGAGAGCACCCTAGCCAACTTGAAGTCCAGCTGCACATTCCCAAGCTCATTCTCATACCTCATCATTATGTACCACCACCCTCTCCTCCCAGTCCAAGCACATCTCGAGGGCGAATTGCTCGTCTCCCACGCGAGCGCGGTACTCGTCCAAGGAGGGAAACGACAGGTTGTTTACGAGCTGGTAGGAAGCCTCGTTTGTGATTTCGGCCCGCCAATACCTTTGGTCTGCTATTCTCTCCCTCACAAACTCTCGCAGGACATCGGTAACGTCTGCGCCTGCAGTCATGCCGAGGTCATTGAGCAGGACGGGAGACCAATTGGCCGTATCGACGAGTGTCGCCTTGCCGTTACGCCTCGACAGACACTGCGCGGCGAGGCGGAGGGAGAGCTTGCAGATCTGTTGCGGGACCCACACAGGATGCTGGAGCGTGGCGATAGCGGTCTGGGAGTGATTGGGGTCGACGTCTCGTTGGCTGTAAGTGACGACCACTTCGGACACGTTATCCAACGTGTTGCGGCCGGGCAGCTCGAATGCCTTCAGAGGCAGATCCTCGCCCGGCCTGTGCATGATGCAAATGACGAGATTCTTCCAGCACTGTGTAGGCGGGTACACTGGCACTGCGTCCTCGCGGCCCTCGGAACCAATGACCACCACGCACGTTTCCGCCGTCAGATGCTCGCCTACCGCCGCGTACGTGCACTGGTCCGCGCGTACGCGAAGGAGGTCTAACGAGGGAATGCGCGGCGCAATGCGGTGGATATGGTCGACTCGATGATTGCCCCTTACGCATTTGCAGCTGCCGGGGACATTGAAGTCCCCGGGCCAGATACGCAAGTCGACCATGTGCACCGCAGCGGGAAGAAAGGGGGCGAATGTCCATACGGTACGTCCATCGGCATCGGTCGATTTGACAGGAATGGTACCGTCCGACTCGAAGGAGATGTGTCGAGGAAGACAATCGTCTGCTAGGGAGCGTAGGTGCCGACAGCAGAGCCGGATGGCGAGCAGGGTCTCAAACGACGCGTGTGTGACGATCCTCTCGACCAGGTGGGGAAACGCAGCGGCATCGAGGACTGGTGTTACGTGTAGGCCTGGTGTCTGGTAGGCCTCAGGTGTAGAGGGCAGATCGGGTGCTGCAGCGGCTTCCTCGACCGCCTCCAACGCATTGGGGACAGGCGTACAGTCCACCTTTGTGACTTCCTTGGCTGGTATGATGGGCAGGTTTGAGGTAGATGTTTCAGGGGACCGCCGCTTCCTCAACATGGACAAGACTTTGCCGAGGAGGACAGACATGGTTGGGGGGGTAGCCACTTGGGTGTGCGATCCTCCAATGTCGAGTTGTGGAGATACGACGAGGAAATATATCAGCCTGCTTGTTCTAGAGACTGTGAGTTACAGCAAAGCACCGGGTGTGAACACAGCATCATACCTTTGATGGCCAAGTGTTTGTTGATGTGGTGGGTCAACTGAGAGTTGAGATCAAGGAATGCAGGTGCAATGGTTAATGCCCGGGTGGAGGTCGGCTGTGGCGGCCCGTGCATCCGAGTTCGTGGCAGTGTGGCACATCTGTGGCACATTCGCCGGGGTCAATTGTTCGATATATTGCCGAGAGCGAGAAACCGTGATACACGACAAATGGCAGCCTGCTTGAGCTGATCATGCAAGAGAGGTTACGTTGCCACTGAACTACGCAGAAATGATCAGTGCAACCTCGACTAGCCCTGACGATAGACATGCGGTTCACAATACCCCAACCATTGCGTGCCCACCTTGGCTGTACAATGTCGCCTACAGTTTTGTTGCATTCACGCCTTTCTTATTTGCTTTCAGTTCCCTTACTATAGACCACCAACAAAGGTGTTGCCTAGCACCTCGCACGACAGTAACAAATGTCACCCCACCCGTCGCCTCCGTCGCGGCACTCTCCGCCACACTCCCTCTTGTGGATGTCGCGGCACTTGCGGCGGCAAGCCCAGTTGCCACCCCAGCCGCACGTCCATCCGCGCTTAGTGAGGTCCCTCTTGTCATTGCCGCCCGCGACCACATCGTCCACGTAGTTGTCGAACTGAGTGTTAGTGAGCCATGTATATCCGATGGTGTTCCAGCCATGAGCTTACGTCAGGTGCATTGTTCTGGTGGCCAGGAACACAGTTCACGGAGCCATTTTCGGCGATCGTGCAAGTCTCGTCGCTGTTGGCGTTATAGATCGAGGAGCCAGGCTCAGACGGCGAAGGTGCGGCGTGAGCGACAGCAAGTGCGGCGATGGTGGCAAGAATGGCGACCTTCATGTTGTTGGCTTGTTGACTTGTGATTTGTTGGAGGGAGGTGTGAAGCTGGTCGTTGATGGAAATGTCTCGTCTTTGAGATGGGGGACATTGAACCGCAAACCAGCTGCCTTTTATATCTTTCAAGACCCCACGACATGGCCGGTTAAGCTTGCCCTCTTGCCTGTCGGCGTGTACCGTGACGCACACCCCAACGCTTGGCCGAGGCAAAGCTCAAATCGATTCGGTGAAGGTGGGATCATCCGACATTGTCAGGAGAAAAAAAACACAACGTTCAACGTGACTCCGGGTCTGTAACTCGTTCAAGACCGAGAGAATGACATACGATACTCTGGATACCCGTCAATATGGGGTTGCATGACCGCTCCTCGAAGTGTAACTTACAGCCATTGAGTCACACTTGCGTGGTCTTGCTTACGAGCTTCGCCCGGTCATGACTGCCCATGTAGGATGAAGGGGATGGATCGGTCTGTGGATAGGTGTTGGAGAAGCCTGCGTGACCGCTGCCCGTAACTGCCACCGAGGACCAATAGTGCCTTCGACCGAGGTTTGATAAAGGTCGACGCTGTCGCGGTGCGTGGCAAGAGAGGACAAGAGAAGAGCATTGCATTTGAGATTCTGCAAGGAGCGGCTCCAGAACCGCCACACAAGTGCTATTTTGCGACATGGTTGACAACAAGGTTTTTGTGTCCGTATCGTGAGATTGACGATGTTGCAGTCTCAATATGATGGCCGCCAGCTGATTCCAGTGGGCTGTTGATCCGCAGCACACTACGGGCACTTGAGGCCACAACGCCGACGTCTAATCTAATAGCAATGTGCCTGGCACTGTCGTACTCGGGTCCCTTGATAGTGAGAGGGCGGGCATAGGTGAGGCGAGACTGGCGTCTAAACTTTCTAGTTTGACGTTACCTGTCTATTGAACACAATACTGACGGCGCTTCGTATGGGCATGCTAAACTTTGCGCGTGGGTTTCCCCAGTCAGCTTGTTGGGCGACGTCTACCTTCTCGCTTTATGACGTCTTGATTGTTCGGGGCTTTCATACCTAGTTGTTGGGATGGCAGGCGGTTGGGATGGTGGCCCAGCTGTCGCTGAATTGGAAGGCCGAGCACATCCGAGGGGTGGAATTTGCCTTTCGTGACGCTCCTGCAGTGTAAGCCGCCAGGATGGTCACACTTCCTACACTTTACCGTCACACCCAGAGGGAATACCACCAATGCTCGGTCATCACGAGGTTCGTATCATGCCATGACGTAGCACGGCTCTCTAACGTCGAGAGGAAGTAAACATTGGTATTCAAGTGCCTCGGGCGCCCGTGGGAGGCTCAACGCTTTAGATAGGTCTTGTTTCAGCCTGTGCGAGTTTCGGCGGTAAGATGTTTGCAACACAGAACACTTGTACTCTCAGTTATACTCTCAGATTGACCCCATCTGCTTGCATTGGGTGATATGGCCGCAACTTGTTCAGTAGCGGCGTTGGGCCAACCCTTGCACAATAGCTAGCGAGCACTCGAAGCCATGAAGCCTGATACTGGCTTTGATCCGCTGTAATGCACATCCTACAACGCGAGATGTACGACGCTTGCAGTGTTGCACGTGACAAGCCGATAAGATTAACAACATGACGGTCTCAATGACATGCCCGCCACAGTGAGTGGCTGTGTGAGCCTAAATCACAAGCCGGGCACCTAAGGCCATATGCCCGACGTTTAATCCAAATACCCTTGGTACCGAAGACCGAGGTGCACAGCTGGCCACTCGCTATCGTTCAGGGAACTCGTCAGCTCACATCGCAGCTCCACTTACCTGGCCCGGCATGGGCTACCAGTTTACAAGGTACGTGGCGGTCCTCGATGCCCGCCGTCCGGTGCCGAACACAGGTACGACAGTTACAGGTACAGTACTGTACCTTTGTTCTCGGCCATCAGTATCGAGGCCGTCAGTATACCCCGTTCTGCGGGGCACCGTTATATGCTCACGCACTCGCTAGCCATCCGACAACATTTGCGACGGAGTCATTATGTTACAGTCCTCTGGCGGGTCCCCCCCCCCCCCACTTCCCCCCCAACAATGTGTTGGTAGCGGCTGATGACACTGATGGTGTCTGACCCCTTCTTCAAAGTACTCCCAAGCCCACGTCCATGCCTGACACGTGGTTAGACACGCATCTACCTTTAAAAGTCTTTGAGAATCATGTTGTAGATACTTGAAGGCCCTATTCTTGTCAATGTCAATGCCTGACGAGAGTGTGATAGTCTGACTTTCACAACGCTCTTTTGATTCAGTTTCCAGCTAACATACCACTTTTAAATACTGTACTGTACTGGTGAAGCTAACCTTTGCATTGGGTACTACACCTTGCCTAACAGCGAGCAGAACAGTAGCAGAACTTTTCTTTGCCGGGTTTACCGCGGCATTGCCCCCCACAAAACTTCTCGTGGATGGCGAAGCAGGCCAGTTGGCATGCCCAGGTATACATCATGTACCATCATCTTACTCTCCTTTGCCACCCTCCACGACAGGGACGACAGGGATGGGCCGCGTACACATGGGACAGGAAGAGAGGACGCATCCGATGAAGACGAGTATTGGGTGAGTGCCAGCATAGAAGCTGCTGTGCAACCAGGGTGTGAGTGACGACCAAGGGAATGAGCATCGGACAGCCTTGCGAAACTCAAAGTCCAATGTTATGGGTCGCACTGCCTCGTGTGACTTTGTACTGTGCTGCTGACATTGCATAATCCTTCATCAGAATCCAGATCATTGGCGAACGAGTCGTGAGATTTACACATCGGACACAGGTTCTCCCAACCTCACAACGGCGAGCGACGGGAAGAACTGGCATGACCCACCTCCTGGTCCATGTCAATTTATTGCCAAGTTCGAACCAAGAAACGTACGAGACGAGGCGACGATGCATACGAGCAGAAACAAAATATACTGTACAGGTACATAAAGGGAACGGCGCTGGGATCACTAAGGGGAGTCTGGAATAACGCGCCAAATGGGCCAAATGGGCCAAAGTACGGCCGCATGGACCTCGTCTGGCGTGAAAAATCTAACTGCGCTCAAGCTTGAACCTCCGCTTGAGCACAAACAGGTGCTGCTTGGTCAGCACCCCCCCGCCCCCCCAGCAGTCTGACATACGCTATCGATCGCCAAGCACGCGTCGTCGTACGCGTCCTCGGACAGCTTGGGGACTGGGAAGTTGTCGAGCTAAACCGGTGTGTTAGAGTGGATATCACACGTTCTCACTGGTGATGTGACATACCAGGACCTTTACGGTCTTTGCGTGCGCCTCGAGGGCGGTAAAGGTGATAATGTCGGCGTTCATCGTTGCTGTGCTCAGCTGGACGAGGGCGGTGAGGAGCGATTTGCACCGGTCTGGGGCGTGAGCCGAGGGGATGCGCTCGCGGGTGAAATGTGTGCACGAGCCTTGGTAGGGCATGTCCGCTTATCAGGGGTCAGGTTGCCCGACTGCCAACACCACCACCGCATCTCGCCACTAGGCCAACTGGCGACCTCACACGCGGTCACCTACAGGAACACGGCTGAGCCTACTCACCCACAATACCCTCTGCCGTCCGCTCGCGCCCCTCGAGCCGCCCGCCCTCGAACCCCCGCCGGCCCTTGTGGAGCGCAATAAACGACGATGCAATGTACATGTACGCCTCAATGTCCTCACGCGACCCCGGCGGAGGCAGGATGGCGCTAATCTCGTTCAGCTCGTCGCGCTCCTTGCGCAGATCCGGGTCGTCGCGTACGTCCCGCATCGTGGGGTGGTACGAGTTTGTGGGGAGGCGGGGGTGCTGAAAGTTGGCGAGGGAGCGGTTCGGGCGGATGCAGGATGGTGGGTGCGAGGGACTGCTCATGGTGGGGTGGGGTGTGTGAAGGGTGGGTTGGCGTGGGAGAGTGGGTGTGGGAGGTTGGGGGCTGTATGGGTGGGGTTGAGAGTTGGGGGGGGGGGGGGGGTACGCGTGGGGTTGGCCTGGTAGGATGGTGGTGTAGACGTGGTGGAGCGGACGTGTGGGCTATAGTGTTGACGTGGTGGAGACGATAAAGTGACCTATGTCATGCCGGATGAGTTGGATGAGGAGAGTGACCAGATTGCAGGTGGCCACCGCATGCATCGCGTGGAGAGGTCGGAAGCGGCCAGCATGTGGAGGATAGGGCCGAGCTGGGGCATCTTTATGAACCCACGGGGCAGGCCACGGACCACCACGGCCAGACCCATGTGGGAGGAAGAGTAAACTCGGCCGGCATTGTTGTTGACGTCGACGGTGTGCTTCTAATGTGCCTTGACATCGACGGTACTGTGTGCTTCTAATGTGACTTGACGTGGGTAGGAAGCCATCCATTGCCATCCCTTCACTTCCTTGGCTATGAGGAGAAGACAAAGCGAGTAACCGTGAAAGAAGTGGTCTTTGGGAAAAGTTGCCGCGGCGTGAAGGCAAAAGGCGTAGTCCAACGCACGGTTGTGCTTGGTACAGTTGTATTTGATGCGGTTGTGTCATTGTTTGTCGCACTCGCACAACGAAGGCAACGATGGAATAAATGGTGGACTGGTAAAAACGGTTTCTGCCGTTGTGGCGTCAAACCGGAGAGCACGACTGGATGGATACTAGGGCTCAACAAGGTCGTTAGGGTACATCTCCCTCAGCACAGCTGCACTTCCAGTGGTGTCAAAGGTGAACGGGGCCAGAACTTGCAGCTCTTGACCCAACTTGGTTCCCATGACAGCGCCCTCACTGAAAGAAGACACCTCGGGCAGTGCACACTTTTATACATGCAATCTTACAACGTGCCAACCGGTGGCGTACAGGGGGAGTCCACAATGAGCGTAAAATTGTGACGATTTTCGTAGGTCGTGGGCGGCCGCTGGCCGGAAACGTGGCGTGGACGTCGAGTGGCACCAGTTGTGCATCGAGGTAAGGATGAGGTTGGTCTTGGAGAGAAATGAGAAATGATGTTTCAAAGTCTTGGAATTTCAAGTTCGACGTGCGACTTGTCGGGGACAGTGACAGTGGTGGTGGTCGTAAGAGTTCGTTCGTGAATTAGGATAGAGTGTCCAATGGTGTAAAATGTGTTGGCGTGTGCGAGTGCGGCACTGGGCGCGCTGCTGTATGTGCCAATGTGCCGTATCGTATTCGGTCTTTGAGTTTTTTGGTGTTTCTTCGGTATGGCCCACGTGATCGCTGGGTGGGCGGTCGCCTGGAAGCTGTTGGACCCACGAGCCACAGTCTACCAGAGAGACCACCTACGCCCATTACCCGACTGGACGCCGAGCATGTCATCCCCGTCTTCTGGTGGCGGGAGGGCGACCTCTTCGAAACACACCCTGCCGGGGTTTTCACGGAGGCGGCGCGCCGCGCGGTCGACGTCGAATGCTGGGGAGACGGGAGCTCGGGCGGTATCGCTGGGAGGCGCGAGGAGGGGCCCGATGGGGATCGGAGCTGGGAGTGCACCGGGGGTCGAACGGTGGGTGGCGCGGTCGGCAATGCTGGACGCGCTCGACACGGTGTATCCCGATGCTGATCCAGAACCCGATCCAGATCCAGATCCCGAACCGGGGGCGGACGGAGTGGCGGGGAAGCAACGGTCACGATCTGCGTCTGGAGAATACCCGAGTTTGCCAGTGTAGCTCGATGGGGGGTTGAACGCCTGGACCTTTGCCCGGCCGGAGGCACGGGGTGCATTGCGTCCCGCGCCGTTGGGGCCTGCAGGTGAAGGAAAAGCGACGTTTGCTTCAAACGCCCCCGTGGCCGATGCGACGGCGGCGGTAAAGAGCTGCGGCCGCGACTGGGTATAGCCCATGTCACGCTGGGGATACGTCTGGGAAAAGTACTGGGGCTGGGACGGTGGCGACTGGTTGGTGGCGGCGATGAGCGCCGCCGCCGCGGCACGGGTGTGGGGTGCGGGTGGCGTCCGCGGGGTGCGTGGGTGTGGCGGTGCCGACCAGCGCGGAGGCGCAGAGGGTGGGCGTGGCGGCGGGGATGGTGGGCGCTGGGTCGGCTGTGGTTGCGGGGAACGTGCACGTGGGAAGCGGTCCTTGGGCGGAGAGTCGGCCGTGCCTTTGGTGGGTGTGTTTTGCGTACTCAACCTCGACCCACTGGCACGACTCGGGGCGTACTCTGGGATACTGCGTGGGATCGCCTCGGAGACGGTTGCGCGGCGCGGCCCGCGCCGACGCTGGGACGCAGCTCCGGCGGCGGCTGCCGCCACGGCGGCGCACACACACAATGACGAAAGCGACGATGAGGGTGTGCTTCCTCCACCACAGGCGGTGCAATTTGGTGCCGACGAACCGAGGAAGGAAACAGGCGACGTGTCGTCGGAATCGCTATCGGGGATGGCCAGCGGGGCCGTTGCCGGCGACGTCGAAAAGAGGGGGCGATAGTTTTGACGAGGATACGGCGACGCTCGGCGCTGGGGCGACTGGCGAGGCGGCGACGACTGGAGGGCAATGCTGCGCTCGACAAGCGATATAAGGTCGAGGTCCGACTCGCGTTCCTTGCGCGCCTTTGCAGCGGCGGTCGCGGCGGCCTTTGCGGCCGAGCGCGGGGATGCGGCCCGTGAAATGGACGCAGCTGCTAAGCGGGGCGACGAAGGGGCAGTGGAAGGTGGTGAGAGTGCGCGGTCGCGCTCACGTTCGAGGAGCGAGATGAGACTCGCCTCGGCGCGAGAGCGCGGCACGGGCGTGGCGATGGAGAGTGGAGGACCCAGCGCGAGCGATGTGGAGGGTGGAGATGTAGACTTGTGTGGTGGTGGGCGGGACGGGGAGCCGGCGGGTGATGAGTGCTGCGAGAGGGGGAGTGGGCGAGAGAGACCCGCTGGGGGCCTGTATTGGGAGGGAGGTGGTTGAATGCAGATCATGAGACGGGGTGGGGGATAAATGAGTGTGGTGGACGTTGTGGGAATGTATTATTAAATAATAGACGAGTGGTGGTGGTGGTGGTGGTGGTCGGGCCAAGCAAGGGTCGGGGAAGGCGCATGGGAGACAAAGGAAGGGCGAAGCGGGCAAAGGGAGCGTGGGTGGGTGGGTCGGAAGGTTGGTTCGGAAGAAGGGAGAAGGAAGGGTTGCGGTGGTGGTACGTGGTACGTGGTGATGGTAGCGGTGCGGATAACGGATCTAGAACGGGGATGGGATGATAGAGGCAAAGGCAGAGGCAAGCGAGTGTAAGCGGGTGATGAGTGATTGTGTGTGTGTATGGCATGTGCAGGTACATGCTGGTCATCAGGCAAGATGGGCACGACGACGACGACACGACGTTTTGCCGTCTACGTCGGTTGGGTTTGTGCTCGTTTGCCACGCACAGACCGCCACCCGCCACCATGCCACCAATGATGACCTCGGTGCACCTCGTTTCCGTCGGTTTCCCTCATCCCCACAGTTATCCCCCACAATTTGACATCACTCGTGCCCTACTTGTCCTGCATGTTTCGGTGCCCTCCCCCCTGCTAGCCCTATTCTGACTCGTCAAGGCCTCGGTTTCTCAGTGTCGCCCTTGGGACAGAGCTTCTCGAGGGCGATCTGGGCGGCGGGGCGTGCTGACCCTCTTGTGGCCGCTGGTGTAATGCGTGTTTAGGATGGGTCGATGGCGTGGCGTGGCGCTCGCACCGCCTCGCACGGTCGCACGACAGGATCGCCACAAACGCCAGGACGCAAACCGACACGGGCCACGGGACACGCAAGCGCAGCCAGCTGCAGGCTGCAGGCCGTCCAGCTTGCAGGCATGCAATGCAGCAAGCAATCCAGGCGCCAGGTGCCAGAAGCATGGCCAGCATGGATGATGAACCATGCACGAGTGCACGATCCTTGTTGAATGTCGGATCCCCGCCCCAACAAATCGACTCTACCAAACACGCACCTGCCACATTTGGTTTTCCACAAGATGCAGAATACCCATTTGGTTATCGTCGTCGGTCTCCTGTGTCGTCGTCGTCACGTCGGTCCATCGGTCCCAATCTGGCTCACAGTCCTGGCCGTGGACGGTGATGCTCACGAGATTACACGACTCACATGCATTGTCATGGGGTTGCCCCTATGACCTGTACCCTCGTACCCTCGCAACCCTCAGTTGGGCACAACCAGTCCTCGTCCATCTGTGTGAGGGTCGGTGCAAAGCCGCGGCCCGCCACCATCAGATGTGGCAGCTGCCCTCCGCCCCAGACACCGTACGGGGCGATCACTGCCATGTCTCGGCGTGATGCTGCCGTGGCCGTGGGCCGGGACAACGCCACGCCATGAGATCGGCCATCGGCCGCGTCGGCCTCGGGGCATCGCAGGGAACGAGGGAATGAGGGGGAGCCTGTAACGACATGTCAGTGGCCCGAGCGCGGGGCCGAGGCGCAAGAATTCGGGGGGTTGTTGCGTTGGTCCTGGAGCTTTGGTCTGGTCTGATTTGTTTTCCGGGTGGTTTGTAATATGCCCCGCCCGCTGCTAGCTGCAAGCTGCTTGCTGCCGGCCCTGTCTACTTGTCAGAGCCGATATCCGAAGGGGTAGGTGTGGTGACGCAGGCAGAGGCGCGAGCTGTCACAGCCCACCTGCTACTTAGCCTCCTACCTACTGCACTGTACATGTGTAGGAAGAAGGAAGGGATAGAGCGTGCATGCCAGTGCACGGTGTGCAAGCAGGCTTCCTTTGGTCAGGCCTGCAGGCAAGTGTCGGGCAAGGAACAAACGGACAATGCTACCTTCCACGTCGTCCCATCGCACGCCACCGCCACACCCCACACCCCACACCCCACACCCCACCGGGCCCCAGCTGCAAGTTACCAGGTCCAGGCGGCGCCACCGCCACGCCACGCACCATACATCCCACTTGAAACCGTGTCAGCGTCATGTCACACGTCGACACGTCGCGTCTTCTGTGCCGTGTACGGTAGTGTGTCTCGTGTCACGGATCACGCGTCCCAGAGTCCCCCGTTTCCATCCTGTCTATCCTGTCCTAAATTTGTTGTCCTTCTGCTACAATTTCCTGCATTTCCCAGTCGTGCCCTCTGTCCTACGCCTATGCCCTATACCCTACTGTATGCCCTATCCACTTTCCCTCCTGGCCACTGCCCCCATGGCCCATGCCCATGCCCCTGGCCTGCAGCTTGCATCCCGCGTTCGCCCGAATCCTTTCGCCCGAGCACCCCCACCCCCACAGCTGTGCCCGCGTCCACGCCCACGCCCGCACCCGCGCCCGGGCATAGGTCCGAGGTCCGAGGCCAGGCCACGTCGCACGCTCGCAGTCAATGTCATGACGGTTGGATTGCCGATACGTCTCCCACCTCCCACTGACCGTCTCGGCACCATCGCTTGCTGCTACTGGTGGAGAGTCACCGATACCCCGCAGCACAGACGGGATGCAGACTGCTTACTGGTTCACACCCCGCATACCCCGCAACCTCGCAGCGACGTGCTGTGTCGCAGTGTGGCAGTGTCGCAGTGTCGCAGTGTCGCAGTGTCGCAGTGTCGCAGTGTCGCAGTGTCGCAGTGTCGCAGTATCGCATTGTCACAGCGTCGCAGCGTCGCAGTGTCGTCTACTGGGTCGAAACGAGGCACGAGGCACGGCACGCCCCTGGCGCGATCGATAAGCTTCCTCATGGAATGTGGCATGGCATGCGGCCATCACCATGAGACTTGAAGGCCACGCCCAACATGGCTAGTGGCTGTACGTGCCCCGTGTGAGCGGAAGCAGGTCGGGATCGGCGTGGGGATCGAATAGCCGTGCGCCCACGGAGGCGGGTAGACTGTGGCGGATACGGATGTGGGTGCGGGAGCGAGTATCTCCGCCGGGCATTAGAAGCTTGCAACCAAAGCTTAGCGAGCGTCTTTCGTCATTGCCACAAACTAGCCACGGCGCGTCGCGGTACGGAACACGGAACATTACCTGCTGTGCTCTATCCGTTCCGAGGGGCGTGGCGTGGGATCGGGGGCGCCTGTGGTGTTTGGACTGGCTGGGTTCAGTGGTAGGATGGGCTGTTTCTGGACGGGGTAAGGTGGTCGGGTTTGGTCACTGGCGATGTGTGCGGGTAAACCGCCCTCGTCTGTGGCATAGGACGGGCTGCTGGCAAGTTACACGACGCGTTTCCACAGAACAGGTCCGGTGGTCAGCCTTGGTCAGCCTTGGTGGCAGCCCTGCGACGTCCGACATGCGAGACATCGAGGTCGAAGTCGTGTCCCAGATGAGCACGTACGCGTAGTCAGTGGTCAGCAGCGAGATCCCCCACTGTGACACCCTTGCTTCCGACGCGTTGCATACCCTGCCGTGTCGTCTCTTTTGACACCACACAAACAGTATACCACACTCTAACGTCCCCCGGTCTACAGGTACTGGTTGTCCTTGAGCCACTGCTCGACGTCGGCCTGGCTGCGCTTGAACCAGTCCGAGTCGGCCTGGAGGCCGTCGTACACCTGCTCGACGGCGAGCTTGTAGCGGCGGACGTCTGGGTGTTAGTTTTTTGTGTCTTGCAGTGTCGTGGGGTTGCTCACCCTTGGTCTTGAAGAAGTCCCTGGCCGTCTCGAGGTCCTTGGGGCTCGAGAGGTAGCCGAACGAGCCCTTGATCAGGTAGCTCATGCCGAACGAGGCGCCAAACTGCTTGTCGAGCTGGGTGTGTCAATGGCGGAACTAAGTCGTACCACGGTATTATGCTGTTACAATCTCCACTCACATCATCAAAGTTGTCCATGAACCACGCAAGGGTGCGGCGGCGCGAGGCGCGGTTGGCGGCGAGGGCGTGGCAGAGGACGTAGAAGTCCTGGAGCTTGACGCTTCCGTCCTTGAACATGGCAAAGGTGCGGTCGAGGAGCTGCTCGTCCTTGGACGCGCCGAGGGCCCAGATGCAGTCGACCTTTGTGGACGGGTTGGGGGGGTTGTCGTACGTCTTGCGGATGCAGTCGTACTCGGTCTTGCCGCCGTGGCGGACGGCGTTGACAAAGATGGTGCGCTGGATCTCGGGGGGGATGCGCGAGTCGTCGCCGTTTTCGAGGTACGGCTTGAAGCGCGCCTTGAGCTCGGCGAGGACGTCGGCGTCCTCGGCCGCGGCCGAGACCGAGACGGCGAGCGCACGGAGCTCCTTGACGTCGGGGGCGTCGTCGGGGCCGTCCTCGTAGCCGAGACGGTCGACAATGGGGCGGAACACCTTGATGCGCAGCTTGTTGATGGCGTCGCGCACATTCTCGGGCTGCTCCCACCACACCTGCGACAGGGCACCGAGGCCGCCGCTGACCTCGGCAAACGGAAGGTACTCGGTCTCGGTGGCGCCGAGCTCGTTGATGAGGTTGAGCGCACCCGCAGACTTGCCGTAGCCCGCACGCCAGAGGGTGACGGCGTCCGAGACAAGGCCCACACGGTCAGACACAGAGTACGACGAGGCCTCCTTGCCAATCTTGGCGAGGCGCTCGGGCGTGTACAGGACACGGTAGACACCAATGGTGTCGGCGTTGAGCTTGAACGAGTCGGCACCCTGCAGGTCGTACGTCGTCGAGCGGTCCTTGAGGACGGCCTTGTGGTCGATCGACGCCTGCTTGCCGCCGTCGCCGAGCGTCGTGACCTCGAGAGGGACCCACCAGAGCGTCTGGTCCTCCTCGGGCTTGACGTCACCCGTCGACAGGAAGCGGTTCTGGGTGAGCTTGAGCTGGCCGTTGCCCGTCTCCTCGACCGTAATGACCGGGAAGCCGACCTCGCGCGTCCAGTTGGCCATAATCTCGGCAACGTCAATGCCCGACGCCTCGGCGATACCGTCCCAGAGGTCCTTGGTCTCGGCGTTGCCAAAGACGTGCTTCTTGAGGTAGATCGAAACACCCTTCAGGAACGTCTCCTCGCCGACGACACCGGAAAGCATGCGGAGCACAGACGCGCCCTTCGAGTACGAAATGGCGTCAAAGATCTGGTTGATCTGGTTGGCGTCCGGGCAGTCGACCTCGATCGGGTGCGACGAGCGCTGCGAGTCGAGCGCGAGCGCACGCGTCAGGTGCGTGTTGAGGAACTCTTGGCGCACCTTCCACTCGGGCCAGATGCGGTCCGGGATGACAAGCTCGCCCATGAGCGTGGCAAACGCCTCGTTGAGCCACAGGTTGTCCCACCACTTCATGGTGACAATGTCGCCAAACCACATGTGCGCAAGCTCGTGGCACTGCACAGTCGCCACGCGCTTCTTGGCTGCCAGCGACGACTTTTCCGGGTCGTACAGGTACGCCGTGGTGCGGCCCGTGATCAGACCCCAGTTTTCCATGGCGCCCGCGTCAAAGTCGTGCGCGACAAGCGTGTCGAGTTTGGGCAGCGGGTACGCAATGTCAAAGATCTCCTCGTAGATGGGGAGAGCCCACTTTTTAATGTCCAGGCCAAACTGCGCCTGCTTGATCTGGTTGGGCGTCGCATAGATCTTGAGAGGAATCGTCTTGCCCGTGAGCTTGGACTTGTGCTCGCTCTCGAGGTGCGCAAACTCGCCACACGCAAACGCAACGAGGTAGGTTGAGACGAGAGGCGTCGACTCAAACTTGGTAATGTTCCAGTTGTCGCCGGCGGCCGAGGCCTCAGTCTTGCCCTCAGTCTTGCCCTCCGTCTTGCCCTCGGTCTTGCCTTCCGTCTTGCCTTCCGTCTTGCCCTCCGTCTTGCCCTCAGTCTTGCCCTCAGTCTTGCCCGAGGCGTAAGACTTGGTGAGCAGAGAGCCAAGCTCGTAGCTGCCCGAGAGAACGTTCTCGGCAGAGACGTTGGACGCAGGCTTCCACGGCTTGACGCCGGTCGAGGGCATGTTGGCGAGGACAGTGTCCTTTTCGCGGTGGATCATTGAGATCTCAAACTCGGACTTGATGAGCGGCTCGTCCCACGACGGGAACGCGCGGCGCGCAGCAGTCGGCTCAAACTGGGTAAGAGCGTAGCTGCTGTCAGTGCTGGTTCGTTGTGGTATAGAGTCTGTGCCTCGCTGGTTCCTCGTGCCTTTGTTGACGTCTACTTCACTCCTCGGAGTGTTGTAGATGTCCACACAAGACGGTCCTCACTCGACCACCCCACACAGCCCTCACCATCTCCCTCTACGCCGCTCCGTGTGTGTCTGTCCCGGCAGCTACCGCCAGCCGCACCACTGCTGGACTCGAAACGCGCTTGACTATCGCAACGCCTCGCATGGGGCTCTTTGTCGATGCGGGCTGTAACGACGTGTTCCCTTGGCCACCTCGCACTCGACGTCGCCTCTGTTCGCCCTCGCGTTTGCCCACCCGCATCGCCCGCTCTCGTTACCTCCTCTACCGATCATCGCCAACTCCCAGCTCTACCGACCACACTCACATGGGCTTCTTGCCGCTCTCATCCGGGTCGCCGTCCGACTTGTAGTAACCCATCATGTTCCCGCCAAGCTCCGCCTCCCAGCGGAAGAAGAGCTTGATCTTGTCGCCCTTCTTGAGTCCACCATTGGGGAGGGACTTGAGGCTGACGGTACCGCGCTCCTGGTCCTTGTCGACCGCGAGGTCTGCGGCGGGGATCTGGATCGCGGCCTCGGTCTTGCCCTCGTTTGTCCCCAAGGCAATGTGCGTGACCTTGAGGTCTGGGTGGAGGTTGAAGGTGATGGCGGTCGAGTCGTCGAGGACATCGAGGGCAATGAGGGCCTCGCCCGAGAACGAGGGCGGGGACGACTCGAGGTCCGTCTTGAACACCAGGTCATAGTGGCGCGGGTACACGTTTGTGGGGAGACGGTAGTCCTCGGGCTTGGCCGTGGACGGCGATGCGCCGCCGGGAGCAGACATGGCTTCGGACTGGTGGCAGAAACACAGACCGCGGCGGTGGAGTTTTGAGGGCGTGCGCGGGGGCAGGCGCGAGAGGCGGTCCGAGGTAGAAAGGAGGGGGCGACGCGCAAGCGGCGACGTGGACGAGGTGGAGGAAAGAGCGACGGAGCTCTGAAACGGTCGTCAGTAACGAAGGAGTGGAAGCAACGTACAAGTGTCCTTGTTGCAAGCGATGTGCGTGTGCGGGCGAGCTGGCGTGTGTGGATGGGCCAGAGCCTGATGGAAGGGAGAGGCATCTACTTGTTAAATAAACAGGTGCCAAGTCACAGCAAGGCGGCGGCGGGTGTTTCTTTCTTAGACTCTGTCAAAGTGTCCAGCATGTCCAGTGCTGCCAGGCAGCTGCAGGCAGGCACACATGGCGGCGGCTGTCGTCACTGCGCACCTTTCGCAGCTCCGACATTCCGACATGTCACCGGCACGGCACCAAATTCAGGCAAGCCCTCGGACTCTGCCGACGCACCCACCCCACGAGCCACAAGCCCCCCTGCGGAGCCTACGCCGACCACTAGGCGCGCTAGGACCTCCCCGCCCACGCCGGTTTCCGCGCCGCGTCACGTTGGACAGCCCATGCAGCCCACGCCCCTAAGACCCGTCCGCCACCTCCGTCACCAAAAACAGCGTGGACAACGCCTCGCTACACCTGAACACCGCATGGTACACTCTGCATCCCAACGTGCTCCCTGCCCCAAATAGCCCTAGCATATCTAGCACCCGTGCTAATCATCGTCAAAGTCTTCAATGTCGTCGTCTTCCAGCCAGCCCACTTCGTCCTCCTTGCCCTCCATCGGATCATCGGCGTCCCAGCCGTATGAATCAGGCACGCCCATGCCATCCTCGCCGGCGGCTTCTGCCTCAAAACTCGGCTCGTCTTCAACCGTATCACGTGATGTTATTTCGATGCTGCCGTTTGTCGTCTGCCCTGCGTGGTACGGCGCCAGGGCGAGAGGCTGCACAGAGATGGGCAAAAGTGGGCCTACGAGTGGTCAATGCAGTTGCCAAAACAACGTACTCACGTCGGGAGAGAGACTGCACTTTGATCGCCATGGGCACCGTCTCCATCGCAAGCACAGACTTGGACGCGATCCCTCCCCACACGACGTTACCACCTGGTGCCCCGTTCGCCAGGGCGACGCTCGAGGCCACTGCCTTCTTGGCCATATACCCTGCGGCAACGTCCAGAAGCGACGCATTGTCTCGTTCAAGTCGGTACGACTCGAAGAACTGAGGTTTCGTGACCTTTTGCCCCAAGCTGGAAAGTTAGCTCAATTTTCTGCTCATGGCAGCTAACCGTGGAACAGGCGACGGGAGCGCCATCAACGATCCTCGCACTGTCAGATGCAGCGCGTACGCAATGGCTTGTGGGCTGGACTGCCACTAGAAAGGTTAGCTTACATCACGTCTATCACTCACAATATCGTCATCTGTGCGCATCAGGTCGGCCGCGCAAAAGTCGTCCAAGAGTGCGCTGAGCTCCTCGATCTCGGAGCAGAATTGGGGGACGTTTTGATGGATCCAGAGCGCAAATGTGGACGCGTCCACGGGGATCGTCGGAATGAATGCCTGCCGGGTCAGCGAAATCCAGGGGCATCTGGCTCACCTCCATCTGCACCATCGACTTATTCCTCTCAAAGTCCCGCATATGTGGTGGCAGTACATCTGTATCTGGCAGACGCCTAACAGCATCAATCTCCTCAAGGTCGTCGTTTTCTGTGGAAGGATCGCCGAGGCGTTTGTTGTAAAACACCTTGCCCAGCGCATGGAAGAGATTGAGCGACTGCTCGCGACGCGTCACTGCGTCGAGTCTTCTGGTCAGCTTGTGCTCGCCTGCGGTGGCACTCACGCTGCGCGGATCTCGTCGCTGACGTCAATCTTGGCTCCCCGACCTCCGCGGCTACCACGCCCAGTCGCCTTGGGTCGTGCTCCATCCGTCTTCCTCTTCTTAGAGCTCTTCACCGAATTGCCGGTACACAGCAGCTGGAGCGAGTTGATCGCCGAGCGAAGGTCCCCCCGAGACGACTGGGCGATGAGCTGAACGGCGCCGGTAGATGGGCGCTTTGCGGGATCTGAGATGGCAAGGTTGAGAACGCGGTTGAGGGCTTTGATAACAAATGTCGGGGCCAGCGGCAGGAAGCTATGGGTTAGGTTCCCTCCGCTACCCAGCGGCACGTCACTCACTCAATCTCGGCACACCAGGGTCCGTCTTTGACTTCGCGTCCGACGACGTCGAAGATAGTCTCCAGGCCACCGCGATCACGCCCCATCCAGCTTTCCTCCGCTCGTCCGCCCGACCCGGAATCGCTGTGGACAATGATAAGCGGACAGCTCGCCGAGTTATAGCTCTTGCAAAAGGCAAGGAGGGTTTCGTGGAATGCGTCGCGCGTGGGGCGGTGGCTGATGTTCGGCAGCGAGGTCATGAGGAGTGCTCGTGGTGGAGGAGCAGTGTGCTGGGATGAACTCCCTACCGACATGTTGAGTGTAGGGTAAGCGTTCCTTGAAAGGAAGGCGGTGAGTTTCGACATGGCCGACTCGTGTTCTGCCATTAGCGGTGCTGGTACTGGAGGACTCACCAAACCCGCCGCCCAGACTGCGCTCCTCGACGCTTTCTGTCCACTCGGCAAGCTCGACGCCCAGTTGCTCCGCCAGGAGGCGAACAGTCGTTGTCTTTCCGATTCCAGCTGGGCCTGTTACCAGCAGCACTCGCTGGGAGGTCAGCGCTTGAAACTTCAGTTACCTACCTTGTACTTGCGTAGCCGATCGCGCGTCGTCTCGTTTGGTCGGTGCCCAGATGCAGCAACAGCCTCTGGAATGCCATAAACAGCTTCATGGAGCCACTCCCTGACTTTGGCAACTCGTGCCTTTCCAGGCGCGAGTTCAGACTGTCGTCAGCTGCTTTCTCCCAAGCAGCTCACCTCTGATTCTGGAGCGTAGAGGTCTGTCCACATGGCATTGGCGGCGGGGGTAGCTGAGTTGTGAGCTCAGGAACGCTCACCGTAGCTCACCAAACGATCTCCTCTTTCGTGGAGAGTCGTCCTCGTCACTGTCGATAATCTCGATCACCTCGTCGGCCCTCCCCTTGCCCTTCCCTCGTTTGGCAGGCGGTGCGGCCGACGAGCGCGCAGCGGTTGCCGACTTGGAAGGCACTGGAGGTGGTGGCATGCGCATGCTATCGTCCATTGAGGGTGTCGACGAGCGCGAGCGCGCCGACGTGCTCGGTCCCGCCTTTGAGTTTGTGTTGGTACTGGAACTGGGAACACGCGCAAACGAGAGCGTCGGTTGGAACTGCTGGTCAGCTGCGTGCTGGGTGGGTGGTGCAAAGAAGACATACCGAGCTGAGGCTCCCCATTCGCTTTGGAGGCTCTTTCTTCGCTGCACTCTTCTTCCCGCCCGCGGGAGTACGACCGCCTTTGGCCGGCGGCATCGTGACGAGTTGTGGGAAAGCACGGCGGTTTGCAAGAGTTTGTGGACAGAGTCAAAACAAACCGTTCCCTCCGACCGAAAGATGTCCCACCGTACGCGTGCGTGCCTTCCCTCCACTTCTGGCGATGATGCGGGGTAAACCGAACCCCGGAAGCAAATCGCCTCGTCGCGTCATCAGCCTTGTTGCTGCCACCGAGACAAGAAGCCGCATCGAGCAG
This sequence comes from Pascua sp. PH4015B, assembly GCA_025502685.1. Classification (NCBI taxonomy): domain Eukaryota; kingdom Fungi; phylum Basidiomycota; class Tremellomycetes; order Trichosporonales; family Trichosporonaceae; genus Pascua; species Pascua sp. PH4015B. The sequence continues at coordinate 38,244 of JAMFRD010000079.1, read as the reverse complement.
AGCAAGCTATCAAGCGCTCCCTCAAACCCCCACTCCATCGAGCTCGACGACACCAAAACACCCCGACATCGCGACACAGGACGAGCGCCCCGGTGGCCCAAAGGAAGCGCGCGCCAGCCCATCATGGTGAGCTAGGCTTCTCCTACCACGCAGCTGACACCACAGTCGGCCCTCTTCAACTTCCAGTCCCTCCTCCTCGTCCTCCTCCTCTTCATCTGCACGTGCACGTACATCCGCGGCGCGGCGCCGGGCCTGGTTGACCGTAACCGTGAAGGGTGAGTTGGAAGCTTCGCAAACGGCCGTGGGATGTGTGCCACATCGTGGTGCGCTAAAAATGCCTGTTCCACCGATATCAGAGCGTGGCAAATGCTGCCACATTGTTCTCCTTCCCTCACCGACACGTTGATACTGATCCGCAGGTTCTTTGGCCTCTTCTTCAAGGCGGCACGGATAGGCGAGCGTCTTTCACCCTACGTTTCTCTAGCGTGTATCATCATGGCCGTAATGATGATGATGTGAGGTACAGCATGTATTTATTCATTAGATCCAGCATGATCCAGCAGCGCGTCGCGAGGTAGCGAGGAAGGACATCTAACGGGCGAGTGAGTGCATTAGTGAGGACACTGAGGAAGGTCAGGACACCGAGGAAGGTGAGGACATCGAAGAAGGTGAGGATACCGAGGAAGGTGGTAACACCGAGGAAGGTGAGGACATGAAAGAAGGTGAGAACACCCAGGAATGTTAATATCACCCATTTCAATCATTTTAAGAAAGAGTATACATGGCAGGCATGGGGCAGAAACTACTGATACAGGACAACGGCAGGCTACCACTTAGGACGCCGAGCAGCAAGAGCACGCCGACGAGCAAACATCGCCTCCACCTTCCAAACGACCGGCCAATCCTCCATCTCGTCGGTCGGCTTGGACTTGAGCCAGTCGATGCGGAGCGGAAGGACGGCCTCTGCCTTCTCCTGGGCCGTTCCAGGCATGGACATGCGGCGCGTGCGGACCGTCTTGAGGGTCTTGCCGGCCTTGACGGTCGTGTCGTCGGCCGCGCGCTTCTTCTCCTCGGGGACGGGCGCCTTGTCCTCGGCGTCCTTCTCCTTGGCCGGTGCCGCCGCCTGCGCCTCGACCTCGACCTTCTCCAGGAAGGGGATGGGGACGGGCGTGAGCACCATGTTGCGCGCCGTCTTCTTCTCCGCGGCCGAACGCGGCGTCGAGTTGTGACGGACCCGCTGGATGGGGATGCCCATCAGGACGCCGTCGACGGGCGTGGCCGACGCGGGCTTGGCGGGGCGGCGGGCCGAGGAAGCCGACTTGGTGCGGCGCTTGTCGCGGGCCGGCTCGTGGACGCCAGCAATCGGCTCAGCTTCGAGGGTCGCAGGGGTCGCGGGGGTCCACGGAGGCACGACGGTGTCGGGGCGCAGAGGGAGCGACGCGAAGCCCGGAGACGTCGTGACCACCTTGCGCAACGCATCGCGCTCCAGCTCGGCCTCGACGTCGAGCTCGAGGGGCTCGGGCGTGTTGGGCAGCGTCGGCGTCGCCACGCGGCTCTCGCCGTCGGAGAGGTGGGGGATGGTCGGGGACGGCGCGAGCGTCGACGAGCCTGATGACGACGGCGACGTGTCGACGACCTCGACGATGATCGAGGGCTCGACGACCTCGATGGTCAAGGTCGGCGGGGCAAGGACGGGCTCAACCTCGAGCTCAAGTGTGTTGGGAGGCGCGCCGCTGGCCTCCTCGTCTTCCTCCGTGTTGTCGACGACCTCCTCCAGCTGCTCCGCCGCTGGCTCATCGTCGAGCTGGAGTGTCTGGCCGGCGTCCTTCGTGTCCTTGACCTCGGCGCCGTTCTTCTCGGCCACAGCCTCGTGCTCGACGTTCGTGGAAGCGTCCTCGCGAGTCGAATCGGCCGTGCTGGCTGCGCCCGTCGTCTCCTCCTCCACTTCGCCCTCCTTCTCGGCAGCGGCAACCTTCTCCTCGAGCGCCTGGACCGTCTCGATAGTGGGCGTCTCGGTCGCCTCGAGCGATTCGGTCGTCTCGCGCGTGTCGGTCGTCTCGACCGTGTCGCGCGTCTCGACTGTGTCGCTCGTCTCGATCGTCTGGCCGGCCTCGCCCGTCTCGTGCGCGATCTCCATGGCGCTGTCGACCGCGTTGACAGTACCCTTCTTTCCCTTCTTCGCCTGGCGGCGCTTGCTGTTGCGTTTGGCCGTCATGGACGGCCGGCCGACGCCCGCGGGCTCGCCAGCGCCGTCCTCGACCTTGGCCGCCTTGGCCGCAGCGTCCGCCTTCTTGCGTGCGGCGCGGCGCTGGATGGTCCGCTTGTTTGGCGAGCTCGCCATGCTCGTGTCCGCCATGCTCGTGTCGGCAGCAGCGGCGTCGGCGGCGGAGGCGTCGGCGGCGGAGGCGTCGGCAGCGGAGGCGTCGGCGGGGGAGGCGTTGATGTGGTCGGTGGGCTCGACGCTCTTGTTGTCGTCGCCGTCGGTGCGCTCGTCATCGCCACGGGCCGCCTGCTCGACCGCGGACTCCTCGACCTCCGTCACAGTGGCCTCGGTCTTCTCCTGGCCGACGATCTTGTCCGGCACGTCGACGTCCGTCTTCGCGGCGTCGTGGACCGGGTGGCCATCGGCGGCGGTCGCCTGCTCGGTCTGGGTCTGAGCCTCATCGCCCTTGACCTCCTGGGCGCCGCTGTCGTCCGTCGCCTCGACGCCGTTTGCGTCGCCATGCGCGGCAGGCTCGACGTCGTCGCCGGTGGTCGTCCCGTCGTCGTCGGCGGTCGTCTCATCGCCATGCGCCAGCGCCAGCGATGCCTCGAGCTTGGTGTCGTCGGCGAACCAGGTGTCCTCGAGGCCAAGTTCCTCGATCAACTCGTCGAGGATGATGAGGTCCTGTGTCGTGAAGGCGGGGATCGTCGTGGGGATCACGAACTGGGCTGTGGCCGCCTCCTCCTGTGCGACGTTCTCCTCCTCGACGGGCGCCTCCGCCTCAACGGGCTCATCCTCCTCGGCGATCGGGGCAGGGGCGACCTGCGCGTTGCTGGCACGGGCGGCGGCCTTCTTCTTGAGCTCGGCGTTGACCGCGTTGTTGAGCAACGCCTCGAACTCGAGGGAATAGTCGCCAGGCGCGGGGGAGCTGTCACCTTCCTCGGCGACCATGCTCTTCTCCACCAGCTTCTCGTCCTTCTTCTCCACCTCTTCCATCTTCTCCACCTCTTCCATCTTCTCCACCTCTTCCTTCTTCTCCACCTCTTCCTTTTCCTCTACATCCTTCTTCTCCTTGGGCTCAATCTCCTCGTCCTCGCTCTCCTCGGCGAGGGTGTCGAGCGCGGCGCGCGACCAAGCTAAGTTGCGCAGAGGAGACGGCGGCATCGTGACGACGCGGGAGGGGAGCATGAGGAACTCGTCGTCGTTGGTCACGACAGCCCCATCCTGGGCCGCGACGTCTGCGTCATCGACCGGGGCGACCTCGGGAACACTGCCTTGGCATGCAGCGGCCAGCTTCTGGAGTTCTTCCGGGTCAACGTCCTCCGAGTCGTTGCCAGAGGGAGCAGCGACTTCTGGCCCAGAGAGCATGGCCTCGGCCTCGGCCGACGGCTTGGCCTTGATGGCGGCCTTGATGTTGGCGTACTGAGCCGCTACGAACGAGTCGCACAGCTCCGGGCAGATGCTCGTCGACGTCGCGTCCTCGTTCGTGGGCGCGCCGGCCTCGGCCTCGTCGACGGTAGCGTCGGGCTCGCCATCGTCGGCGTTGTCGACGGTGGTGTCGGGATCGGCAGCCTCGACCTTGTCGACCGTCGTGTCGCGCTCGTCGAAGAGCGAGTTGAACGAGCTTTCGCCCTCAGTGCAGTCGCCGGCCGCGAGCGGCTCAAAGTCGTCGTCATCGAGCGGCTCGAGGAGCGTCTCGGGGTCGATAACCTCGACGGGTTCAACGTGCTTGACAGGCTCGTCAGCCTCGACCTCCTCGTCGGTCTCGACGGTCTTGGCAGTGGGCGGAACTTCCTCGAGCTCCATCAGCTCCATCTCATCGTCATCGGCGGCGGGCAGCGCGATGTCGGGCGGCAAGAGCATGCGGACGTCGATCGACAGCTCCGTGGTCATGTCCTGCTACTGCTGAGGAGTAGGCGGGGTGAGGATCAGGTACACGGGCGCCATGGGAGCGATAGCCTCGGGAACGGGCTCGGCGACAACGGGAGCGGGCGCTTTAACCTCGGCAGGGACCTCGACCTTGGCAGGGAGCTCAACCTCGGGCGCAGGCTCGGCAGCCTCGACTGGCGCGGTGACTTCGTGGGTGGTGAGCTCGGCAATGTCAAGCTCAGGCTCGGCGGCCTCGGACGCGGCCTCGCCGGGCAGCTCGGCGGCCTCAGACGCGGCCTCGGCGGGCAGCTCGGCAACCTCAGACGCGTTCTCGGCGGGCAGCTCGACGACCTTGGGCGCGGGCGCAGGGGTCTCGGCGACCTTGGGCGCGGTCGTGCCGGTCTCGGCGACGTTAGGCGCGGGCGCAGCGGACTCGGCGACCTTGGGAGCGGGCGTGGCGGACTCGGTGGCAGGCACAGCTGTCTCGGCGACGGTCGTAGCCATCTCGGCGGCGGAGGTAACATCAGCCGTAGGTGCATCAACCTTGGGCGGGGCCTCGACGACCTCGGTCGTGGGCGCGGCAACCTTGGCTACAGCCTCAACGGCGGGCGTGGGCGCGACAGTCGTGTGCGCGCTCTGCTCGAGGGGGATAGCGCTGCGCAGCTTCTCATACGCGGCAGCGACCTGAGCGCAAAGCTGCTCAGTCGTCGGCAGCGTGCTAACCTTGGATGGGTCGATCTTGAGGCCGACCTTAACGCCATCGAAGTCGTGGACGACGGCGAGTGCGGTGGTGTCCGCGATGGGGTCCTTGTTGAGGACCGTGGTCTCGACCTTCGTGTTGGCGACCGCGTGCGCCTTGTCGTTTGCGGCGGTCGACGCCGACTTGTCCTTGTGAACGGCGGTCGTGGGCGACTTGCCGGTCTTGGTGGCGGTCGTCGACTCGCCGTTCTTGGGGGCGGCCGAGGGCTCGCGGGTCTTGGCGGCGGTCGAAAACACGCCGTTCTTGGGGGCGGCCGAGGGCTCGCCAGTCTGGGTGGCGGTCGAAGACACGCCCTTGTCCTTGTTGTTGTGGATGGTCGAAGACGCATCCTTCTTGTCCTTGGCAGGTACGTCGACTGTGATGATCAGCCCTGCTCATCGCTTGTTTGTTTGGAGTGGAGTGTATGGGGGCTGTGATGGGGTTGCCATGGGTGGTGGCAAGTATGGGAAGGGGCGTGTGTTTACTCACCATCACGGTCCTGGAAACGGGAGGCACGCAGGGTACGCTCCGAGACGAAGACGGACATAGGCGGGGCGACGTCGTCGTACTTGGTCTGCGGTGAGTGACTGTCTGTGTGTGCTGGATGTGCGAGGCAAAAGGCAAGGGGCGAAGCGGTGCAGGCAGGGGATGGGGTCGAGCTCACGTACTGCCCTTGCGGCACAGTGTTTGGTGGTGGCGAGATGGATGGGGCAGTGGTACTCACCTGGGCTGACTCGTTGGCATCGGCGAGGAGCTGGTCCTCGTTGTCGAGGCAGGTGGGCTCGTCTGACGTAGCTCCAAAGAGCCAGAGGGTGGCGATGGCGACAACCCCAACGAGCTCTATGAACTCGATGAGGTCGCAGATACGCGCAGCAACCCACACCATGATCATGGTGGCGGGTGTGCGTGGTGTGTGTGGTTGTTGTGTGTTGGGGGTCCCAGAAGAGCTATTGTTCTACCTAGGACAAGGGACGGGGATGACAATGAACTGTGGTTCTGGAAGATGGGTGATGAAGAGTTGTTGAGAAGACAATGGTGAATGGGTGGTGAAGAGTTGTTGAGAAGACAATGGTGAATGGGTGATGAAGAGTTGTTGAGAAGACAATAGCGAGCGGCAGCTACTTATCCACAGCCCTGGCGGTGTCGTTGGGAATGCTGGGGGTGTGATGGGAATGCCCTGCTGCGTCGCTGTCGAGATGGCTGGTCTAGCGACGCCACGGAGCGGGGTCGCCCATGGTCGCGGTCGCGCGCCCTGAGGTCTCCATCACACTTCGTTCAACCCGCCAGACTGTGGCCGTCCGCCTGCTGCCTGCGTCCACTCGCCTAGCCTCAATGCGCTGCCGTCCATGGTCGCGGTGGCTTGCCCTGAAGTGTCCATCACAGTCTCCATCATGATCCATCACAGTCTCCATCACACGTCTGAAACACACGTCGCCATCACAAGTCGTACGGGCCCCAAAAGTAGCCCCGCAATGTCCTGTGAGTGCCCCAACACCGATCCCTTGGCTCTCCTGCCTGCGTCCAAACACTGCGCGCCGCGCGGGAGCATCCAAACAATGGTCATGGCGTTCGTGGACGCATACCGCGACATGCAACTGTGATGGGACTGTCGTCGAACGCAGCGGCTTGGCGTACGCAGCCCGCGACGCGCTGCGCGATCTGGAGTCCCTGGCCTGATTCCCAACACTGGCCTTCCACCTGCACGCCTGCGTCCAAACAATGGCCGCGTGGCTCGCTCGGTACACACTCCACACATGACCCGACCTGTGAGTGCGATGGGACTAGCTGCTTTGCGGGCAGAGGTGTGCGCGACGCACCGAGCGATGGTGGCATCCTGTGCGTGTACACGCACACTGGCTTGTCGGGGATCTGCATTGTGCTTCAGAGCATATGCATATACGCACGGACAAGACGCCTCCATAAGTTCATGTGTGGTGGTCTGCATGGCTGCAGACGTTGCGTGCGTTGTGCTGCATGGGTTGCATGGCCTGCACGGACTGTGGCTTGGCGCGGTGGTGATCGTAACATTGCACGACGCGCGGAATGCGCTCGCACTGTTTCAGACGGCGGCGACTGAATTTCATGTGCGTCACCTGCCCTCGGCTCCGATGCCGGATTTCCTGCTTGTAAGCGTTTTGGTACTCTTTCACTGTACTCGTACCATGTATCGCTCTGTCCTGGACCCTCTGTGTATGTTCTGTTTGGTTAATCCAACGCGCACTGCATGCATCCATCGTTTGTGAACACATCTGGCATCTCTAGCTGTCCAGCCGGGTGGCAAAGTGCCACAACGTCATCGCGTTGCATCTGGATTTTTTTCTGCCCATTTTATGATATTTTATCCGGTTCCTGGCGGTCGCTGCACGCGTCCGAGGCTGCTTGGTCTTTGCCGCTGGCTTGCCTCCTCAGCTCGCTATTCCGTCATCGCTCTAAACCATCATCGGCATCATGAGCCCCAAAGCCGCCACATCGCGCGCGACATCCGCGCCAGTGGCTGCTATCCGAAAGGCTCTTGGGTCTTGGGAGGCGGGCGACCAGGCGGGTCAGAAGACATGGTGAGTTTGGGTGAATGCTCTTTGGGCTATTGTCCGAGCTATTGTGTTGTTCTTGAACTTGCCCCACTGACAACCAGTGTCGCTGCCGTCGTGCAGGCCGCCAGTTCCGAGGGCGACTCCGAGGCCGCAAGCTCAGCAGGGCCTTCCACGGCACTCGACCTGTCGCACGCAATCCACCTGCTTGTTCGCTCGTCGTTACCAGCAGCGGCACTGGTTGCGGCTTTCAAGGAGGCGTATGCCGCCATTGACGAGAACGGTGCCACGGCACTCAGCATGGCTCTTCTCGACACGGTCGATACGCTCAAGGTAGCCGGAGAGGATGTAGAGGACCTCGCTGCGGCTGAGAAGAAGCCAGAAGCCGACGCCAAAGCGCTCGATGTCGTCAACTACCTCGTCGTACGTCGTCGCTCAAGACACCGGCGCATCATTCCGATGTCGATGTCACCATCCGGTCCCAACCTAACACCCCCAGATGGACCAAGTACTCCCAAAATACCTTGCAAACCTCGTCCTGTCGCCCAGTCAGCTCCTTGCCCTCGGCCTTCACCCCACACCAAGCAGACCCGAAGTGCTGCATCGTGCCCTCATCAAGCTCAACACGAGCGCATATTTCAAACAAAAGACAACAAACCTCCTCCGCGAGGCGAGCGAGGGATTTTCTCGCCTCATCGTTATCCTCACCGGTCCCGCAGTGCTAAGCCCCAATGCGCGCACCGAATCTCCCGAGGAGCGCACCCTCCGTGCCCAACGCGCATGGAGCCGCATACACGACCTCCTCTCCTACTTTCCTCTCCAACCCGTCCGCGTCCTCGACCTCATTCTGGAAGTCGCTACCTGTCACGTCGCGATACACTCGGCATTCTTTCTGGAACTCTTGCAACAGTCCGATTGGAAATCCATAACGACTCCAACAGACGCCGGCACTGCCAAGCCTGGATCCGTCGACGCAGAGGTCGCTCGCATTGCCCACAGCATGGACGTCGACTCGACGCATTGGAATACCATGGCGATCACGCAGGCTCTCGGGTTCCGCTTGGAATGGTACCAGGTGGGTAATTGGCGGCTCGCACGTTCTAACCCAACAGTCCCCGGAGAACAACACAGGTGAAACTCCCAAGGGTCTCTTGTTCCTCGCCGCCCTCCTTGTCAAGCATGGCTTTGTTCAGCCCGCGTACCTACTCGCCAAGCTCAGCCCCGACGACAGCGGTATGGACGAAATTCATGCTCGCTACAAGCAGCAGATGAGCTCGCGGTCTGGCCCACAAAATGCGCTCATGAACACGGTCCTTGTCGACGACGATGCCCCAGATGGTGGTGCTTCCAAAGCTGCGGACGTTGTGGAGCCTCCCAAGCCGAAGGCGGAGCAGAAGATTCGCTTCCTGCACGCTCTTCTGGCCATTGGAGAGGTCAACCTCTCCAGCTTCCTGCTCGCAAAGTATCCATGGACCGTCATGGCCAGCCCCGAGATCGCCGACATTGTGCTCCGCAACATCAACTACTCGTTGGATCCGCTCTTTCGTCGCATCGTCAAGAGCCCGCCATATAAGCGGGCGCCTGTGGTCAAGCGTGTGCTCGAGATTGTGCCCACACTGGACTCGCCACCGCCACCGCCAACGGAGACGAAGGAATTTGTCTTCTTTGTCTCGGACTGGATGAACGGACTCGAAGTCTGGGAACGGGCAGAGGACCTGTACGAGAAGGGCGGACGATGGCTGTCCCTACTCGCAGGCCTCGGTGGCCGTGACGCTGCAATTATGGCCAAGCTCTGCCGCGTCATGACCACGCACTTCTTGGCACTGCGGGATGAAAAAGTCCGCACGTTGGGGATCGCGCCAGGCGTCCTGAGCCGGGAAGACGCTCTTGCCGTCCAGCCGACGGATCAGGAGATGGCGCCTTGGCTTGGCCTGATCCGCAATACATTGCTGCCGGCCCTTTCCCTCTCCGATACCGCTAGTGCGTCCTTTGACTACGACCTTGGCAAGTTGCTCCACCTCTTCTCGTTCAACACTCTCGCTGGACTCGTTGGCGAGTGGCGAGATGGCACGTGCGATGTCAAGTCCCGCACTCACCTCCCTCCCGCTGCCAACGCGACGACCAAGAGCACTCGCGAGATCAAGCAGGCTCTCGCTCGCGTCACTGCTGCGTCCTCGGCTCCAGGAGCGGGACAAAGCACTGCACAAACCAACGCAGCGGATCGTGGTCCTGCCCGTGCTCTCTCCAAGCACGGCCACTCCAATCCCGCAGCACTCTGGACAGCAGGCAACGCGCAGGTCATCTCGTACGGCAGTATCGGCAACATTGGTGAATACTTTATCGATGTCGGACGGTATACTGCCAAACTGTCACGCGACGTGGCTGTCTTCACATGGGTCGACACGCTTTCGAAAAACTCGAACGCGAAGGCCATTGAGAGTAAGTTTGAATAGCCGGCATGGGACCTGACTATCAGACCTCGCCACATTTGTTGGTCTTGTGAACCGTCGCTTCGACTTCCAGCTCGAGCCATTGCTCAGGCTCATCACGAGTCAATTAAAACAGCTCGACTCGTCAAGCCTCATCATTGTGGAGAAGCTCATGAGCGGCATGACCGGAGAGGACATTGTCGCAAACTACGCCATCTCCGTCGAACAGCTTCAGGCGTTCACCACGGGGCCAGAGATGGTCCGCGAGGCGTTCTACGAGACTGAGATTACTTGTGCTCCACGCAAGCCTCGTCGCGCGCGCGAGTTGCTTCGGTATATCGACAAGAGCCAGCCCCGCTTGATCAAGGCCCTGCGCGAAACATCGTTGGCTGTTCCCATCATGGTGGGCCTCGCGAGGGTTGCAAACGACTCTCTGCGCTACAACCCTGAGCTTTCGGTGCACGCCATGAGCACCAAGAACGACTACGTGCGTACCTGGAGCTGAATGTAGCTGACTTAGTAGGCGCACGACGTGTTTGCCCTCTACTGCGACTTCGTTGCCCAGAACATTCCAGCGGACGAGTTGATGGAGGATATCCCCTCCCTGTCAATGCTCCAAGGCGAGGAATACTGTGACCTTGATGCTCAGCTGGCGTGGGCGGTGCTTCGTCCAAAACTCGGCGCTGCCCTGCGGGCCCAGGAGCAACGGGACAACAACGGGATGGATGTCGACGACGACGACACCCAGGGTTGGTGGCCAGTGGCATTGAACTCAACTATCGAGGAGGCCGCGAATTTCATGCCTCCTGACCCCAAGCTGCTCATTGGATGGTAAGCAGGAATTTGACGATGTCTGCAGCTAACGGCCAGCCCATTCTTTGTCCGCTTCAATGTCCTCCAGGCGAGCGACGTTGCGATTTCGACTGCAACGTATCAGAAAGCGCACGTCCGCATCAACAAGCTCATCCTCGAGCTCACCAAGGGCGCACAGACGGGTGAGGTCCGACAGGAGCTCAAACGCCTGCGTCACCGCAGCAAGCTACTGCAAGACGAGAAGACAGCACAAGAGGAACATGTTCGGCGCACGCGCGAGCAGCTGGCCAGTGAGAGCACCGAGTGGTTCGCTGAAGCACGTGCGCACGACCGTGAAGGCGCCATTGCGTTGGCGCTGTATGACCAGTGCTTCCATCCTCGTGCCATCTACTCTCCCGCCGACGCCTTATTCGTTGCCAAATTTATCCGCATGGCCCACGACTTTGGCACCCCCGGGTTCTCGACCGCCAAGGCGTACAATCTGTTCTTCCAGAACAAGCTCGCGGTCAAGATTGTCGAGTGTACCGAGAACGAGGCACGCAACCTCGGACGTGCTCTCTTCTTCATGATGGCCGACCTCGATGCCTGGTACCAGAAGGAGGAGTTGTATTACCGCGAAGCCCTAGGATGCGACGTACCGCCCAAGGTCGACGGACAAGACGATTCGGCCAAGCGTGAAGCACTGGCGGCGACTGCGACGCTCCCAGGCATGGACTTCCGCACTACTCCGACAGCGCCGAAGCGCCGCATGACGTGGGAGGACTTTAAGAACTACTACGCCAAACTGCACAACAATCTCTGTCAAGTGGGTACGACGGCGAATGACACTAGGCTGACCCACTCAGAGCCTCACAAAGTGCTGGACATCCGAGGACTGTTACAGCCCAAAGAACGCGATCGTCATCGCGCTCCAGCTCCTCCCGTACTATCCGATCATGCTCACCAACGCCAAGGCCATCGAAGACGCTGTCAACGCGCTGCTCAAAAAGGACGACCTCACGCCAGACATTGTCCCCGCCTTCAGGTCGTATCTCAGCCAGCTCAAGGCGCGCAAGATTCAGCGTCCGTGCATTTCTCGTGCAGAGTTCCATCCTGTACGTGGCCAGCTGCATAGATCCAGTAACTGTGACTGACGCCTTCAGTCGGCCGCTGCTCAAATGGAGGCCAAGAAGAAGGCCGACGCCGCAGCCAAGGCAAAAGCTGACGCTGAGGCAAAGGAGAAGGCAGAGGCAGAGGCAAAGGAGAAGGCGGCGGCACAGCCTGAAGCGCCCGCTGCAGAAAGCACCACTGAGCTGGCTGCAGACGTGCCCGCAGCTGCTCCCGCAGCTTCTGCAACCCCTGTACCGCCGAAGACGTCGGCAGACGTCATGCTCTTGCGCAAAAAGCTCGAGCAAGGCAGGAACAATCGTGCCGCCGCTCGCGAAGCAAAGTGAGTGTTGTGCTTGAACTTGGGGGTATATCCTAACTGTGTAGCAAATCCAGCTCTGCTTCTCCAACGCGACCAGAGGCACGCCCGGAGACCAAGCTCGAGCCGCCTGCGACGGCACCCACCGGCCCGCGTTCGGCCATGGTCCACCCTGACCGTGCGGCTGGCCTGTCCATGGGTCCACCAAGCGAGTTATCCGTTGACGAAGCGCGCGCGGCAGCACGTGCTCGCAAGTTTGGCGCCATTGCCGGTGCTTCGGGAGCAGACTCGCGCGGGTCCACGCCTGGCCAGCCCTCTCCTCGTCCCGGAAGTGATGACTCTCGCATGAACGACCGCTCCCGGCGCCGTGACGATGACTGGCGTGGTGATGACCGCCGGGACGATTGGCGCGACGCACACGATGCCCGAGATGGCCGTGACGCCCGTGGGATCAGGGACGAACGTAGAAGTGAGCACCGCGACGAGCGCGGTGTCGAGAGGCGCGACGACAGACGCGATGTTCGTGCGTCACCACGCCGTCGGGAGGAGGAGCGCCGTGACGACCGCCCTCGCGACGACCGTCGTTACGGACGTGATGAGCGCCGAGGAGACCGCCTGCGCGATGACAGGCGACGCGACGACCGCGATGACCGCAGGCGCGACGGACGTGATACTCCTCGCGACTCGCGAGACGGGCGGGACACACCGCGCACTGCCCGTGGAGGTGAGACCCCTCGTGATGCTCGTGATGGACGTGATACACCGCGCGACGGACGCGACACCCCACGCGACCCCCGAGATGGACGCAATACACCTCGTGACGCACGTGACGGACGCGACACACCGATTACCCGTGGCGATGGCGGCCGAGACGAGCGCCAGGAGGACCGCCGTGAGCCCCGCGATGGACGTGACGGGCGTAATGGGCGGGACCAGGAGCGCCCACGCGACGAGAGCACGGGTGGCCAGAGCCGCCGCAGCTCGCCACGTCGTCCGGACAGCCGTAACGGCAACCGCCCCGACACTTATCCTCCCCTTGGTCCGCGAAGCGCGGATGAGAAACGTGAGGAGCCGGACCGCCGTGACGGTCGCGCCAGCCGCGACGGTCGGGATAGAGGGGACGGACGTGGTGGGCGTGAAGGACGCGAGGGCCGTGACGGCTCGCGCCGCGGGTCACCTCGCCCCGAAGCGCAGACCTCGATGCCACAGGCCGCAGTCCGAGACCGTCCGCCGCACGACCCGCGCGAGACTCGCCGCGACGCCACGCCGCAAGAAGCGCGTGAGAGGGAGCGGGACAAGGAACGCGAAGAAGGCCGCCGCCGGAACCGCCGCTCGGGCGAGCGCGAGCGTCGTGAGCGGGAGGACAAGGAGAGAGAAAGAGAGAGGGAAAAGGAGAGGGGAGGCAACTCGACCCCGCGCAGCACGCGCGGACGCGATCGCGACGACAAGGAGCGCGAGAAGGAGCGCGAGAAGGACACTGAAAGGGCCAAGACTGTCGAGAAGGAGAGGGCGAAGCCTGTCGAGAAGGAAAGGGCCAGGACTGCCGAGAAGGAAAGGTCCAACGCCGACAAGGACGACAAGGAGCGCGAGATCAAGCCTTTGCCGACGCGTGGGCTGTCGACCACACCCAAGGCGTCCCCAACGACACCGCGCGAGGCGCGTGAGACTCGGGAGCGTGAACCCACCCGCGAGTCTGCACGCGAACCGGCGCGCGAGCCTGTACGTGAACCAGCACGGCAGCCATCGCGCGAACAGACGCGTGAGCCTGTGCGCGAACCTGCACGCGAGCCTGCACGTGAGCCTGCACGCAAGCCTGCACTCGAGCCCATCGTGCCCGCTGCACCCGCCGTGCCATCGCCAGTCGAGGCGTCCCCAGCCTCTGGCGCACCGTCACCGACGCTTGCCTCGCTCCGTGGTGACCGTGACAAGCCCCTCGCACTCCAGCGCACGCTTAGCGGCTCGCGCCGGCGCGGCAGTGGCCGCGAACTGTTCCCAGCGTCGGCAGCGCCAGCGTCACCAGCACCAGCGACGCCGGGGTCCGCAAGCCCCGCGACGGGTCCAGGCCCGTCACTAGCAGCCCGCATGGGCATCCGGACGTCGACATCGACAGCGGCATCGCCTTCATCCGGCAACGAGCGCGAGCGCGAAGGCCAAGGCCGTGGAGACCGCGACGGCAGCGACCGGGAGCGCGGCGACCGCGACCGCAACCGCGACCGCCGCGGCGACCGTGGCGACCGTGGCGACCGTGACCGTGAGCGCGAGCGCGAGCGCGAACGCGACTCGCACAAGCGCACGCTCGACGAGCGCACCGACGAGCCCACGGCCAGCTCGTCGAAACGTGCCCGCAGCGGACGGCGGCGCGGAAACGGAGACGGCGGCGGCGGGGCCGGCGGTGGAAGGCTTTTTCAGGGCGCACTGAGAGGAGCGTCTGGTAAGGGGTCGCATTAGGGAGGGAGCAGTCTAGATCATAGCATTTGATGTAGCATGTAGCATCGTCCTGTCCGTGAGGTTGCACTGGGTCGTGGTGGGCGAGTGGTTGCAAGGCGTACCGCCGAGACGTCGGCGGGCACGGTTGTCGTGAAGCTGCACGGAATCATATGGTCCATTGTGGGTCCATTATGGGTACACTATGGGCCCAATGGCGAGCTGGACACTCCCGCGCAAGTGACTCTCGGTAGCCTCAACGCTGCAGTATACGAGCTCGTCACCATCCTATCCTGGGTGACTTGCAAGCAACCGCGCAACCACACAACCACCGTCACTGGCTGCTCCGCAATACGCCACAAAAGCACAAATACATTCTACTGGGTACGACTACATGTCCGGCGCCGGACGATTTTGAAAGAAAGGTGAAGAGGGCATTAAAACTCTGCATGGTCAGCACGAGCTCTTCTCAAGGGGAGAGCCGAGACGGAGACGCAGGAAGATGGGTAGCCCTCAGTTGGCCGTTCTTAATGTACATGTTCGACGTCATTCCCGAAGGTTCAGTCTTAGCATGGAAATGTAAATCATCGCTGGGCAGGAGTTCCGTTGTCGTGTTGCGTCGTCGTGTAGAGTTGGGGAGTTGGGGAGTTGGGGAGTTCGTGGTGGGAAGAAGGAGAACGCGACACTCACACTAAATACTCCTCGCGGCAGAGCCAGACTGAAGTAGTCCTGATAGTCAGCACAAGTCGAAAGAGTATGTGTGTGTGTTGGACGGCTCAGTGGGCACGGTTTTGGCTGAGTGCGTGTCGATCCGCATGGCCGAAAGGCCCATAGGACTGGGGCGACAATAGTTCCTCATCACTGCCGTCGGGGGAGGGGAGAAACTTACTGGCTCTGCGTGGTGGATGGGAGAGAATGGGTGGGAGAGAAAGAGATGGACGACGCGTTGGGAGGGATTTATAGGGATGATTTGGGTGCGAGCTGGCGCGCAACCAAAAGTCGAAAAGTTGGTGGAGGGGCGAGACGGCATTTATTTGTCTCCGTCTATTTTCCGCATTTTGTCCCAGAATCGCTACAGTGGCACTTGGCACACCTGATAGGGAAATCTACATAGTGGACGACGGGAGTTGTATCACGTTTACTCCTTAGGCCAAGATGGCATGCGTGCTCATCACGGCGTCTGGCTGGGGTGCCAGCTGCTGCACGGCGGCATTCTTTGCAAGCATGGTCTCGATCTCGACCGCCAGGTCCCACATTTGCGGGTACGGCGCAGCATACTGCTTGAGACCCATGACGCAGCCGAGGCAGTCGTCGCGGCCGAGGCGGGCGAGGTGCAGTCCTGCGTCGTAGATGGGCCGGTAAAGGACGAGTCTGAGTTGTAAGCAAGAGGACCATGCAGCGGACCGCGTGTGGGAATGGACATCGACAAGGTGTTGGATAAGTGGACAACGTGTTGGCCAACTCATACTCACGGGTCGAGACGCAAGAACCCCTGCTCTGTCGATACGGCCGTGACCATGGCAATACGCAGGGCACTGTGCAGTGCCTCGCCCTTCAAGCGCTCCCGCATGCTCGCGACCTCGAAAGCAAACATGCCGCGCGTGGGCCCGTCTGCGGCCTCGTTGATGCCAAAGTCCCGCACGGCACGGTCGGCCACGAGCCACAGGGCGTGGTAGAAAATATCAGTCGACGCCGCCTTGACACTCGTCGCAAAATCCCACGAGTCCGGGAGCGGCACTTGGAAGCCGACCTTTGCAAGGTACAAGTCGCGCCAGGACGAGTGGTCGTGCACAAAGTCGCGCAGCACAGAGAGCGGGATGCCGTTTGCCGCGACGTGGGGGTTCCACAACTCGGACGAAAGCTTGCGGTAGATGCTCGCCCCCGCGCGTGCCGAGTGGAGCCATGTCTGTTGCGTCAGCACAAGATGTCTCTCGAGGGAAAAGCATCTCACGTCGTCGTCACCGTTTCCCGCGAGGATGGGAGCGTAATCAGTGATAAACCCGAGGTTTGACGGCGTCAACCGGAACAAGGCAGCCTCGATGCCAGCCATCATGTACAGAGCCAACTCTGCGCGGATCTTTTCGTCCTTGACACCAGTCTCCACGCAAAGAAGCATAGTTTGCAACTCCTCGAGGTGTCGTCCAGCGTTGGCGAGATACGAAGCGCGATACCCTGGGGTCAGTAATCCCCTCGGGGTCATTGTTACCTACGTCGCTTGAGCACTGGGGATTCTGCCATAGTCAGTATTAGCGCCTTTGGAATACTTTGAATAACCATACTCACGTCCTAGTAACGCCTCGAGAAGCAACAATGTTTGCACGTTCGGGAGGGCAGCCACACGGTGCACCTTGTTTGTCTCTACCACTTCACGGGCACGGATGACGAGCAGCTGCGCGAGACGCGATCTGCTCCTGCCCTCTGTCTCCCGAGCACTACACTCCTCGCGGTCAGCGACGAGAGACGCGTGTTCTGAAAACTTGGCGCCAAATGCCAGGACCACAGCGAGGAGAGCATGGGGCGGCGCGTCAACTGTCGGGTTCTGGAAGCGTGCCATGAATGACGGGTCGAGGATTGGTATACGCGAGTCGACGATTGTGAAGAAGGAATCGATGAGTTCCAGAGCAAGTCTGCAATCGTCAGCGACCCTGGCTTGAGAACGGCCTGTCGTAGGTATGCGTCCTGCACCAGTCCGTGGCCGAACATCCCTCGCCAGCCAGACTCACCCTTCCAGCTCGCTCTCGCCTCCTGCCCAGAGACCAACATGGGCAGCGCTCGGCGCCTCGTCCCACACACCTCCCTGCTCCTCCCATAGATCGGCGGTGCCGGCGCGTCCTTGGTCGAGCGCGGCAACGTCCGAGTATCGCCAGTCGTGGTGGAGTACTGGCGTGGGGTTGAACAGGTAACGGAGGAGATCAAGTTGGGCCGTCGCTGGGTCTGCTGGTGCGCGTGCACGTCCAGGAGCCATCCAGGTGGTGATCATTGTCATGGCACTGGTGTCAGCTGTGTGCTTTACGTCCAAAATGAGGTGAGCCCGACGGGGGCGGTGTCCATTGCGCCGACTGCTCTACTTACTCGTCCATGGCAAACCGTGGTGCTGGAGATGCTCCGTTGGCCTCATCCTCAGTTCCTGATGCTGTAGGACGCTGTGAAATGGTCGGCGCCGGTGCCACGGCCGGCGAGCGCGACGGGCCAGGGCGATCGTCACGGTTCTCCCTATCTTCACCACTCCGGAAGCGCCGTGGGCGGCGTGGTTTGCTCTGCAGCTGCTCAATGTAGTTGCTAGTACACTCAATGTCCTTGGAAGTACACTGCTCGCACTGTTGTCAGCGTTGCCGTCACAATTGGCACCCACCGGCTCGGCAGTCGTCAAGCGCTGTACGTCAGCATCTGTTTCATGGAGAGGGTGAGGATGAGTGGGCGCGCTCACCTTGCATCGGATCTTCTTTGCACGACACGCGTCGCAGGCGACATTCTGCTTGCGTGTCACGCCGCTGAACAAGGGGTTTGGTGGTTGCATGGTAGACAGGCCGCGCGTGCGGCGGGATGGCGAGATGGTGAGGTGTTGTCGTGGCGACGATGGGGTGGTGGGGAGAGATGGGTTCTTAAGGCCCAAGCCGCAGTAATCTAAGCGAGGAGAATGTGCAGATGTGGGATGAGATGGGTGGCGAGGGGCTGCCAAGGAGTAATGGGACTAGAGATTGAGTAGAGACAGAGTCGCAGTGGACGATTTAGTCAACCAGTCTGTCCAGTGGCCACCACTTGGTGTCGCCTCCCTCCACCTCGCTCAACTCGCTCACTCAGCCTCGACAAGCCAGGCACCAATCTCTCGGATCCGAGAGTGGCGGATCGCGTGGCGCGCGGCAACAACAAACCGACGATCAACCACGTGCAATGACGTAGCCTATTTTTCTTTATGTGCCTCTGGAGCTCCAGACTTTGGATATGCCGTAATTGGCATGCAAAGAGGAAAAAGACGAGTATAAATACACACCGTAGACGCAGCCCACCACCGTAGAACCAGTGGTGTACACAAGGTACCACCGACCGAGAGAGACCGAGGGCCAAGCAACTCCACTTTACAACAACGTTGACAACGAACATAGACATACAGCAATGATTGACGACAACAGCACACGTCCCTCTACCTAGCACCTCTTCATTGTCCACTACACAAGCCATTGAGACGAGACAATTCCGGTGCTGGTTAAGATTGGGCCTCGATCGGCCACAGGTAGGTCTGCTGCCCCATCCTCCATCTTTACCCAAACGCTACATGTCCCCATACCAGGTCCAAACTGCTGTAGTCTGAGACATTGTCCCCACTCCTACGGCCCACAGCTGCTAGCAACAAGAGTTGTCAAGGTAGCTCGGTTACATGGACGGATGTGCCCGTCTTTGGTCTCAGCCAAATCCCGTGGCAACGTTTGCTGACTTCAGCCAGGGGTCACCGCCACCATGTCGGACGACAGCCCGCACTACAACACGCGGCATATGGCCTTTGAGTCGGCGCGTGATACATGGCGAACGCGATGCAGGGACGACCAACAGCAGGTTCGCAACGTCGTCGTTCGGTGGTGGGATGCGTTCAAGTCGATCCTGCCCGACGAAGTACAGAGCGCGCGCTCCACTGCAAAGTTTGCCCCCCTCGTCGCGGCCGTCATCGCGCCAATGTCGACACTGTTGGATATCCCGGCGTTGACGGTGAGTGTGCAGATGTGGTAGTAGAGGAGTGAAGAGTCGATGTGGACCTAGACTTGCGGCTGCGCACGCCAAGCCGAGCCAAACAAGTTTTAAGTCTGAGATGCCAAGAGCACCTCCACGCCAAGCCATGAGAAATAGCACACTAAACCCTCAGCAACATTGGTTTATTGACGTCGATGGGAAATGGATCAAAGACTCGCCCGGATGCGTGACGCTCTCGTCTGTGGGCCTGTTTCTCAACGTGGTGGCCAACCTGCTGCTTCTGATGCGTTTCTCATCAACCAAGGCGTTTTGGAAGAAGGGAGCGCAGTGAGTTGAATGCCCAAGTGGAGCCACGGCCGTTGGCTGACGGAATCCATTAGGCTCTCGGTGGTTTTCTGGATAGCAAAGACAATCATTGCCATTGTCAACGTCAGCCTTTTCGGCGCGTACCGAGAAAAGCACGGCGACTGGCGGTACGCCGAGGCATTCTGGTGCGCGGTCGCTTCGTTGGTCATGGCGGGGACCATTGCCATTGCACTGAGTTACAACATTATTTTCTCGTATGGCCACCACGCATCGGATCTAGAGGACATCCGCCTGACCGGCCGCAAGTTTATGCTTTCCGTCACGTTTATGATGGTCCTCCTCGGCCTGTCTGCGTTCGCATTCAACAGGCTCGAAGGGTGGACGTACCTGGACGCGCTCTACTTTTCGACCCAAACAGCGCTCACTGTCGGCTATGGCGACTTGGTCGCAACAAAGGCGTTGAGCAAAGTTCTCGTCTTTGTCTTTGCCGTCCTCATGATCAGCCAATTGGCCAACGAGGTCTCGATGATCATCGACTTTATCAAGGCCCGCTCGCAGGACAAGCGCGACCGCTGGAGAAAGAGGTACTCAGAGGCCATGCATCGTGAAGCCATCAAACGCCAGCCGTATGCCACGCTCGTGGACGAAATGGCTCTCATCCACCAGATTAATTTACACCAGGAAGCGTGAGTTGCCACTGTAGCTTTAGACCTATGCGCGTGCTGATGTCCCACAGTATTGTCGAGCTGTACGACCTGATGTGGTCTGCCGTCTCGCTCGTTGCATTCTGGCTCGTTGGTGCAGAAGTCTTCCACGCGGTAGAGGGCTGGGGTTACGGGTGGGTAGAAATGCAGTCATGGCATCCGCTTACATTACAGAAACGCAGTCTACGCCGTCATGGTCCTCTCCCTGACCATTGGTTACGGCGACTATACACCAACGACAGCGTTTGGCCGCGTCTTTTGGATCATATACGCCATGATGGCCGTGCCCGTCGTCACCAACTTTGCCGTGCAGACGGTGACGGGTATTGTGCGTGTACATTGGCGCTGCCTACGTGCGGTTACTGACTGCACAGATGTATACCTGGTCAGAGCACCGGTTCATGCGCATGCGCTTCCGGATGGAGCGCATACAACACCCCGAGGTCTTTGCACCCCACGCGCACTTTATCTTAGCCCATCACGAAAAGTGGGACCCAGCACGCAAGACCTACCTTGATCTATCCAAGAAACACCGTGCAGCCGATGCCCGCGTCGAGCACGGTGTGTTGTCGCTTGCGGGTCTCCGGCCCCTGCGCAGTTCAGAGCGCGCACCGCAAGTGGACTCGGATTTACCTTCCGCCCAGCAGCAGGTGATTGGCGAGCTGCTCTCCAACCCGTCGACGAGGTCGGACGTCGCCACTGGTCTCCGCGCTGCGGCGCTCAGAGACCAGATGGGTGACGCCAAGGGAGGGGCGAGAGAAAATGGCGCGTCGCCTCGAGTCGGTGAGGACTCGCTCGGGAAGCACGGGAAGCACGAGCATCCCAGTGGCGATTGCTGTGGCGGGCAAGACCTTGGGGAGGACCCGACCAGCGGCCCCGGGCCAGTCAAAGGCCTCAAGGGCGGCTACGGCGGCGCACACCGCAAAGACGTGGGTGCCGAAGCGAGCACGGACGCAAAGAGGGCCGACGGGAAGATTCCCTCGTCGGTGGAACACGAAACCGGAGGCGGCGCCCAGCCTGATGCACCCGGCGCCTCAAGGTCCCAGTCGAGCCATGCCAACGGCCACGACAACTCAGCAGCCGGCTGGGGCAGCGAGGAGGAGACCGAGGACACGGAGGACATGCATCACGGACATGATCCATCGTCTGCATCGCAGGGCGAGGCGCCGCACCAGGTCGCTGCTGGCCCGCGCCTGCTGGGTGCGCAGAGTGGCCCGCCCGACTTTCGCAGGTTTGGCCGGCACGTGTCGAACGCGGAGAAGGGGCGCCGCCTCGAGTTCCACATGATCAAGGAGCTGATTGACCGCGTGACGCGTCTCGAGGCCCAGGGGCGCCAGATGCTTGTTGATACCATGGACCAGGATCTCGCGAGGACGTTGCTCCTGGCTGACCGGAATTGTGAGTAAGCAAGTGGCCGTAGCCAAGTGGAGTAGGTCAAGTTTGAGGAGGGGGACAGGTGTAACAGATTTTGGAAGCGGAGCCAGAACAAGTGAAGTTGTCCCAAACCCGCGGTCCACGAGGCATGTACCCGTTCCCACTAACACCCAGTGCAAGTCCGCGACGCCTTCCAACTCTACGGCGACCACGTCGACCCCGAGGCAAACTACCGGCAAGAAGCCCAAAAGACGCTGGAAGACGAGCGTCGGCGGCAGGCGCACTTATTAAACTACGAGTCATGCGACGAGGACATGCTGACGCGCGTGGCGCGGTACCGGAACACGTTTGCCGAGATCCTCGTGCTGTCGAGTACGCTGCTCAAGCTCGAGGGCGGCGAGTTGAAGCGGTTTGAGCGGTGGAACGTGGAAGACTTGCACCACGAGCGCGCCCGGCATGCACATGCGCGAGGTTCGGACCCGGAGCGCGGCCACGGCGGTGACGGCGGCGACAGTGGGAAGCGGCGTGCCTCAGACGTCAACCCCAAGGGGAAGAAGGGCAAACGCAGCGTCAGCGGCCGCCTGCGTGCCATCTCCGACTGGGCCGCGGGCAAGCCGCACACAAACGCCGAGCGTACCGAGAGAACTGAACCCGAGCGCGGCCTCACCAAGGAAGACGGCTCAGA
Organism: Pascua sp. PH4015B; assembly: GCA_025502685.1. Lineage (NCBI taxonomy): Eukaryota > Fungi > Basidiomycota > Tremellomycetes > Trichosporonales > Trichosporonaceae > Pascua > Pascua sp. PH4015B. The sequence continues at coordinate 16,082 of JAMFRD010000079.1, read as the reverse complement.
GCAGGGTACCGCGTCGCCGGCGTCGGCGTCGGCGTCGACGTCTGTCGGGTCCGACGCCACGACCGCCGCCGTCCCTCCCGCACCAGAACGCCAAACGTGCCCGACCTGCGGCCTCCAGGGCGGCACGGGCGGCACGCCCATCGAGCTCGGCGACGCACCCGTGTCGGAACTCACGCCGCACCGGGACCCATGCGGCGTGGCGGCCTTACGCCCCACGGGGGTGGATATTCCCCTCCAAGACCTCCAAGCACAGCAAGACGCGCCACAGACACAAGGCGCGCACCCACCACCGCCTGAGGCTGGGGACACGAACGGGCCGTGTGAGGACCACCATCTGGCAGAATTTGTCGATTCGCCCCGCACGCCCGTGAGGCGGGACAGCTGGGCGCGGATCGTGCGCGAGCACGAGGAGGCAGAGCATGCCGCGAGGGCGAGTCTGGACAATGCGGGCTATGGCGATGTCGTCGGTGGCAGTGGCGGCGGTGGGGCAGGTGTGGGTGGTGTCGGCGGTGGGGCAGGCGTGGGAGATGTCGGGGGCAGTGGGGAGAGTCAACGTGCGGGAGGTGTTGATGGGGATGGCGACGACACCCAACCCGGAAGTGCCGACTCCGCAGAAGACTCAGACGACGCAGCCGACGCCGAGGTACGCGACCAAATCCGCCGCAACGAGCACGAAGACGCGCACGGCGACATGGTCGCGGGCATGCCCGGGGGCGGGGCGCTGGGGCGCCGCGCGCTCGTGGGCGCCGAGGACGAGGCGGCCGAGGAGGGGCATCCGGGCGATATCGAGGGGGACGGGGGGCGGGGCCGGGACGATAAGGACCTCGATGACGATTTGCATGATGGGTTGCATCGGCATCGGAAACCGGCGCGGAGATATCGACTGGGGGTACCGCACTCGGACGCGGACGCGCGAGAGGGCTCGGGTTCTGAGTCTGGCCCGTCTGCACGGCCTGCCCAGTCGTCTCATCCCCACTCCAACTCCGCCCACTCCAGCTCCGCCCACTCCAGCTCCGCCCACCCCAGCTCCGCCGCCTCCGGCCAACCCAACCAAACACCAGCCCCAACGCATAACCCAACCCAACTGCCCCGCCCACACACGCCCGACACCCACGCCACCGCGGCAGGCGCGCCCGCCCCGCCCGACCCCCGCCGGAGCGTGCGCGACCACCTCCGCGACGCGGTCTGGGGCCACATGTCCAAGGGCGTCTTCCGCGACGCCGTCAAGGAGAGCGACGACGTCAAGACCCAGCTCGAGGGGCGCGGGAGCGAGTACTAGTGGGCGATGCTGCTTTGCTTTTGTCTGCGAGTCGGCCCACATCGCTACCCGCTGCCCTAATCCATCAATTCATTTCCAGTTCAGTTCTGTCGTGGCTCATCACCTGCCCTTGTACCATCTCAGTACCCGCGTACCCGTCAAGCCCATGTACCCGGCCTTCGTGTTGTAGCATAGTACAGTCGCATGCAGTGCAGTACAGACAGCCAAACGAGTGGACTCTATCGCGCGCCTCAACACCGACTCAACACTGTCCAGTGTGCAAGACCCAGACTTCCCCGGAAAACAGCACCACGATCTCTCCCACACCGACCCCTTCCTCCCAAGACATCATTGCAAGTTTTCCCAAGACACTCCCACCCCCGGCCTGCCGCGATCCCAACACTTCCCGTACCCCAACTCCAACCGCCCCCACCCAACTCCAACCCCCCCCCCCCCCCCTTCCCAACTCCAACCAAACTCCACCCTCAACCCAACTACCAGTCCGCCCTACAGCCCTACGGACAGTGTCCAACGTCCTGAATGTCCGCCCACCTCACCCATCTCGCTCCCTCTCCCAGTCTCGCCCTCACGCTCTACGTCCTTCGCCACACGTCGTCGCGGGGAAGCCGCGCCCCCTCGCCAATCGGCGGCGAGCTCGAAATGTCCTTGTTGCGGTTCCGCAGCGCGGCCTGGCGCGTCGGGAGCTGCAGCCCCCGGAGGCCGGGGGCGGTGACGAGGTCCTCGCTCGAGCTGGCGGCAACCGAACCTGCGCCGTGGCTCGAGTTTGGTGCGTGGCCGGGTGCGGCAATGGCACTGGCGGCGCTGTGGGTGCTGATGCCGCCCGCGCTGTGGCCGCTGTGTGCGTGCGCGTGGCCGTGGCCGTGGGCGCTGTGTCCGTGCCCATGGGGACTGCTGTATCCGCCGTGTCCCGCGAGGCCCGCAAGGCCACCGTGTGCGCTGATGCCCGACGTCGCCGAGCCCCCCGAGTGGCCGTGGGCGTGACCCAGGCCGGTGTGTCCCGCCGTCGCTGGCGTGTCGCCTGCGGACCGCAGCGAGCTCACGCGCAGCAGGATGGCGCACTCGCGCGTCACTTGGGTGAGCTGGCTGATGCCCTGGCGGACCGAGGCCGAGAACGAGTGCGTCGCCGACAAGCTCTTGATCTGCGCCGCGACCTTGACGACCGTGACGATAAACGTCTCGGTGTGTTCGGGGAGGCCAGAGTGCGCAAACGCAAACGGGTTGGCGCGCACACCCATCACCGACTCGCGCAGCGTCGTCGTCACGTGCTCGGCAGTGCTGAGCGACAGCACCAGCTCGTTGTACTGCCGCACAGGGATGGTCGGTGGCCGGCGCGAGTCGAGCGGCGTGAGCGGGCCGAGGAAGCGGCCAGAGATGGAATTCGTCGAGCCCACAGAGTCGCTCTTGGTGTGTACCCCTGGTACGACGTAGGGCGCCGCAGACGCGCCAATGTCCTCAGCCAGCCGGAGCCATACGGTAAACGCAGTCTCGGTCGCCGTCTCAATAACGTCGATAAACTCGCCGTCGTACAGCGTCGCCGAGGCTGGCGTCGGAGGCCGCACATCCACAGACAGGTTGCGGTACCCCGCCGTCCCGTTCGGTACCGAGAGGTACGAGCTACCTGCTGACGACGTTGGATTATGCCGCGAGCGAGCCGGCTGTGACTGGCTCATTGCCATCGGAGGCGGCTGGGGCTCGAGGCGCATCGGTGGCTCAGGCTCGGCGTGCAGTGGGAACGGTGGTGGCGAAGGCCCCAGCATGCTTAAGCTCTGCGGCTCCTCGAATATCATCCGGCTCCCATGCGTGTGGTCGGCCCAGTCGTGCGGACGTGCCGGTGCCCCCGATCCTGGTGAACCCATGAGCATACCCCGTTCGAGATCCTGTGTGGAGAATGATCCTGCGTGCCGGCGAGACTTCCCACGTGGACTCGTGCCTAAAGGCGGCATAGGCATCGACGGAATCGAGACTGCAGGTGCGAGTTGTGGGCGCACAGAGCGCTCCGGAGACAGCGAGTCGCCACGCTCTCGCTCCCGTTCAGCTCTTTCGGGGATCGGCGAGATGGGCGTGCGGCCAGTGAGCGAGTTGGACTTTAGCATTGGCGGCGCGAGGGCCCGTGCGCCGTCGGGGTTGAGAAGTGGCTTGAGCTCGGCAAGGAGCGGTGCCATTGTTCGCCAGCTGCAGACGATTTCGCCCATGCCGCCATAAATGTTGAGCAAGAGCTGGCGCGTATACCGCACATCGGCGTCGCGGAATGCGGGAAGCTGGAGGCGGAGGACGGCGACAATCTTGAGAAACACCGCAACGCTCTCCTTTGCCGCGTCGACAACGCCACGCACGGCGCTCACGGGTGGCGAGCTGCGGCGCGACGTGGAATCGAAGCGGTCCAGCGCATTGATGAGGTTGGCCAAGTATCGTCCCGCAGGCTCGAGGACGCGTGCAAACACACCGACAACACGGTCACTAACCGCAAAGTTGAGGTACTGCCGGAGAGCGGCGTGAAGCTGTGAAAGCGCAAAGAGCAGGCCTCGAACCGAGTCGATAAACATGAGCATGGCAGGCGAGACCGCCTTGGAGATTGTCGACGCCGGCAGCATACTCAGACGGCGAAAGTACGAGTTGCGTGACTCATCAATCGCGGGACCTTCCTGGCTCTCGCGCGCAGCACCGAGGTCTGCTGTGGCGACCGTTTCCTTGGCGCGACGCAAGACGTCCATGGAGCCCATCCGTCCCAATGACCGCGTCTTGTCGTCCACGGTTGGCCCAGGAGCTGGTCGCTTGCCTGCGCTGTTGCCTGCGTTGTTGCCCGGCCGCCCAATGCCAATGCCAATGCCGAGCGGACCCAACTGGTCGGTGGCTTCGCGTCGTTCCTCGATAATCTTGGCGTGACTCTGCCGCAGGTCTGGCAACGACTTCTTGGCGGTGAGCTGTCCACTCAGTCGCTGGGTAACGTTGTAGCTTCCCCCTCGGCTGTGGCCTGGTGGGTTGGGCGGGAGTGGGACTGGCGCAGGGAGGTTGGACGAGAGAGAGCCGGACTGGGATGATGAGGTGGATGCGGATGCTGGCGGAGTGAGGCTGGATGCAGACACGGAACGGTCGTGATGGAAGGGTTGGTAAGGGATGGACAATGTGGACCCGTTTTGGTAAATGACGCTATCCTCCGAAATGGTCGCAGAGCGGTTTCGAGTGCCGATTGCATTGTTTCGGGTCGGGGACGGAACGCGCTCGGTGGCCTCGGCAGCACCGAGCTTCTTCATCGTCGGCTGCGTAGGCCCCAGCCACAAAGACGCAGCAGCTCCTGCAGGGTCCGGCTGCACGTCTGGAGTGTCCACGGACGGTCTGGCGTAAGTTCAGGCAGCACAAGCGCGTGTCGAGAATGTGTTGCGTTCGGTGGCGGAGTTGCCACCGCAGAGTGGCCAGGAGTGCAGGACATCCGACACACGACCAGCTGCAGGCCGTACCACCACACATCCAATTCACGAGGATGCAAAACGCACCTTCTTGCAACGTTTGAAGCTGCCGCTTGTTCGTCTTGCCCAGAGGCCACCGCGGACGCGTCGTTGTCCCCCCTCTCCAGTGCAGGGTCGCCAGCTACCGCCCTCTCGGTCAGCCACAACTTCATGCCGTCGATCCATGGTCGCAGGTCCTCCTCCTGTTGGCTCTTGTCTCGCTCGGACCCTTCACCTCGGCGATTGGGGGTGGTACCGTCATACAGCGGACCAAGGACTTCGCGCGGCTGGATGGTCAGTGTTGGGCAGGGAGGGCACGTGACTTGGGACTCACTGGCCACTCGAGGGGATTGTGGTCCACCTTGAACACTTTGAGGCTATTGAAGTTGACGAGGTACGTTGGCAGCGTGACCAGTCGGTTGTTTGAGAGCGATAGAACCTTGAGAGACGCGAGTCTTCCGGGTGTCTCGGGCAGGGCCGCAATCTGGTTCTTCGAGAGGTCGAGAATCTCGAGCGCGTTTAGGTCGGCGAGCTGCGGTGAGCAAACTTCTCGCAGGGTCGTGCGAGTGCGAGCAGGCTCTTGGTATGGGTGGCGTGACTCACAGCTGGTGGGACAACGGTCAACTGGTTGCCCTTGAGGTTGAGGTATCTCAACCTGTTGAGGCTCGAGAAGGACGGCACGATACACCCATCGCGGAGGTTGTTGTAGCTCAGAGCGAGGCGCCAGACTCCCTTGTTGTCTTTGCCGACCTTTGTGCGGAAGAACTCAACCTCGTCGTCGCCTATGTGGTCGAGACGCTCACGAGAGAGATCGAGTGTCTCGCCGCCGTCCTTTGAATGTTCGAGCGCGCGCTGGATGAGACGCAATGTTGGAGGAGGGGACGGGGAGGTCGAGTGCTGACCGGGCATGGCGGGAGGTTGGAGAGACGAGGATGCGGATGACGATGAAGCTTGGGACTGGGAGAGCGACGACGTTTGCGAGGCTGATGTCTGGGATTGGGACGGGACCAGGGGTGCTGGAGCCTGTACCTGTGTCGTCTGGGACTGGGACTGAGCGGAAGCTGCTGGGTGCGGCGCTGCTTGTGATGATGCAGCAGCCCCTGCGAGAGCCGCACTAGTGACCTTTGCCATGGCCTGGGCCTGGGCGGCAGCAAGTGCGTGCGCAGCCTCTGGAAGACCAGCTGGTGAGCGCGGACCTGGTGGCGAGCGGTGTGCGGCGCGCGCGGGCCGTGGCGGTGGCGTGGTGGAGGCAACAATTGTCACGGGCATGACCGGTGGGTCGAGGGGCGCGATGCGCGGTGACAGTGAGGCAGGGGGTGGCGCAGGCGTGCTAGAAGCCGAGGCAGATGTCGACCCCGATGCAGGCGTTGGATTAGACGATGGTGTGGACGCGTTGAATGACGCCGCTGACGGACTCGTCGCAGCCGGAGCGGGGACTCGGGCCGTCGCGGGCATGGTGGACATGGACATTGGCGCGAGGGAGTGGCTCGAGCTCGACGGTGCGATGGACGGCATCGAGCTCGAGCTCGGAATGGGCATCGCGGCCGCCGCAGCCGTCGTGCGCGCCATCGCGGGCAGAGTAGAGGTCACGCCACTGTCGAGGAAGATGAGGAAAGAAGGATAAGCTGGTCAAGAAGGGGGGATGTCGAAGCGAGGTTCGAAACCGCGTTTGGCCGGTCGGACGTGCGAGCTAGTCGCTCAGACCACCATGATCGCGTGCAAGGGGCCTGGCAGTGGCGATAATGGGACGAAGGTGTAGTGTAGTATGAGCAAATAGAGTGGCAGAGACGCGTTTGGTGTGTGTCAATTGATTGATGGCGACCAGAGTTGGCTGACAAGAACATACGCCCAGGCAGCCATTGCCGATCACACCGGGAGGAGACAACCGCCCCCTCGGTAGTGGACGGAAGCAAATTCCACCTTAAACTTTATGACCCCACAATAAATGATGATGCAACAACACCCATGCTTTCTCCTCTTCTCAGTCGGCATGACAGCAGGCACGGGGTGGGGCCATTGCATATGTCTCGTTGCACTGCACTATGTATTCTAGCTATGCTACTGGCAACAGGCAGCTGATACTCAAAACGGCGTCTCAAACCCAGCCACGACGGCACGCGACAGGTTGCGTGCCAGCGCCAACCGCACCACTTCGAGCTTGCTGAGCGCCAGAGCCGTTCCGTCCTTTTCATTAATCTCGTCGGTGGATGGCTGTCGGCCAGTGGTGGTCTTCGTTGTGATTCCATTGGCCGCATCCCCAACTGATGCCTTCTCCTGTCGCTCAAGGTAGCGCCACAGCTGACGAAGGTAGTCGTTGGGCGCAAAGGTCGCGTTGGAAAGGACCTCCTCAAGCACACGCATCAGCTCAAACGTGTCGTTTGACGAAAACAGGATCTCCTCGTCTGATGGGTTAGCTCGATACGGCGGCCTTCGGGGACCCACCTTCCAAAAGGTCGACACTCTCCGCGAGGAGAACTGCCCAGTACTCGATGGGCGTGATGCTCATTGTCAGGATGCTGACGAGCATGCCCGCAGCGCGAGATCGGTCGCCTTCCCGGAGGTACAGGAGGTAGTCGCGGAACTCGGACAGGAATGCCAGGCGAGCTGCAAACATGACCATGGTCGTCTGCGATGTTCCGTCGGCAAGCTCGCTCGACAGCTGCAGTTCGCTAAACTTGAGGGGTGCCTCGTGCAGGATGGTCGGCGGCAATGTTTCCACGAGACGCAGGAACTCGCGCTCGCCGTGCTCGACGTATGCGTTAAGAATCTTCTCCGCTATCCGTGTGAGAGTGTAGCCGTCCTCTGCAGACAATGCCATGGTCGCAGCAATGCCGTACTCGCCCGTCCGGATCAGGCGCTCAGCCATGACCGTGAGGATGGTGCGAAGCTCCTCCTCGAGTTTGAGTTCCAGGCAGAGCTCCTGTAGCTCGGCAAAGTGTTGGAACTGCGACTCGATCGTGTTGCCCTCGACGTCCATGTCATCCGAAGTCTGGGTATCCGACTTTTTGTCCTTGCCCTTGGCATCACCAAAGCCAAAGTTGACATGGACAATGTACTCGCGCAAACGGTTACGTCCCTCATCGCCGGCCGCATTGAGGTACTCTGCAATAACGCGCCAAAGAACCGCAGCACTGGGACTTTCCTGGAGCATTTCCGTATACTCGAGGAGGAAGTAGTCGCGCAGCGATGTCTCGAATCGCTCCTCGTCGTCGGGGATGAGGGCGAGCTTGTCGAACACGTCGGCGAGATGCGCGGCGAGCCATAGATCGAGGTCATGGCAGCCCATCAGAGCCTTGACAACATCGTTCATGCACAAGCTGGATTGGATGGCGTCCTCCATGATAGTCGAGTCGACGGGAATGTGGTCAACAATGCGCTTCATGACGCCACTTTCTCGTCAGCAATAATTCTCAGCCGGTACCTTTGCGCACTCACGGCAGATCGTCCCTCCGAAGGCCGACATCGACAAGCACACCCCAAGCACCGACGGCCTCACGCCAGTCTGCGCATTCCTCAAACAACCGCTCTGGCTTGCCCTCCATAAGTTCGACAACAGCGCGGAAGTCGTCCTCCCAAGACGACCACTCGCTGCGCGAACTGCTGCCATCGTTGTCGAGCCAGTGGCCCCTGCCGCGTCCACCGAGGAAAGAGGCAAACTCGGCACGGAAGCGGGCAAGCCACTGCTTGTGTGCCGACAAGAACTGGTGGTCCAGCGCATACGCAGCAGTGTTGGTTGACCGCGGGAGCGTTGACACCTGAGTTGACAGGAGCACGCCGAGTTTGGCTATTGGGGGGTGAGGATGGCTCGAGAGGGTACGAAGGAAAGACGACGCTGGCATGAAAAAGCCGCGCAGCAGGCACTGGTTGACAAAGGGCCAGAACAGAGGATGCTCCCATGGCTCCTTTGTTTGCATGATCTCATTTCCCTGTGTGTTGACGTGAACTGACTGTGAGCGGGCGCGCCGCTTCCCCTAAAAAGACTCACTCGTGTCGACAGCGTTCACCCAGTCAAGCAGCTCCTCGCCGAGAAGGCCCTCTCCGCGGCCATCTTGGGGAAGGTAGAGAATCTCGGCAAGGTTGAAGATGTGGTACACCGATTCCCAGCGCAGCTTGAGCTCCTCCTGATATGTGAGCACTCACATCCAATCGACTGTGATGCTTACGTCCATGTCCGCCTCCCGAAGCTTTGCCACCTCTTCTAGGTACATGTCAACCAGGCGGCGCATGTGCACGATCGTCTCTGCTCCTGGTGGGCCTAACAAGCCGTCCAGGGAGACAAGGTTGCCATTGTTGTCCCAAACTTCTGCCAGACCGTTTGCTTCACTGCCGGGGACAGGTAACCTCATGGACGAGGCGATGATCCGCTGCAGGGAGATGAACAACGTGTATGTGTCGGCATAGACGCTCTGCACCGCGTCCGGGAATTTGTTGAGCGTGGCAAAGTAGACTGTGCGATCGGGGATGGAGAGCTTGTTGTCGTTGAGCGTCGGTGGCTTGTCGGCGTCGATCGACTGCGAGGGTCATTAACTCTCTGTATAATGCAGTCGATGTATTCCTGTCATGCATACCTTCTTGGTGACCCACGCAGCCAGCTCGCCGCAGACTGGGCTCACTGCAGCAAGGAACCCACGACCGCTGGCCTTCCACTTTGCCTTGTCCTTGGCCGAAAACGCAGCAGGTTCGAGGTACAGCTCGTCGACGTCTGCGTCACCGTCCCCATTGGAATCCACTGCCATGTCTGTCGCTGTGTACGAGCTGGACGAGTCGGCGCCAAAAGAGTTGAACAGTGGAGTGGGGTTCTTGGGCGCCGATGGATTGGAGAAGCTGAACGGCAGGGTAGACGACGAGGGCTGCTGCGAGGAAGACGAAAAGGAAAAGGGCGAGCCCGAGGGCTGTGACCCGAACGCGGACATGTTGGTGTGGGATATGCAAGTCGACGCGAGGCTGTTGGGAATGCGACGCGTGACGAGTGGGGTAGAGTGTGTGTTGATGGAGATGTCAGTGGTCGTTGTTGGTGGGTCTGTCCGAAATCTACCAACAATACAACGCGTTGATGAGGGCACAGACGCCCTGGCGGTGACGAGTGCCACACTGCGTATTGCCGGCAATCGCCGATATGGTGGTTGGGTGGTGCCTTGGTTGTTCAGTTAGTTGTGGCCACCCATCAATCACCACCAACAGTTGGCACAGGACGCGATTCAACAACGACCAGCTCGACACAAAGCATATAAACCCCCCTCTTCCGCATCGACGACTTTCACCCCAACACTCCGGCCACTTTATCACACACAAGCGGTCGGTGCGGGACTGTCAACAAACCATCCCCCCATCGATCTCACCCGTTCCCCATGTCCGACCGTTCTGGATCGCCTTCCTCAGAGGGTGAGGGCGAGGACCTTGGCCCCCGCCCATTCGGCGAGAACAGGGACGTTGACTCGTCTGAAGACGAGGACGACGAGGATCCCGAAGAGGCCCGTCGGATTGCAGACGGCTTCATTGTCGACGAGGATGAAGACGATGACGATGACGAGGATGACGAGGAGGCGCGCAGGAAACGGCGCAAGGAGCGGCGACGGAAGCGCAAGGAGCGCAAGCGTCAACGTCGAGAGGAGGAGGAGTTGTCGGAAGACGATCTGGAGCTCTTGAATGAGAATGCCGGATATGGTCGCTCGTCACGCCCTCTCAAGCGCCTCCGTCGCCGTTCTGGCTCGGATGACGAGGACGACAACCTGCCCCGCCTCCAGGACATCTTTGATGACGAAGATCGTCGCGCGGCCGAGTCGGAAGACGATGACATGGCCGACTTTATCGAAGAGGACGAGGATGACGAGGCGACGCGCAATGAGACTGAGGAGGAGCGCCGCAGACGCCGGAGAGAAGAGAAGCGCAAGCGCAAGGAAGCTGCGCGCGCGAATCCAGACCTCATTGGCATGGACAGGGAGTGAGTAACCACCGCCCCATGCGCTTAGCAACGGAACTGACAAACAGGGCGTGGGATGAAATCCACGAGGTGTTTGGCGACGGTCACGACTATGACTGGGCATTGGTGGGAGAGGAGGGTATGGAGTTTGAAGAAGACGAGCCCAAAAAGGATATTCGCCTCGAGGACGTCTTCGACCCCGCCGAGATCAAGGCGCGTCGCCTTCAGGACGAAGATCGCGCGATTGCCCAAAAGGACAAGCCAGAACGGCATCAACTTGTCAACTCGACGCTGTCGGACAATCCCATCCCGGCGCCCGACACATTGTTCCCACCCCCCAAGATTGCAGCACAGTGGGCGTACAAGAAGATCTCGCAGCGCACAAAGTACCTGTTCTGCGAGATGCTGCAAGATGGCGAATGGCCCGAGCAGTCGTATGACGAACCCTCGCAATATGTTCCGCGGCGTACCGATCTCCAAGAACGATTCATCAAGGCTGTTGGTGAGGCGTTGGAGATGATGTTCACCCGCCACCTCGAAGTGCCATATTTGTGGCACTATAAGCGTGGTGTGTTCAGTGTCCTTGAAAACCAAGGCCAGTCGTCGACGCAGCTACTCGACCTGGACGACTTGTGGGCTGTCTATGACCTCGGTATCCGTTTCCGTGCCATTTGGGAACGCTGCCAGCAGACCAAGGCGCTATGGACCAAGATCCAAGATCGCCGGCCGGACGTCGAGGACGCGTACCTCACCGACACGTTGTTGTCCAATACCGGCTTGTCGAGCATTGAGGCCGCGGCCGAGCTCTACGACTGGCTCGCATACCACTACGCGGCGGACCTACGTGCCATCAAGGAGGAGGAAGCCATCGAGGAGGGTGTCAAGCGCCGCACTCAGCGCGTGTCCGCAGAGGAACTACGCCGCGGTCCGATCATGAAGCTGGTGGATGCGTTTGGCATGAACGTATCCCAGATTGCCATTACATTCAACGACCCTGTGGGGCAGCCAAAACCGCCAACCAACCCGGACAAGATGCCCCTCGAGCTCGCAGAAGAGTTTTCTGGCGAAGGCACGCCGTTCCTGTCACCCGAAGATGCCATCAAGGGTGCGCAGCGCATTCTTGTGGCCGACTTTGCCCGTGACCCAAGCATCCGCCAGCAGTCGCGCGAGTTTGTCGAGCAATGTGGTGTGGTCACGGTTACCCCCACTGACCGCGGCATGAGTGTGATTGACAACTTCCACGCCTACTATGTATGTTCAAGCGCGCACGCAATTCACCAGCTAACAAGCGTAGACTTTCAAGTTCCTCACCGAGAAGCCGGTTCAGGAGCTCATCAATTCGCCCCAGTTCTTGCACATGCTCAAGGCCGAGGAGGAGGGTCTCTTAAAAGTGGAGATCACCGTACCCGACGTTCAGGTTGCCGACTTTACGGGCGCGCTTGTGCGGTGCTGCCTGGCTCAAGATTACGGCGAGCTCTCTACGACTTGGAACGCGTTCCGTGAAGAAGTGTGCAAGACGGTCGTGAACAACACGTACATTCCTGCTGCGGCCAAGTGGGCCAAGGAGCACCTCCGCACGAAGGCTGAAGAGTTTGTCGCTGCTCGCTGCCGCGCAGAGCTCGAGTTTGTGAGTCGAGAGTCCAGACGTGACGAGAACGGTCTCTAACTAGTACAGAGGGTCAACGTCCGTCCTTACGCCAAGCCCGGCATGTCACTCGGAGAGACACCGAGCGTACTTGCGATCACTGTCGGCCAGGGCACCATCCACGATGCCGTCATGGCCGTGCTGCTGGACGATGAGGGCAACATTCGCTCGTCATACAAGTTCGACAACTTGCGGGACGAGGCGTCTCGCAACTCGTTTATGGATCTCGTCGAAAAGAAGAATCCCGACGTGGTTGTTATTGGCGGCCTCACTGTCCAGACTGGTCGGCTTCGCGACGATGCGTCGAATGCGCTGCGCGAACTCGCCATTCGCGCGTCGGGTATGCGTCCGCCATTGTCCGAGACGTACGGCTCCCCCGAGGAGTTTGACCATGCGATGGCCGACTTCAACGACCGCCTGCAGCCCTCGCTTGTGCCGCTCATCTTTGTCAACGATGCCACTGCTCGCCTGTACATGAACTCGGAGGACGCCGCCAAGGAACATCCCGAGCTCCCCATCAATGGCCGCTACGCCCTCGCTCTGGCGCGGTACGCTCAAAGTCCGCTCAACGAATACGCCCGCCTGGGTCGCCAGCTCACGTCGATTACCTATCTCGAGAACCACCAGAAGCTCTGCGCAGAGGAGCGCCTCCTGCTTCAGCTGGAGCGTGGTCTTGTCAATGCGGTCTGCATGATGGGTGTCGAGGTCAACAGCAGTGTGACCGACCCGTACACGCGCGCAATGCTTCCATTCGTTGCCGGACTGGGTCCGCGCAAGACGGACATGCTCGTCAACGCCATCACAAAGCTGGGCTCGCTCGTCAACCGGATGCAGTTATCCGAGTTTGGCACGTTTGGACCGGACATCTTTGAGAATGTGGCTGGGTTCCTCACCATTACCCGAGACCTGCGCGACTATGACCTTGACCCCGAGGACCCTCAATCACAGCCTGAACCGCTCGACATGACGCGTGTCCACCCCGAGGATTACGAGTTTGCACGCAAGATCTGTCTCGATTTACTCGACGAGGACCCCGACGACCAGCTGGACATGCACAAGTCGGACGTTGTGCTCCGAGTCATGAGCGACGAAGACCGTGCGCAAAAGCTCAGCGTGCTCAACCTTGACGACTATGCCCTCAACCTTGAACGACAGGGGCAAGGCAACAAGCGCGACACGCTCGAGCAAATTGTGACCGAACTCGTACAGTGGCGTGCCGACCGGCGCCCTCAGTTCTACGTCCCCACCGACTGGGAGGTGGTGACCATGTTGACTGGCGAGACGGACCGGACCATTGGTCGCGGTACCCTCGTGACCGTGACGGTGCGCCGTGCACTGGCGAGCCGCGTGTTTTGCCAGCTGGAATCGGGAATGGACGCCATGCTCGAGCGCGAGTACGTGGCCGACGACGACGTGTCTGTACCCTGCGACGAAGTGTTCCAGCGTGGGCAGGCCGTCAAGGCCGTGGTCATTCTGCCCGAACCTGTGCGTTTCCAGGTGCGCCTTTCAACGCGCGAGTCGGACATTCGCCAGGCGCAGCCGTTCCACCAGCCGTTCCGCGAGGACCCGTACAACAACCTGGACCGTCAACGGATGGCCGAGGAGGCAGCAGCGATGAAGCAGCGCCGCAAGGCCGGCAAGGTCAAGCGCGTCGTCAACCACCCCAACTGGCACGTCATGAACTCTGGACAGGCCGAGCAGTTCCTTGCTCCCCAGCACCGCGGCGACGTTGTGATCCGCCCATCGTCCAAGGGCGCCGACCACCTGGCTGTGACCTGGAAAGTCGACGAGGACGTGTACCAGCACATTGACGTCAAGGAGATTGACAAGCCCAACGAGTACGCCCTCGGCCGCATTCTGCGCATCGCCAACAAGTATTCGTACTCGGACCTCGACGAGTTGATCATCAACCACATCCAGGCCATTGCGCGCAAGTTTGACGAGATGCAGAGGCACGAAAAGTACAAGCCAGAACACGAGCTTGGTATGTCTCCCACGTGCGTATTTTGCATCGCTAACAGCCAGAATCATTCCTGAAAAACTATGTCCAGGCGCACCCTGGCCGTAGCACGTACGGCTTTAGCATTGATAGCGACCGTCCCGGTTATCTCAAGTTGTGTTTCCTCAACAAGTCGACAAAGGACGGCGGCGCGATCCAGACGTGGCCCGTCAAGGTGCTTCCCGGCGCGTATCAGCTTGGGAACGCCGAGGTGCCTGGTGTGACCGAGCTCTGCAACGCGTTCAAGATGCAGTACTCATCGCGCCTCGCCGACAGCGGCGGCGGTGGTGCCGGTGGCCGCACACCCGGTGTGCGGATGGGCGTCCGCACACCGATGGCTGGTGGCCGCACTCCAGCCATGGGAGGCCGCACCCCAGCCATGGGCGGTCGCACACCAGGCGGACGCACTCCCGCCATGGCCCCGCCGATGCGCGGCGGTGCTACCCCGATGACGGGATACGGCGGCCCCGGACCCGCAGGCGGCGGCCGCACGCCCATGCGGCCTCCTGGCGGCTTCCCACCGCCGCCACCGGGACCTCCACAGGGCTACGGACAAGGCGGCTACCCGCCGCCCCCACCCCCGCAGCAGTATGGCGGACCCGGAGGCGGCCCGTACCCACCGTACGGCGGACAGCAGGGCTACAACGGCCCACCTCCTCCTGCTGGAGGACCCGGATATCCAGGCGGCGGACCGCCTGCAGGCAATGCGCCGTCGGGTATGAACCCGGAGCGCGCGGCCATGATTGCGCGGCAGAACGGGGGAGGATACTGAGTGGAGACAAAGGGATCGTCGTTATCCGTAGACATGTACAACATAGCGATGCATTGGTAGTAGCATAGGCACAGTGTGGGGGTTGGGCAGAGATGAAGCCGGCAGTGGGTTTGGGCACAGGCTAGGATGCAACATGGGGAATGACATCCTTGGGCACTATGGATGAGACGCAGAAAGATAAAAAAGAATTCTCTCTGTCGGAGAGTCGAACTCCGCTCTCCCGCGACACTGATTAAAGTGACAAGCGAGCATACTAAACCGATATACGAACAGAGATTACATTATATAAGACGCCTACTATGACATCACCAACTGTCTCAGTCCATCCTTTCCCTTAGAACGGGCTCGTAGGGCCGTGTGGTACTTCAGCGGTATGGCGTGGAACGGCTATGTCATGACTGGGGCGCCATACCGAAAGGGCGTGGGAAGAGTAGGTTGAGGGCATGGGAAGCGAAGGGTGATTGAGTGGCAAGGAGAGAGGGCGGCGAGGAGAGAGGGCGGCGAGGAGAGAGGGTTGGGTGGTGGCAAAGAGAGGGGGTTGGACGGTGAGGAGAGGGTTGGATAATGAAGTAGGGAAGTTTATGGAAAAGTGAAGTGAAGTGAAGTTTGGAGAGTCACTCGCGCTCCCATAAAGGGCAGTGCATTGACAAGAGGTTTACTTGCGCTCCCGAGAAGGGCAGTGCAGGGCGACGCGACGTGAGGTATCGACGTGAGCTGAGCGTGGGACGACGACGATGTGAAGCGAAGCCCGGTAATGCAGCGACATCAGTGGCGGGGTGGCGACGACATGGCTTCATGCAGCGACGACGGCGAAGTAGCGCGGCGGCGACGGCGAAGTAGCGGCGACGTCGGGTAAGGTGGCGCAGCGATGGGTGCCGTGGGCAGGCAGTGCAGCGAAGTGAAGTGAAGTGAAGTGAAGTGAAGTGAAGTGAAGTGAAGTGAAGTGAATATACATGAAAGACACCTACTATGACATCACCAACTGTCTCAGTCTGTCCCTTCCCTTGAGATCAGGCTCGTAGGG